>CM052891.1:45260996-45331019 GCA_028534135.1 Potos flavus
GAATCTTACCGATTTGGAACCACTGCTGCTGGTGATCGTCGATGTGGGGGAGAAATGAGAATAAAAGACAACACGGAGGCATTAGGAAAACTTTTCTGAGGGAAGTTGCATTTTACAGGGATAGCCATGAATATCGAATTTGCAGGACTTATCCTTTATATGGACCAAGGGTCTCCTGCATTTCTAAGGGTGAAATTTTGTTCATTCAACAGACACGTATTGGGAGCTGAGGTATGAAAACCTGGCGGGCACTTTTTTTGGCCCCAGAGCATGGCGGTGAGCACGGAGACACACGGTGTGAGGGCAGAGCCTTGAACTGGATGTAGTTGGAATTCTTGAAAGCTTCCAGACCCACACTGGGTGTTGGGTGGGTCAGAAATAAACCGTTGTCTGTGAATCCTGAGATTTCATGGTTTAGTTGTTACTGCAGCATTATTTATACCCATCCCGGCTAATAAAAGTATCCGCTACGTACTGTAAGAGTTAAAAAGTCACTAGCGAAAGCATCTTTGTGGAACAAAAAAAAAAATTGTAAGAAAGATTAAATTTATAAAGTCTGAAGATATATATACGTGAAATATATATGCACGTGTGTGTATTTTATATATAATATATATAAAATCTGTTGAGAGCTGACAGGTTGGTAATAGCTGTTGTTCTTCTGGCAATTTGTTCTCACTCTAATCCACCCTCCACAGCACCATCAGAGGGAAATTTCCGAAAGACAAACAAACCATGAACTAGACCTTGTTATGTCCCTGTTAGAATCATCTGGAACCTGCAGTCCTGTATTTCTTTACTTGCACTTCATCTCATATGTAAAAGGGATTCAGACAGCATCTCTGATGAGTACTATGGCATTGAAGAGAATCAAGGAGGGACGCCTGGGTGGCTCAGTCAGTTAAGTGTCTGCCTTTGGCTCAGGTCATGATCCTTAGGCCCTGGGATTGAGCCCTGGGTTGGGCTCCCTACTCAACAGAGAGTCTGCTTCTCCCTCTGCCCCTCCCCTTGCTGGTGCTCTCTCTCTCTCAAAGAAAGAAATAAAATCAGGAAGAAAGAAAGAAAGGGAAAAAAGAAAGAAAGATAGATGGAGAGAGAAAGGAAGGAAGATGGAGGGAGGGAGGGAGAAAGGAAGGAAGGAAGGAAAAGAAGGAAGGAAGGAAGGAAGGAGGAAAATCAAGGAGCAGACATAGGGAAGTGATCTTCATAACACTGGGTGGCACTTTCTGGGCTTTGGAGAAGAATCTAGCAGGTAGGGGAGATGGTTAGGTCACACCAGGGGAACTAGACACCTATGCCAAAAGATGAGCAGCATGGGCTGTAGTTAATAAAGGTCATGAAAAGGCCCCCTCTACCATTTATATTTTTCTTGGCTGTAAATTGGGGATAATAACAGCACCAGTTATACGTTGACATATAGAATTGCCCAAGATGCAGAGGCATTTCCATCCCTTCTGTGAGAATGAGGAGCCACGGGAGGATTTGCAAGAGCAGGTGGAGTGAATTTGCAGCAGTGGGCAGTTTCTATGGAGGAGGGGAAGGACAAGGCAAGTAGACTTGTCAAGAAAATTCTCAAAATCCAACATAGGTTACAATTTAAACCAACACAATGTTACATGTCAGTTAGATCTTTCAAAAAAAAAATGGCAGAAAGTCAAGGAAGTTTGAAGTCGCTTATAGCAAGAGTGATGTTGTCAGAAGAAAGGGACAGTCAACACTGGGCAGGCAACCAACAAATAATTGTATGGCCTCATGGCTTCTCATTACTCTACACTGTCTACTAAATTGTCAAAACCAAAGTCTAGGGAAGTATCAAGAATGAAGGGGAAAAGTTAGAACAGCAAATGAGAGGTCAGCAAGACATGGGAAGGTAGAGATTTTTGGTATTCACTTCTGCTGTTCCAAAGCCAAATAAAGGAGTGATTTCCCTAATTTCTCAATAAAATTAATCCAGTCGTTCTCTCCCTACCTCAAAACAACTCGTGTTTCCTTGACATTTGGAAACCCTTCAGCAAGGTGCCTTCTTTTCTCCAAACTATAGGTCATTCTCCTGTGATGTTCTCCCACGTTCTTGTTCTATGGGAGGGGAGGGAGGTTATACAAGAGCCAGGTTCGAATTTCCTACAGGAAATGGAGAACATTTCTTAAGACGAGGTTGCAAGCATAAGGCTTTGGTTTCTTCATCTTTAGACCTATTTTCCCTCTTTTGTTATCAGTTTACGATGTTGATGAACACATTTCCAACCAGACATTTAAAAGGGGGGGGGGGCGCATGGGTGGCTCAGTTGGTTAAATGATCGACTCTTGATTTCAGCTCAGGTCATGATCTTGGGGTCCTGGGGTCGAGCCCCGCATCAGGCTCTGTGCTCAGTGTGGAATCTGCTTGTCCCTCTCCCTCTGCTCCTTCCCCCACTCTCTCTCTCTCTCAAGTAAGTCAATAAATAAAATCTTAAAAAAAAAAAAATCCAGCACGGAAGTCGTGGAGGCTTCGAACAGGTCAGAGGCACCAGGAATGAAGGAAAAGCAGATGTAAGAAGAAATAACAAGGGAAAAGAGATATAAAGAATGAAGAAAACAAAAGAATTTGGGGGGAATCTCATTTTGTAATAATCACAACCTGCTCCAAACACAAGTGTGAAGGAGCTATTTCTCTCCCTTCACACAAAAATGTTCATCCACAGAGACGTACATGCACATTGATCATACCTCGGAATAGCCTCATCTTCCCTCTGTTAATGCTGACCCCTCCCTAAGCTTCCAGTCCAACCCGACCTCCATAGCAGTCAGCAACTTTTTTTAAAAAAAGATTTTCTTTATTCATTTAAGAGAGAGAGAGAGAGACAGACAGAGAGAACACAAGCAGGGGGAGAAGCAGAGGGAAAGGCAGAGAGAGAGGGGAAGCAGACTCCCTGCTGAGCTGGGAGCCTAATGCGGGGCTTGATACCTAGACCTGGAGATCATGACCTGAGCTGAAGGCAGGCGCCCAACTGACTGAGCCACCCAGGCGCTCCAAGAGCCAGCAATTTTATTTGCCTGCTCGTGAGCCACCCCTGAGGGACACTCCTGGACCTCTCCTCCCAGCAGTCATCCCTGGACAGTAGGACTTGCCAATGAAATGGTCAAAACGGACCCTTCGAGCTCCCCTCCCTCCAAGACCCACCCTCTGCTCGATGACAGTGAGCCAATCAAATACAGGTAACTCTGAATGCATTCATGATCCGGATGGGTTCCTGTCTTTTTGCTGGAATGTGTCTTATTCGCATGCTAACTGGGTATCAAGAGACAATCACCCCAAAGACATTGAACTCCTTGTTCCATCTCTAATAACCATCATGACTTTATTATTTTCTCTCTCCAGGACTCAATTTCTTCCCTTGTTAAAAAGAAACGACGTTATGCGTAAGATTCCATTCACGTCGGACATTGGAGGGTTCTGTTCTCGCACCACAAGCAGGACAGGCCATTTCTGGTACCCCCTTCCCATAAGAAGAGATGCAGATATTACAGAAATGCTTCTGTCACCCTAGGCCACCTGAGCGGCTACATGGAGGCCCCAAAGTGTCAGGATGGATGACCTGAAGAGCTTACACCTGATGGATGAGTTATTAGCAGAAACCATTTAGACGAACAGGAAGTTGGCCAGGGTGGGGAATAAAACATGCTAATATGGAATCTACACTCCCCGAGACCAAGGAAGGCTGGAAGGAGAAGAAGGGTGAGCAACGCTTAGAAGCTCCATGTTGATAACCTTCTACAGGGTTCTATTTCTTTTTTTTTTTTTTTTAAGATTTTATTTATTTGAGAGAGAGAGATCACAAGCAGGGGGAGTGGCAAGCAGAGGGAGAGGGAACAGCAGGCTCCCCGTTGAGCAGAGAGCCTGACGTGGGGCTCGATCCCAGGACCCTGGGATCATGACCCGAGCCGAAGGTAGACAAGAAGCAGATCCCAGAACTCCATATGGAGTATAAACTCAAAACTAAGAAAAATTTAACACAGGTGATTAAAAAAGTAAAAAATACACACACAAACAAATAAAGAAGTAGAGGGAGAATAGGTTCGACATCTAGCCTCACCGTTAATTCTTGTGTTCCAAACCTAAGAGCCAAGTGTTGAGTTTCTTTCATCATCTGTCGTGATGTGAGCTGTAGATTTTTCATAGTTCTTCATTATCAAGCTGTTTTTTCTATTCTTCGTTAGCTGTGAGTTGCGGTCGTGAATGGGTTTTACCTTCTATTCAATCCTTTTTGCACAGATTGAGCTGATCATGAAATGTTTTCCTTTTTCCTGTTAGTCTAGAGAAATACGCTGATGGATGTCTGAATGTTAAACCACTCATCCATCCTCGAGGGGGAAAAAACCTCACTGTCTCATGATTTATTATCATTTTTATGTATTTCTGAACTCAATTTGCTAATGTTTTCTTAAGATCATTGGAGTCTGTGCTCACTGGTCTGCTTTTCTTGCAATGTCCTTGTCTGCTTTTGGAATCAAGGTTATGCTGGCCTCCCATTTTCCGACAGAGTTTGTATAGAATTGGTTTTATTTCTTCCTTAATTGTTTCATACGCTTTACTGGGGAAGCCACCTTGCACGGAGCTTTTTTTTGAGGGAACGCTTTACCAGGAATTAAATTTAATTTCGTGTATTTTAACCATTCACATCATCTATTTCTTCTTGTGTCTACTTGGGCAATTTGTGTCTGTCGAGAAAATGTTCCACGTCATCTACGTTGTTAAATGTAATGACGTAAATGTGCTCATGGTATTTCCTTCCTATCTTTTAAATATCTGTGGAATCTTTACTACTGATTCCCCTCTTTATTCCTGATACAAGTCATTTGTATTTTCCTTCATTCTTTATCAGTCTAGCTAGAGGAGTATCAATGTGTCCATTGCTAAACTAGAGGTTTTTTCAATTTTATTGATCTTTCAAAAGAGCCAACCTCGGGTGTTACTGATTCTTCCCTATTGTTTGTTCATTTTGTATTTCACCGATTTCTGATCTTATCTTTATCATTTCCTTCGTTCTACTTACTCGAGGCTTAATTTGCTCTTTTGTTTTTCCTAGTGCCATAAGTTGGAAGCTTAGGTGATTGATTTTAAACCAGTCTTCTTTCCTAATAAGCATTCAGAGCTGTTAATTCCCCCTGCAAACTCTGTTTTTGCTGCATCCCTCAGCTTTAACACATTGTGTTTTATCATTTAGTTGGAAATATTTCCCTTATTATTTCTCTTTTTACACAAGGATTATTCAGGAGTAGAGGATATGGCTTCTTTTCTAAATAACCAGGGATTTTCCAGCTATCTTTTTGCTTTTAATTTCTAATTTAATTCCATTATAGTCAGAGAACATACTCTGAATGATCCAATACTTTGATATTATTAAGATTTCCTTTATGGCCCAACATATGATCTATCTTGGTGAATGTTCCATGTCCACCAGCACCAGAAAAAAATTTGTATTCTACTATGGATGGGTGTAGCTCTATAAATGTCAGCCAGGTTAAATTGAATGATAGTGTTGTTAAAATTTTCCGTATTCTTCCTAATGGTACCACGCACTTGATCTTGTTAATTATTGAAAAGGAATTGTTAAAACCACCAATCAATTATAATTACACATTGTCTATTTCTCACTATAATTCTGTCATATTTTGTTTTTATCATTATGAAATCATCTCTGATAACACTCCTTGTCTTGAAGTCTACTTTTTCTGATGTTAATGTAGTCACTCATGCTTGCTTATGATTATTGATCACGTGGATTATATTTAAGGCATGTTTCTTGTAAGCTGTATACAGTTGGGTCTGTAGTTACACATTTTTGAGGGAACTATCTCAAAAACCCTAAGAACATTGATGAAAACAAATTTTAATTTTAAAAAGCCAACAAAGGAAGTTGGCTTTCTTTGTTGACATTAGTGTTTCTCAGTCAAAGGCTGCCAACAAATGTCATTATATAATTGGGTCCACAGTTGACCAAAACAATAATCAATGGTGGTCATCTATGTCCAGCACAAAGTGATATGAGAGATAGGATCTACATTCAACTGAAACGATATATCGATCAAATTAAGTATTCAGTTCACGCTAGATATATAATATCAAAATATGTATCAATTATACAAATATCCAGTTAGCAGGCCAGCTAGCTGGTTGTTCCGTCCGATTTTAGACACCATTTAATGACTTTTCTGAATGAACTGGCTGCTTTGGAGGAATTTCAGACTCTTAATGATTTGAACCTCAAATTTATCTCAAGACATTGAGCTACATCCAAGGGTGAACAGACCACTCAGTTCGTAAATTCCGTTTTAACTGTCCCGTAAACACCACTGACAGACTCTCGTATAATTATTTCAAAAATATAACTGGGGTGAAGGTCATGTGTACTACAAGTGCAGTAATTTATTCTTCCCCAATGGCCAGATTAGATTACTGTAGCTCTCGTCCCCCTGATCTTCCTGCCAACCCTCAAAGGAATGTATTTATATTGACGCTCCCATGAACTACAACCTAGTTCAAAGGCCATTCTTCTTCTACTTTGTACAAGGAATTAGTCTTTCAGAGGTTTAAGGCAGAAAACACTGTGGGACAATCCTAAGCAATGGAGACCATTACAATGGACGAAACATCAATGTCTGACTGTTGGAGAATCTCTTGTATCAATCTTGGCTCAACTAGATAGGAAATCAAACAACCAAAATTGCTGGACATTAAGCCTCTGGGAAAATTTCTTAATAAAAATCACTCTGAATCTTTGATATTCTCAAAGAGAGGAATGAATCATTAACCTTCCACATGTAGGTTTAGGGCCAGATTGGAGGGATATGAAAAGCAGACTCTTCTGAGCAGTAGTAATTGATTTCAATGGATGTTCATAATCTCTTCCAAGGTCTATGGACACCTGTAGGAATCTACCTAAGAGTCAAATGCGGTCTTTGATTTCTTATTCTGACACTTTCTAAAATAGTCAGAAATCTCTCAGCCAGTGTTTGTTCAGGTCACTCACTCTGCTCTAAGCTTGGCTTAAAATCTTTTAGCCCATAACTCCTAGATTGGATATAGAAGAATAATGTTATCGGTCACAATGTTTGAAGACAGATCATATATATACACACACACACACACACACACACATATATATATATATATATATAAAACTTCAGGGAGTCAATGGAAATCTTCATCCAGTGGTCCTTGCTTCCTACAATTGAAAACTCAATCTCAAACAGGCTTAGCTAAGCCATCTTAATTCAGTCCATTTTTTCCCAATAAGTATAAGTAATTCAGAGCAAGTACTAATGCATGCTAGATTAAGGCTGAATCTGATCAAGCAAACACATGAGACGATATAGAAAAAAGGGCACAAAGTTAGAAATCAGGATCTGAACCAGCTTCTACTTTTCATTCCTTTCAATCCATAGCAGTGAGAATGATCTCTTTCAATCACGGATTGGAAGACATCACCCAACCACTTAGAACCATTAAGGGACTTCCCATTGCTCCTAGAATCTAGACCCCTCCTCTTAGCCTCTGTCTGTTATTTGAAACCCAAAGCCTTTGCACCAGCTGGTTCCATTTTCCTTGGAATGCCCGATGTGGCTGTTTGAGTGACTAGCTCCTCCTTCTTCCTCAAACAGCACCTTTTCAAAGAGAAAGTCCTTGAAGTTACACACCTTGACATTCTCAACTTCCTATCATCTGGATTTAATTCTGCTTCAATCTGAAATTATAATTGATTTGTCTATTTCTATCTTGTCTGTCTTCTGCACTCAAACATAAAGTCCACGAAGGCAGGAACCTGGCTGCCCTATTCCCCCAAGCCTAGAACAACACCTATGACATAATAGGTGCTCAATTAACATGTGTTGATTGAACAAATAAAGTATTATTTTGGTTCTATTCCCAGCTTTGTCTCAAACTATATGATTATAATTATATCTGTTGTCTTACCTGGAAATAAGGGCAAATACATCTTTTCTTGGGAACTACAATAAGCCGTTATTCCCTCTTCTTAATCACCTTACCCTCCGCAGCACTCCCCCTCCCCCCTAAAAAAAAAAACTAATGAGGAAGTGAGGGAAAGGAGTTGCCTGTAAGGATCACATTTTAAGATTAACACACGATGGATTGAATCCCAGATATAGAATCAACTGGGTCAGACAGACTAGCTTCCAGCTACTCATAATTTGTTTGAATATATTTACATATCTAAACAACTTCCAATCAGCATGTAGTTGGTCAGTCTTCAAAACAGGGGGAAGGGAGAGAGCTGGAGCATACACTGGCATGGCCCATGCCAGCCCAGGGAAATCGGATAGATGCTTTTAATCATCTGATTCATCCACTTCCCCAGCTTTGGCTCCACATTGGGCAAGCAGCCTTCTGATTATAACTTGGTCTGACTGTATTTGGATTTTCCAACAGGGAGAGAATGTGATCACACATACTTTGAATTTTCCAGTCATTGTGACAATGGTCTGTCGCCGTAAATGACTACATTTGCATTCTGCTGTTTTTCTGGGTCTTGTGTGCTTTCGGTTCCCTTGAGTCAATCCCTCAGAGCCCGTCACTTCTGCTCAACCAGGGAAGCAGGCCTTTGTCCCAGGAGCAGGGGGCTTAATCCTAGGGCTTGGGGGCTTAATTTAGGGATGGCTTGGCCTTCTTGGGGCAGGGACAGCAATTCAGTTCTAGCATATTCCTTAGGCAGCCCAAGTGTATGCTTAGAGACCTAGAGAGAGATCATAAATAATAATAAAAATAATAATAGAAGTAGTTTAATGCTTAACAATATGGTCTAAATACTCCTCATCAAAGGAAATCATAAGACAGCAGCGCCTGGGTGGCTCAGTCAGTTAAGCATCTGACTCTTGATTTTGACTCAGGTCATGATCTCAGGGTCGTGAGATCGAGCCCTGCATCAGGCTCTGAACTCAGCAAGGAGTCTACTTGTCCCTCTCCTTCCCCCTGCTTTCGCTCTCTCTGTTAAATAAATAAATAAAATGTTTTTTAAAAAAATCATAACATTGTCAGAATTTCTTGCAACTATTTTACAGGTTAGAACACTTTGCATTTTGAGTGGGCAGGGGCATGAAAGAGCAAGGAGGGGGTGTCTCCGGGGTAAATTTAGTGCTCAAACCCACCAAAGGTCTTAGCTCAGCCCCAGGAATGACACTACAGCGTGGCCCCCAGCAGGCTCAGCGGCCTTTCTGATGCAGACGAGGACAGGGATCCCAAACTACTTGTTCTCACACAGAGCTGGGATAGGGACCTCCACGGGCGCGTGTGTGCACCTGTCCATCAGTAATCCTTGCCCTCCTTAGGCCTTCCTGGGACCTATTTCATCTCCCATCTTACCAGCTTTCTTCAGGGGTCTCATCTAGGAGAACCCTAAGGTTGCCTGCAGTTCTAGCCTTCAGTGATTCAGGAAAAGAATAATGGAAGGAATCAAATCTTGCACTCTGTGGGAGTCCTCTCGAGCTTATACCCAAGTGCCAGAGGACAAGGCAGACCTGCCCGTTCCCTCTGCTTTTCTCCAGCCCTGGACTGTGTGCATGGGGACAGGCAAGAAGCAGGGTTGAAAGCATAAATATTTTGTAAATGTTCAAGACATGCTGCAGCCACACAGTCGGGAGCCCGATTTCATCCTCCTAAGCTGCTTTTAGAGACACCTAAAGTGCCTACATTATTTAGGGCCCCTGCAGGGAGCCTGCTGAAGGCAGAGTGATTAGGGATTGATCCAATTAGAGCAGAGACTCAATCAATGACGAAGGGTCTGCTGAGCCCCTAGTATGCCGAGAGTAATGATGAAAATGTTGGAGCAGGAAAGCCAGGGGAAGGGACGGGATCCAGGAAAGAAATCCTAGATGCAGGCATGGGAGAAGCATCCCTCTTTTCTGCATCGCCCAGGAGTTGGTAGTGTGTGCCCTACGGCTTAGCACAGAACCAGCACGAGTTAGATACCCAGAGAATGCTTCTGAATTGACTGAACAGGATAAATGGAAATCTAATGACACCAAGGAATGAATCCATCATGGATTGCTAAGGAAAATGCCAATGGTCTCTTGAAGAAAAGGAAACTCATAGCTGGATTCCTTTGCTGAGCTCATAGGAAGATTTTTCCTGGATGACCAACAAACGTGGAATCACAAAGAAATAGAGCTTGGATCTTTTCCACCAGAATCGTGAGATCGCTGTTTTCAGAATGGCAGGCCAGGTTGAGGGAAGGACGGAACCCCAATGTTACTGGTGAGATTCATGTTTGGTCCCAGGCTTCTATACCCAGATACTTCTGGGAAAGCTCATTAGCCCTCAGGCATCCCTGCCAGGCGACCACATCATTTGAACAAACTTCCAAATTTCAGAAGAGGAGAGGTATGGGGCGCCCGAGCGCCTGGCTCAGTGGGTTAAAGCCTCTGCTTTCAGCTCAGGTCATGGTCTCAGGGTCCTGGGATCGAGCCCTGCATCGGGCTCTCTGCTCAGTGGGGAGCCTGCTTCCCCCCGTCTCTCTGTCTACTTGTGATCTCTCTCTCTGTGTCAAATAAATAAATAAAATCTTAAAAAAGAAGAAGAAGAGGAGGAGAGGTAGAAGACCTTGAGAGAAGCCTTAGAAAAATCAAAATCAACTCCTTTTATAAACTCATGTGTTTGTGTGTGTGTGTGTGTGACTAGAAGTCTTCAGAAGGACAGATTCCTTCTAAAGTCAAATGCTTTTATCTACGACAAAGATAAGCTATGTGTGTAACATGCCAAAACAATCACTTTATTCGATGACCAAAAAAGTTAAAGTTTTTGCCTATATGGACACCTGTGATGTTCTCTGAGCAGGATCGGTCACTCCATGCCCGCTGCACTCATTTCCAGCCTCAGTGGTAATGCTACCCCTTGTCCGACAAGGTTGCAATTCTGGGTTTCTACTTCCATCTCCTCTTAGTGAGTATCTTGGAAGAAGCGACCGCGTCTCACTCATCTTTGCACCGTGAGCACCAAATACAGATTTGGACAGATACAGGGAAGTCAACTAGCGTTGGTAAAACTGTCAGAAAATACAGAGAGACATGGATGAGTGAATGAATGGATGGATGGGTGGATGGATGGATGGATGGATGGATGCGTAAGTGAGCACGTGAAAAAGGCATGTCATCATTTAAAATCTGGAAAACATGTCCATTCAAGCCCCTACGGAAAATGGAAGAGGAGTGGGGAGAAAGAGGATGTATTTATGTCATTTTTGCCTTGCAGACCCGGTTGTCCTCCAAAGGAACCCACCTCTCCTAGATTTAAAGTTCCAAAAGGTGACCTTAACCTTTCACATGTTTTCTGTGCCCAGCCACGAAAGCAGCCAGAAAGGCTGTCACAAGCAAGATGTTGAGTTTATTGTGCCAATATGAGCCCAATGTTCATCAAGTTAAAAAAAATTAAAAAATAAAAAATAAAAAGAGGACTTCTCAGGCTCTGTCCAGGAGGCACAAAGCTAAGTGCCCATTTGGATGCTGGCTACTGGACACAGAATAAGTGTGAGGGTCAAACTGATACTTCAGAGCAACATTAAAATCTAAAATAGTTCTACATATCTACAGAGCTCCAATGGGTGTCCCTTTATATTTGATTTTGAACTATGAGACCCAGGTCCAGCCTTTATGGATGCCCATAGGTACTCCCTCCCCGGTGCTCACAGGGGATGGGATGGCTGCATTGCCAGTGTGCAAACCGACTACAAGAACCACATGCCTCACTGGCCCATGTCCACTCTGGAAGGGTCTTGTGAAGAACAGCACATGAAAATGTCTGGGGTCTGCTCTGTCTCCGGAACCAGAACCTAAAACCTCTTCTTTCACAGACTCATGGAAGAGGGAAAACTGACCTTTACACCAGCACTTGTCTTCACCACCCATTAACTCTCTATAGAATTTCTTGCCTTTTTTAGGTACCCAACTACGATCGTTCGAATTGTTTTGTTGTTATTTCCTCCTATTTTGCAATGAGGATATTATTAGCACCAGTGCATCTGGTCAGAAATTTTTTTAAAGATCAGGTCAAAGCAATGGATTGGCAACTCAGGTGCCTGGGTGGCTCAGTCAGTTAAGCCTTTAGCTCAGGTCATGATGTCAGTGTCCTGGGATCGAGTCCCGCATCGTGCTCCCTGCTCGGGGGGGAGCCTGCTTCTCCCTCCGCCTGTCGCTCCCCCTGCTTGTGCTCTCCCTCTCTCTCTCAAATAAATAAATAAAATCTTTAAAACAATCCACTTTTTAAAAAAATAGATTGGCAACTCAGCCCAACCAAATCCAGCAAACGACAGCCACTTCTCCAAGATTAGGAGACATTGTTGGAATAGTACTGAAGATCAATTATTTGAGGAGGGTAGGATGATGCCCTTGAGGCATTTTTTCTTCATCAAATATCTTTGGGGCCTATTATTTCATTTAACCTCACAATATACCTATGAGTTACTTAGAGTTCTCATCAGTAAAGTATGATCGATTTGCCTCGGGCATAAGACAAACCCGAAAGTTGTCTATAGAATTTGCTTATAACCATTTACAGAGCATGAATCACGGCTTTAGAGAAACGTTAAAACAACGCAGGTCTTTGGAAGCCAGCTGTTATCCCATCATTGTCTGCAGGTGGCATCTAAGTCCCAGGAAAGTGAAATAACTAACCCAAGGTCACACGGCCAGCAAAGGTCAAAGCCTCTTCTAATGCTGGACAGCTGTTCTTTGTACCTAACGATAAAATGACTACTGAACGAAGCTGGCAGATAGCAAGCCATTTGTCAGGAGCGACAAATCAAGACAGGAGTATGGCTGAGGGAACTTCTGCGATGTTCAGTGGGTCATGGTGCAGCCTCGTGGGGCCACGTGCGACCATATCCACTGTGTATCCCGCCATTTTGCTTCCACGACTCCTCCCTATTCAACCTTTTCAAAAGTCTATTCCCTCTGTTTCACACTAGACTTTATTTTTTTAAGGAACTGTTTTTTTGTTTTTTTTTTAATTTTAGTTCTTAAATCGCTTTCTCAGAAATGTATTTTGCCTATCACCAAAGTCGCCCATTGCAAATATACAAATCCGTGATGCTTAGTAACTTTACTGAGAGGGGCAACCATCACCACAAATCAGTTGTAGGACATTCTCATCCCCCAATAAGGTCCCTCACTTCCCTTTGAAGTTAATTCCCATTCCAACTCCTTAGAAAGGACTGACTCTTTCTAACCCAGCTACGAAAAGAGAAGAAAAAAAAAAAAAGAAAGAAAGAAAAAAAACAGAGGCAGTTAATTTTTTATATTGAGAGAGTTCTGACCTGCCACATTCTCTCACTCCAAAGAACAATTTGTACCCACAAAGACAATTTTCTCATCATGCTGGTTTATCTCCCAGAGAGTGGGATCTGCTGAGATCGGGTTTTCTGAGGTAGTAACGCCCACTGAAGCTTTGAGATGTGAATGAGTCTCTATACTTAATGTCTTCCTAGAACTGAGTGGGCAGGATGGCTAATTCCGGGCCATCCCTTCCCACACCTCTTTCTCTAGGTCCTCTCTGTTTGTGTGGCTAAGGGGTTAAGACCTACAGACGTGAGTGATTGTTCCAAACCCCCTTCCCACTAAAGAGCTGTTCCCCTTCCCCCATCTGATTGGCTTCACCATCTGCCTTTTCCCCCGGGAGTGGGAACAGGGTCTGTGAGAAGTGAGTTTCCCATTGGCTTCTCCCGATGACAGGCTATTTCTTTTGGTCACCTTGACTCGCTGTCCCACGCTTCTCTCATACACTATTTTTATAATGACATAGCTCAGCAACAACCCGCAGACCCCACCATAAGGAAATGGCCAAACACATCGCTGAATATGTATTTCTAGACAACCCTTAAAAATACGGTGTAGAGGAATATCTCATGATGTAGAAAATTCCCAGTGATAGCATATCAAGCGGACACGAGGATTCCAAAATTCGACACACAGCATGAAGCACACTTAGAACCAATGCATTTAGAGCGGTGAATCTGAGCATGCCAATATCAAATATATCTGGACAAAACCCACCAAAATAGTGATGGTGGTTACTTATCTTTGCAAGGCGAGAGTAATTTACATGGAGGTCTACTTTTCCGAATTTTTCGATCCTCCCGCAATAAACTCATATCACTGTCACGATGAGGGACAGAACCATCAGTGTTTGGATAAGGAGGAAGAGGAGCAGCTTCCTGGGCCCGAGCAGCGTCTGCCTCCCACTTGCTGCAGCCAGGTGCGTTGTCAGCAACCGCTCTCGCTCACATCACTGTTATTGCAGGGCTAATCACGGCGCACTAACTCCTTCCTCTGTGCTAATCACCCGCCACACCTGGGAGGCTGAGCTCGGCCGAGGAGACGAGGAATCCCGGGTAGACAGACAGTTTGGACTGAGTTCAGAGACGAGTTAGCCAAATGATCAAGAGAGCAGGGAGGATTGTTGCTGGCGAGGAGATGAAAGGATCTCCATTTTTATGGCTCGGCTGAGCAGAGATTGGGGGTGGGGGTGGGGCGCTTGAAAATGGACCCAAAACATATGAACATCACGAGCCATAAAGAGGGAGGCGGGAGCCCCAGCGGGGCCTGGTCCGCACTGGTAATCGGATGCTATGGGGACCGGAGAGTCGGAGCGTGAACATCAAGGGGTCCCCCGTTGGCACCGCCCATCCAGCTTCAGGGCGCGTCCCCACGGGGAGGAAGAGCTTCACCAGGCACTAAGTAAAACATGATGTTGGGCTGTCCCGGGAAACCCTTGGCTCTACCGAGCAACATGAGCCCTGGGTTCCACATTCCTGAAGGTGAGGAGAGGCCCTTCTGGTTGCAAGCCCAGATGCAAACGGCGTCCATCAATCACCGGCCAGGCTCTCCTGCGGCAAAGCTCATTGCAGCCCCTGCCTGGCCCTGCCGCTTGGGCCAAGGGGCCTCCGCTGTTTATTTCTCTGCCTTACACCCCCTCTTTCAGAAGGGTTTCCTCAGAGGCTCCTGTTGCCCGGTTTTGTATTAAGTGCAGCTGAGAAGTGTAGCTAAACAAAAGAGTTGATCTTTGCCCTTAACGGGCTTACACAATAATCTTGAGGTCAAAAGGATGACCTCGCGGAGGTGTTGCTGGCGATGCTCTGGCACCTCCTAAAAAAACTCAGGGGCCCAGAGCCTGGGGAGTATGCTGGGAGCAGGGCAACCCCAGCCAAGCCGAGCGGGGTCCACCAAACCCAGCAAATCAAGCTGAACAAATTAAAGTGTCACTCCAATTTCCAGGCTTACAGCCAATGTCCATTCCCAGCCCTCCTCCCCCAAAAAAGAAAACCTGAATACAAGCTTTGGGAGCTTTCGAGCAAGAGATTCATTCTATCGGATCTTTTTTTCAAGCGGATAAATGTATGGGGGCGCTGGGGTGGCTCAGGCTGTTGGGCAGCTATCTTTGGCTCAGGTCATGATGCGAGGGTCCTGGGATTGAGCCCTGTGTCAGGATCCCTGCTCAGAAGGGAGCCTGCTTCTCCTTCTCCCTCTGCCTCTCCCCCATGCTCATTCTCTCTCTCAAATAAATCACAAAAATCTTAAAAACAAAGAAGATGAAGAAGAAGAAGAAGGAGGAGGAGGAGGAGGAGGAGGAAGAGGAGAAGAAGAAGGTAAGTGTATGAAGGGGAAGGTTGAATTCCATTCCAGTGTAAGTTGTAAGTGACCGGAGGCAAGGTTGGTCTGTTAAGAGGCCACCACAAGGTGGAGGGACAGCAAAATCCTGCATGAAGCCGAGGCAGAAAATGTTGGGGAAAGCAATGGATGGCAAATGCCACTCCAGCATCGAAGCTACATAAGTTGGCGATGGCTCCTATGCCCGGGTCTCTAGAATTACTGACTGATCCGTACTGGTTTTAATTAGTGCCTAGGAAATCAGAAAGCAAGAGCCAGCATTTTTCAGGGAAGGTGGAGGTTTCAAGTCTAGATATATTGATTGTAGAGTCTGAGAAAGCCACATATTTGCTCCAGTGGACAATTGGAAATGTCGTTCTTTCTGGAGCCCAAGAGAAGCATTACATCAAGAAATGGAGATCTATGAGTCAATCCACACAGCGGTGGTGGGAGGCGCTTGTATCCCTCAGGGAGAGAATATATTGAGAACGAAGGGGTTCTGAGAAGAACATCTTGGAGAGAGTCTACTTTTCATGGAGTATATTTAGCATCTGTCATGTGTTCAGAGGAAGAATTGACAATAGAATGTCCAGGGGTGTTCATGAGGTAGGCTGTAAAGAGAAGTTATACAATTAATTCATTTTCCTTCGGTATAATTCCAAGTGCTCCCTCTGTGTAGTAGGAACCATGTGCTTCTGGGGGAAGAGAAATGGACATGAAATGGACCCTGACATCTAGATGCTCATGGTCCAATACAAGAGACTCATATATGAGAAGATGTTGCAGTTCTGTGACATGAGAGAGGATGTGGAAACATAGGGAAAGGGCACCACATGACGACAGGGAAAGATATTGGTCTGATGCAGCTAGAAGCCAAGGAATGCCAAGGATGGATGGCCACCACCAGAAGCCAAGAGGAGGCAAGGGAAGAGTCTACTCAAAGAGTCTCAGAGGGAGCACGTGCCTGCTGACACCTTGATTTAGGACTTCTGGTCTCCATAATGGTGAGAAAACAAATTGCCATTGTTTTAAGTCACCTGGTTGATGGCGCTTTGTTACAAGAGCCCCAGGAAACTAAGATACTTGGCCACGAGAATCTGGCTGTAGGTTCCAAGATACCATGAGAGCCTGTAACAGAAATTGTATGAGTGGAGTAGCAAGGAGGTATCCTAGTCTTGCCCCATCTGTCAGGTGTCTGCCGTGCGCAGTGGGCCCCGTTAGAGAAGGGGTGAGCAGACTTGGAGTCCCTTTGTCACACCCCAGCCTGCTGAGGCTGAGGATATGGCTACCTCCACACTGCTCTGCCTTGTGCTTCTCCCAGCAGCCTGGGGCTGCTTTATTTCTAAATAGAGACAGGGAGGAAGAATATCAAAAAATATCAAAAGAATATTGAGAACATCTAAACTCACCTTGTGCATGAACGTCTTCCCATGAGAATGGACAAAACAGGTGGCAGATACTATGTTCTTCCATTGTAATCCTATTGTCTAGAGCTCTTTTTTTTTTTTTTTTTTGAGAGAGAGAGTGTGTGTGCAAGAGGGGAGAGGGGAGAGGCAGAGGGAGAGAGAGAATCCTAAGAAGGCTCCACATCCAGCGCAGAGCCCAATGTGGGGCTTGATCTCATGACTCTGAGATCATGACCTGAGCCAAAATCAAGAGTCCAATGCTCAGCCAACTGAGCCGCCCAGGTGCCCTTCTGTAGCCCAACATTTTAAGAAGCATTTATTCATCTAAAGCCAAAATCTGCCTCCGTAACTCTCACCCATTGATCTCCTTCCTCCTTCTGAAAAGACAGTGAACAAATCCATATAACGGTTTAAAAATATTCAGAGACAGTGACCACATATAATCCCTTGAAGGACAAAAGCTCTCAGGTTTTTTGTAAGGGCGTGAATCCCATACCTTCCTTCACCCCACCAGCTTCTTGCTTTAAGAAGGATTGTCACATATCCTGATGTATAATATCATATCAAAAAAGACTGGTGATTCTGTTCTATTCAGGACAGATATAGAGTACTTGGTCCAGTCCTGGGCATTAATTATCTTTGAAGCAGAATGATACAAATAAAAGCTTTCCCTTGGATAAGTATATTGGTTAAGTTTTATTCATGGAGGTCCCATCAGAAAGCAAATGTAGAATTTTACATGGAAGCTCACTTCATCTATCTTCAGAGAAGGACAGTTGTCTGATAATGCAATAGGCTGCCTCTCAAGGGTAGTACCATGTCCCCCCAGATCCCAAATATCCCATCTACAGGACTCTGTGGCCCTTTGGGCAATGGAGACAGGCCCACAGTTCCTCTTAGACCCGCTCACCTCTGCTCACCAGTCCTGTTTGTGGACACAGAAGGCTAGCGGTAGGAAGAGAGATTTGGAGTCCAGAGAAGAGTAGGTAAAGTTCGGAGCCCACGTGGCATGGTGTCTTGGACATCTCATCTGTGTGGCTAGAGGTGTCCAAAAGGCTTGGGACAGAAGTCTCTAGTCTGATCTATCTTCAGGAGACCAGCTCCGTCCTAGACATCCAGGGCAAACCTTCTTAATGGCTGGTGTGTCTTTAAGAAAGGGATTTTCCTCTTTTGACTAGAGGACGAAATTATAGAAAGCCAAGATTCTGGTGTAGGGTGGAAGGAAAGGAAAGCCAGCCTCCTTTCTCAGGTCGAAGGAGTTTACTCATAACCCAGAAGAACTCACCGGGAAAACTATACTGCCACCTGGAATCCAGTTGTTATTTGAATCAAGAGTATGGCCTTGTCTCTTGGACATCTATGTCCTGGGACCCTTGTAGAAGGGTGGTTATGGCAGGAAGAGACTCAGGTTTCAAGGCCTCAGGTCCTCAAAGACTTCACCATTGCCCACCAGCCACGAAAATAACTTCAAGACTCTTAAGACATTACATATACTAGGCAAAGTGTCTAGTGAACCAATGAGAAAGAAGGAACTCCTCATAAATGGAGCTGAAATCTTTGAGGCTTACTACTCAAAACTTCCTGATTGGAGGTGTTCCAGGCTGTGTTGTTCACTTGTTGATTGATTCATTCGCTCGTTCGCTCAGTAACAAATTTTTACTAAGCACTTACTAAGCCAGGCAGTCTAAAAGCTGGGGGGAAAGCAGTGAACAAGATAAATTAAAATCTTATAGTCTAGTAGGGGAGACGTAAACAAGATAAATAGATAAATATAATATATATATTATTACATATGATATATATTAAATATATTATACTCAGTAGCAGTAAGTGCTAATGGGAGAATAAAACCAGGAAGGAAGAAGCAAAATTGGTGGAAGGAAGAGAGGATATTTTGACATTTTAGCTAAAATCATCAGGAAGATCTCATTGAGTAGGTGACTTTTGAGAAAAACAAACAAGCAAAACACAAAAGGAAATGAAGTAGTGAGCTCTTAAGACATGAGGTAGGTCCAAGCACCAGGCCATGGCCCTGAAGGGTATGCCAGGCAAGGTAGACCTGCTACCAAAGGGGATTTGAGGGTGTTGGAGGTCATCAAGAGGACATGACCTCTGGTTGACCTGCAAGCTGGGCCCCCAGGTAATCAGAGGCTCCTCACGTCCAAACCTGTCCTTGGAATGTATGTTCTGCCCACTATTCCCATGGCTGGAGCCGTTTGCAAGGATGTAACCTTGAAAGAGCAATGTATTGTTGAGACCCGGATGGTATAATGACTGAACCCCATTGAGGTCTCTGTACAAACTTTTTAAGATTCAGGTGGGCAGGTGTGATTTATTCATCTTGAGGCCACCCAAGACAAGCCTCATGTATAAGTCCCCTTGCCTATTACACCTGCCACCTGCCAATCTGAGGTGACCTGCCTCTTCCTTCCATCTCTCCCTGCCCTCCGGGTACTGGGGCCAGTTTTGGAACCAACAGAGAGAACGAAAGCGTAAGTAAAGGAGTTGGAAGAAAACAATAAATATCAAACGATAAATAAGTAAGAATAAGAAAAAATTTTTTTTAAATCCTAGAGCTGATTCTTTAAAATTCAAGAGCAAATTTCTTCAAGAGACTAATAAAATGGACAAACTCTCAGCCAAAATCAAGGAAACAAATCTCACTATCAGAATTAAGAAAAGTGTATACCCCAGGCACAAAGGAGATTGAAAATATTTTTACGAACTAGTTGTCAAAACTCGGTACTCATTATTTTGAAGCCTGAAAAAAATAAATGATTGTCTATAAAAATACAAATTATTGAAATTCACCAACCGAGTAAAAAACCTGAAGAAGAAATTGAAAACACTGTCAAAAAACTTCTCTAAATAAAGATCAGGCCAAGAAAACATATTAGTGGTGTAGTTAATAGTATTATAATTCAATTAACAGTATTGTCTATAGTTTAGGAATGGTATTGTACAAAAATAACGGAATCAAAACTGAAATATATGAGAGAAAAGAGAGTTGCTAGTTACTATATAAAATTGAATTAATACAAATTAAACTTTTTTCATTTTATTTATTTTGTCATCATGCTAAGTGTACTCTTTAATCTATATCACCTTTTTCTCCCAGATCCCCACCTACCTCCCCTCTTTTGTTTCTTAAATTCCACATATGAGTGAAATCACTTGGTCTTTGTCTTTCCCTGACTGACTTATTTCATTTAGCATAATCCTGTCTTGCTCCATCCATGTCGTTGCAAATGATAAGATTTCGTTCTTTTTTATGGCTGAGTAATATTTCATTGTATGCACACCACATCTCCTTTATCCGCTCATCTATCCATGGACACTTGGGCGGCTTCCATAATTTGGCTATCATAAATAATGCTGCTATAAACATAGGGGTGTATGTATGCCTTTGAATTTGTTTCTGTATTTTGGGGGTAGATACCCAGTAATACAATTCCTGGATCATAAGGTAGCTCTAGTTTTAATTTTTTGAGGAACCGCCATACTGTTTTCCACAGTGGCTGCACCAGTTTGCATTCCCAGCAACAGCGCAAAGGGTTCCTTTTTCTCCACATCCTCGCCAACACGTTTTGTTTCTTGTGCTGTTGATTTTAGCCATTCTGACAGGCGTAAGGTGATATCTCATAGTTTGGACTTGCATTTCCCTGATAAGTGATGCTGAGCATCGAACAAATTAAATTTTTAAAACATATCTTACTATTGATGAACAGGCAAAGAACATGGATATAAATGGCAGTATTTCTATATGAATATGTTCAAGCTCATTAATAATCAAATAAAAACAATGAGCTGTTACCTTGTATCTATCAGGTAGAATTTCTAAGTAAAATATCCACAATTGGTATGAGAAAACATTTCTTTTTTTAAAAAACTGATTTTGTTATTTATTTGGAGAGAGAGAGAGAGAGAGCACGAGTGGAGAGAGGGGCGGAGGGAGAAGCAGACTCCCTGCTGAGTAGGGAACCTGATGAGGGGCTCCATCCCAGAACCTTGTTATCAGGACCTGAGCCGAAGGCAGACGTTTAACCAACTGAGCCACCCAGGCACTCCCAAGAAAACATTTCTATCTTGCTCTAGGTATGCAAAATGCCTTAGATTTTCTGGAGGGCTGCTAAATAATCCATATCCAAAATTCCTCCAATTTTGTATTTCTTTTGACTTCTTCCAGAAGTTCGTCATAAGGAGAGACATTGGTTAGGCACAAAGATTTAGATCCAAGGATGTTTGTTATATGATGATGCATTGTTTATAGTAGCAAATATATGTATATATATTTTCTGGTAGCAAATATATATATAAAATGTGGATTATAATATACGGTGAAGTAATAACATATCTAAGTATATAATAGGGCTCATATATAAATATATAATAATAAATAAATATATATATATAAAGGAATTATGATATAACCTTATAACTGAGTTAGCAAAAAAAACTTGTTTAGAAAATATTTCTATCTTGAAAGAAGTAAGTTACAAAGCAGCATGTCCAGTATGATTTCAGTTTTTAGTTTTTGAAAAGAAGAAAAATAGAATATGAGAGAATAGAGACAAAAAGAAAATATTAGTTATGAAACAATTTATTAATTACATTTCTCCATGCGGTGAGATTTGGACAGTTTCCAATTTTCTTCTTTGTTTTTTCATTGTATTTTTAAAATTTTCCCCCAGAATGAAAATATGTTACTTTTGTAGTTGAAAGAATAAGAGTTGTTTCTTTTTTCCAAAAAAAAGAAAAAGAAAGTACCGACTAGTGTATGTTACAGGAAATAGTTGGTTTTCAGCACCTAAAATTAAGAGTTTTCCAGGGTAGTATTCGCTTCAACAAAGTAAAGGGAACTTTCTTCTCTTTTATGGATGGAGGTTAGCACGAAGAAACTCCCTCAACTTGCCTTTGATTTAAGGGCTCTATTTCCTTATTCTGCCACCTCCCCTGTGTTCTTTTTTAGGAGAGCTGGGAACTATTTAAAAAGTGTCAAATAAAATGCAAGATGTTCAGTTGTCTTGTTTTCCTGGGTCATTGGGAGCCTTCCAGTTAAACCAAAATCCAACCTACCATCAGATGGTTCCATTCAACAAAACCACGTTCTACCAAGTAAAGCAGTGAAAACTAAATAAATTTAGGATTTCTCCCAAGCTGCAGAGCTCAAAGCGTTACCTGGGTAATGATCACTCCAAAATCTCCCTGCAGCTGAAGATTAGAGGGAACTAAGTATCTGTGTCTAAGGGCTGTGCTCACTTTCTGTCCTGTAGGAAATATCTAGGGGAAAGCAAAAACAAAGGGGATTAAAAAAAAAAAAGACTGTTAGAAAATCGGAACTGGGAGAAAAATGGTTATGATTACTTGACCCCCAAAAGAGAAGACTCATCTGAATTTCACTGTTTCCAAATACTCGAAGATATATGATGAAAAATAAGAGTAAATGAGATTTTGAAAGAGTTTAAGATAGAAGAAAATCTCCTGGCAGTTTAATTAAGGTTTGCAGAATGCTAGGGTAGGCTTCTTATTTCATTTATTTATTTAAGAGAAAGAGAGAGAGAGCACGAGCAGTGGAGAGGGACAGAGGCAGAGGGAGAGGCGCTGAGCAGGGAGCCCGACACGGGGCTGGATCCCAGGACCTCAGGATCATGACCTGAGCTGAAAGCAGACACTTAACCAACTGAGCCACCCAGGTGCCCCTAGGGTAGGCTTTTGGGGGATATATTCGCATTTCTTTCTTTTGAGAGCTTGAAGTGAAAAACAAAAAAGTATCCGCTGGGGATCATCCCTGAAAGTGGGAAAGGGTAAATAAGGACACTTAGGATGAATGATGAACGGCCCCCAATACCCACCTGTGATATCCAATGCCCATCTCAATGTATCCTCAATGGGTTTACTCAGATTAAATGGCTGGAGATTTGACCGCAAAAGACATGGAGGTCCTGAAGAGCCAGGAGGCCACGAAAACGTTGAACCATTTTGTAAATGTCTTGGGGTTGGTGAAAAGTCTTCTAACGATTTTTCGAGTGTTTTCGGATCTGCTAAAATCCAACTGTGGTTTGCCCCCAAGAACTTGTACGTCTCAATGTTTTATGCGTGTTTACTTTAAGAAAAACATAGGTTTGGGGTTTCTGGGTCCATTTTCACTTAGCTCGTTAGATGGTTTGTAAGTCTGTTCAATGTCCAAGATGTCTTGTGAGACTCAAAGGAAGTTGCCTCTCAACTGAGGAGTTGCATTGGGTCTGCAATGAAACAGAAGCCACACTGTAAGAAGGTTTGAGTTCAGCTTTCTCTTCACCACCCAAGAACCTCGAGCCTGAAACCCACAAATCTGCCAATGGTTCCTAAGCTGCATTTGAAGATTTTTTTTTTTTTGAGAGAGAGAGAGAGAGAGCAAGCAGAGGTGGGGGGGGTGGGAGGGGGGCAGAGGAAGAGGGAGAGAGAGAATCCCAAGCAGACACCATGGTGGGCGTGGAGCCTGACACAGGGCTCGATCTCACAACCCTGACATCATGACCTGAGCTGAAACCAACAGCTGGATGTTCAACCAACAGAGCCACCCAGGCATCCCTAAGCTGCATTTGTATTTAGACACCAGTGTTTCCTTCTCCCATCTGGCCTGAACCAATAGTTTGCCTGAACGTGGAGCGTGTGTTAGAATGAGATGTCGAATAAATGGTCTTGCTGGATGACGCTTTGCTAGGAAATATGCAGAAGTCAAAAGTTCAGAACATCAGCTTGGAGAAGAGCCCTCATCTGTTGGCTTTCTGATATGTCATTTTTATCCAATGCCAAGTTAAATGGCCTAAATGTTTAACTCTGAAAAATGTCGGTCCTTCAACATTTACGCCTCTGTTGCTGCTATGGGCACTGAACTGTGCCGGTTGGAAAGTTTCCAAAACACAGATAGTAAATGGTCCATGCAACCCTCATAGGCAGAGTTTATGGGTGTGAAGCAATTAACATGGAAGTAATTAGGAATTGGATGGCAAAGATTTCAAGTGATAGGAATTCAAGGGAGAGAAGGATGTGGTTAAAGTCTGGTTAAATATAAGATGCCCCGAGATTGCTTTAAGTAGAATGTATACAAGAAGGAAAATCAAGAGGGAGAGAAAAACAGAGACAGACAGAGGTATCTAAGCAGGAAGAACATTAATTACAGCCTCATGGTGGAAGGCAGCATGGTGGAATGACCTCTGGTCAGGGTGAAGACAGTACCAGTTGGAGTGGAGTGGAGGATTCCTATATTTGGGAGCACTGGAAAATAAGCTTAGAGGAGCTTATTGGAGGAAGGACTTTGTCCTTGATGCACAAAGCCCTAGAGCGTAATGTTGATTTTGAAGCATCGGTGTACAAAAAGCAGGATTGAAGCATAATTAATATGGACTAAATGGGTCCATCCTAGAGTGGAGCAGGAGATCAAACTCACCTGGAGTCTACGGCTTTAAAATGTGAGGTCTCAATAGGAAAGAGAGGAGAAGCAATGCATCTGGGAAGTCCACCAACAAAGATCTACTACGACGTCATCTCACTATTGTCCTTGTCCTGCTCCACTGATGCCCCTAGAGTCACAGGGGCAGGAAGGAGGTAGAACCAGAAGACCCTCTAGCCTAGAGAGCTCTGCCCAGTATAGCAGCCAGCCAGTCTCAGGAAGAGAGCTGCCCCAGCAGAAGCCCTTTCTTACACCCTCGAGGACTGAGGAAGTTTGCATCCACTGGCCTCCAGAAACGGTCAGAAGTGTATATGGAATCTTGCTTTTCACCAATTGAAGGGAAGAGGTATTAAGATCATCAGAGCCCCTGATAATTCAGTCATCGTGGAAAGGGGGCAAAGAAAACTGCCCCTAGCATTGCACACCTTAGGACAAGGGTAGAATTAGGTTTTCCATCTTGCCACCAAGACTCATGTTGGTGCCGCTCAACCCTTCAAGGATGGTCCTGACAGCACATAGTAGATTCTCCCTAAAACTCCATCCTCATACCGCCAGACCTCTTTCTCAGGCTGCAACCAATACCCCAGAGCTCATTCTGGCTGCCCGGAGCGGATTCCTTTCGCCTTAGTTCATTCCCAAATACTGCGTCTCCCTAAAACTCATCTACCACGTTCCTGCCCATTAGCATAGCCTCGTGAGCTCTTCCTGCACCGTATCCCATCAGCGTGGCACGGCACTTTCCGGAGAACTTGATGCCATCTGCCACTTTCAAGATTTCATGGTGCCTGTTTGGATCATTAATTTGGGGGAAAGAAGAAAAGTCAAACAAGACCAGTGTCCACACTGGTCTCTGGGGAGAATCCCTGTTTTAACACCCGCTGGGCATCAAAGGCAATCTTTGGTGACTTACAGCTGATCTCTCTCTCTCTGGTGCTGTATTCAGATCCTTTCGATGCCTTTGCACCTGGAGGTGTTACAAAGGCTGCCTTTGTTTCTAGGTGCAACGGTCCGGGGCAGCCAATAGGAAACAGGACAGGTGTTTGCATCATAAAACAAATCAAAGACCTCAGAGGACTTGTGGACTTCCCGCTACCATTTTTTTTTTTTCCTGATTTTTTTCAAATGCTTCATCTCCACCCAGGGGGACAGCTGGCTGAACGAAACCAAAAAGAGCCGTCGGCTGGATGCTTATTTTATGATGACTCAACAGCTCAGCAATAAAAAAATAAAATAAAATAAAAAAAAAAAAACAATCTTAACCACTTCTTTCCAAATGCGCTCCAGTCTGTGAGAAGTTTGCACTGTTTTCATAGGAGCATATAGATCCCAAGGCAGGCTTTTCCTGCAAATGCCCCAAGAGCAATTAAAGACTAAATAGGGTTGACAGATGCTGGTAATATGCGAGCCAGCCAGGGAAACACTCATCTAACCAGATGTGTGGGCGGAATGAGAGCAATCTTAGCATCTGTAAGATTGAATAGATTAAGATGTAAATCTAGGGTGGGGGTGGGCAGGAAGTGGGAAGTGGGCAAGATGGGAGGATGCCGACTCCTGCCAGGCTCCAGCTGGATCGCCCGGCTTTTGCCAACATCAAGGAAGAGTGGGAGAAGGCGCCAGGCGTAGAAAACCAGCATCTCAACCCCAATGTCCTCCTGGACACTTCCGTCTCCATGGAAAGGGTGGTGTTACGCCCAAGTACCCACCATTGTTTCTTGTAACCGATGGCCTTAAGCTCACATCCTGCAGAGATCTATGGTACCACGTGACCCAAGCATATTTGTCTATTTTCTTTTTACTAATATCGATGGAACCACCAAGAAGGAAAGGATTCATCCTTCTTAATGACAAAGAAATGCAAAATAATAATATAGCACGTTTCAGTTGCTACCTTTTTTTTTTTTTTAAAGGTATCCTTTGGCAATACACAGCAAGAGTTTTAAAAATATGCCTTTTCGGACCACCTGATGGCTCAGTCGTTAAGCATCTGCCTTCGGCTCAGGTCATGATCCCAGGGTCCTGGGATCGAGCCCTGTGTCGGGCTCCCTGCTCGGCGGGAGGCCTGCTTCTCCCTCTCCCACTCCCCTGCTTGTGTTCCCTCTCTCGCTGTGTCTCTCTCTGTCAAATAAATAAATAAAAATCTTTAAAAAAAATAAAATAAAAAATATGCCTTTTGGCCTAGTGTTTCAATCCCGAAAGTAATCAAAGACGCCCGTCACAGTAACGTGACATTGGTAAAGAGAAAAAAAAAAATCTAAATTCTCAAGAAGGGGAATAATTAAATATCTAGGGTACCTCCCTATATTAGAATATTATGCAGCCAGTATATATGCCATTTTTATATGGCTATACTACTAATTAAGTAATAGTAATTCAATAAAGTAGAACACACATACATAAAATGGATACACGGTAAAAAGTCCAGTGTGTTATGTATATGTATGCTTCTCAAAATCAAAAAGGACTTTTTTTGTAAGAAGCTCTTCACTTTCCTAAATTTCTGAAATAAATGTTTCTTGAAAGAAAAAAAACATAAATTTTAAAAGTTTATCCTCCTTACTTTCTTTAAATAACAAAGGTGCACGATGCTGACGGCTTAAGCCCCCTTGAAACTCTCCCATCCAGCAAAACAAACCTGAAAATGCTCCATCCTGAGGTTTTTCTATTGGGGAATTCAGGCTGAGGGTTGGGGGGGGGGGGTTGTAGGATAAAATCGCTGCCCAGCTGGGCAAGGGGGGGGTTGTAGGATAAAATCATGACCCACCTGTCCTCACATTGGGGGCCACCCAAGTAACAGCTGTATGTCTAAGCTAGAAAACTATGCCCTAGTCTGCATGGTTGTACTGGCTTTGGGGGGGAGGACTTTAATCACTTCTTGTCTGCTGTTCTGATCTCAGCTTCATGTCCTCTGGACCCCTGAGTGAACCTCTGCGTCCCACATCTGATCAGTGGACTTCTGCTTCATTCTCCGTGGTCCACTGCCCCTCCTGCGTACCGTCTATGCCTTTGTTCGCCGAACCAGTGCTTGCATTTCTGCCCCTCCAAAACCACGGGTCCAGTCTTCTTCTTCCTGGCCCGTGCATCGTGACCCACTTATGATACTGACGCCATGCTATCATCAATCCTTGGCCCGAATCTACAAGGCTCTCTGCCCACCCTCCGTCTTGGGAACCATCACGGCTGCCCTCTGCTGGTTCAGTCACCCCAGTTGATGAAATGTTCACTCTTCCTCTGGATGGTCACCCATCCCCTGGCCTGCTGGACCTCCTCTAGCGGTCTACATGGTAGAATCAGAAGCTCTCGGACCAGCCTGGTCTCAGCCCTTGCCTGTCTGCATAGAGCACTGCAGGCGAGCAGGAAAGGCCCCAGGGCATTTCCTTAAGACATGAGACCCCTTGCCATTCTACCCAAGTCAACTCCAGAATCCATTCTAATTGCACTTGTATTTTTTTTAATAAATGGGCATCCTTAATTAATTCACAATTATAGTTCAGCTTCTTGGGCACTTAGTCAAATCTCCATGTCAGGTTTTCCCGAAATAAGTCACCACGGTTTCCCTAAATATATTTCATAAGGAGCAAGCAGAATTCAGATCAATTATGTCTCTGTCTTTGGATGAAAAGATAAGAGGATACCATGCTCTTCTTACCTGGCGTTGAAGTGCACGGGAAATGCTGTCCAACAGTGGGATAGACCCTGTTCTGTCCGGTGAGTTATCAGAGGTATCCGGGCAGAGGCTGGGTGGACCCTTGGGGATGGGGTGGGGGGATTCAGGCAACAGAATATAGAACTGGATGGGATTCAAATGAGACTTTCCCTGAGATTCTACCATTCCCCAGTCAGGACTCAACTTTCATGTAGGTTTTAGCTTGTGAATCTCCTCTAGAACCTGTATCAATAACATTCAACAATATTTCTTGAATATCTGCTATGGACCAGACACCACGGCAAGGAAGTAGGGATACAAGAGATGATCATTGAAAGCTACCACTAAACTTGACCTTCCCCCACCCAAAATAGGTACTGACAGGTGAAATCCCTGTCAATGGGGTCAAACAGGGCAATCGTTTCTTTTCCTTCTTTTTAATGTTAGCCTCAAAAGTTGGTATAACAGAATCTAGATGAATGAGGGAAACCTGATGGTACATTGGAAATTTGGTTTTGCCCCATCCTTATGGTGTGCCAGACCTTGGGCTGGAGGCTTTACATGTGTTCTCCCTATTGTCCTCTATTTCCAAGCCTTATGGGTCTGAAGATGAGTGGGATGGTGCTGAGATATTCCCAGTCCATGAGAATTCTAGTCCTTTACAAATATTTACCCCTCTAACTCAAGAATTTCTGAGAGCCTTCCATGGCAATGTTCCCTGGTCCCATGGCCCAGGCCTGGTTAACCTTACACTGTCTCCTGCAGCTCCAATCTCCTCTCTACCCTTGGGTGTCTCCTGCTACCCTAACTGCCCCATAAGGCTGGCCTCTCCCACTCTCCCCAGCCCACCACCACCCCTGCAAGGGTCTTCTGGACCTGCTACCAAACATTCCCATCATTCTCCAGTACTCACAGGGTAGGACTGTGTTACAGGACTCTGGAAAGCAAGGAGACTGCTTCTGCCCTATACCTAGACAGGGAACCCACAGTAGAGATGCTCGTCCCACAGGATATTTAATGTTTCTCGCTTCAGACACACAGTGCCTTGTCTCCATGGAATGTGGACATGCCACCAAAGTATCTGCCTTGGGCTAGTTTTTAACCATGGTGTGCTGGTAAACCAGTTGTCAAAATTTTAAAAAATAAAATAAAGCCCTGATTTGTAGTGTTTGCCAATTTCTGTAGTGTAAATTTCTACCACGGCCCATTTCAAGCTACCAACCTGATGTCTCTGAACACAGGGATGGGTTCTGTTGCGCAAAATAGACTTGTGGCAGCAGGTGTGAGCCACCTCTAGCACACACTTAGGACCACAATGCATCAGCCACTGCCTTCAGCAACAGGCTGCTTATCAGGGGTCTCATCCCCAGGGCGCCTGGGCGGCTCAGTGGGTTAAAGCCTCTGCCTTCGGCTCAGGTCACGATCTCAGGGTCCTGGGATCGAGCCCCGCATCGGGCTCTCCACTCAGCGGGGAGCCTGCTTCCCCCTCTCTCTCTGCCTGCCTCTCTGCCTATTTGTGATCTCTCTCTCTATCAAATAAATAAATAAAAAATCTTAAAAAAAAAAAAAAAAGGAGTCTCATCCCCTACGTGGATGCCTTTTTCCCTGATGGAGAATTCTCTTGGGACTCTGCTATGGCTCCCACAGCTTGCTGTCTACTGCCTCCCACTCTCATGCCCTGCAAACATATCGAACATGACTTCATACCCTGAACGTCAATTGTGGACAAGTTTCAGTCTAAATTTAGGTCTCTTCCCATGCCCACCTCACCCTTGTGCCCCTCAACCTCCATTTGGTAAGCTAAACAAGCAGGCTTTTCGTATCCAGAAACAAACAATCAATTTAGAAAAATAGTCTCTCCCTACTCAACTCACACTGAGGCTAGTTCCTCTTCATTCCATGGAGGAAACATGGGCAGTTGCCACGATTTGCCTGGTCACTTTTAGAATACGGAAAAAAATTATCTGCGATCACAAAAGAAGAGTCCCCATTTTGGTAAGCAAAATCTCCAGTTTGTTGTAATAACTAAAATTCTGAACTCTATTTCAAGATAAATCTTCTCCCGTCCTCCAGCCCGACTGAACTCATTACAGGCTTTAAGGACAGAAGGAGGGGGCGTGGTAGGCTTTTTCTCCATTCCCCTAATTCCCTCGTCCCACTAGGCTGTCTACCTCTCCAAGCTCAAAGCAGAAGACGAAGAAGAGATAATGGCTCTTGACTGGCAGCAGTTAATCTGCTGTTAATTCCTTCTGCCCACTGCAAGTGTTTGAAACAGCCTCTTTGTCTCCTGATGTTGTTTGTGGGTTCATTGGATGCAACCCCAGATAGCCTATAGATTCCTTGGTGCAGGTAAATACACGTTTTTCAATTGGTCATTGGATGGATATGTGATGATATGTCCAGCCCCCTTCTTCTGAAACCTACTGTCCTCTCCAAATGCCACCCTTGGGCAGAGCCCAGGATTTAGCCCAGCAGAAGCCCTATTTCATGCCATTTGTTTGCTTACAACACCTACAAAATATGTGACAGTATCGCCATTTTAGCAAAAGAGGAAGCCGGAGCTCATAAGAGCACCCATTTTTTTGAGCACCTACTATGTGCCAAGAACTAGGTCAAGATATTTATAGGCGTCAGTTAATTTATTTTACTCAATGGCTGACATATGAGACGAAGGCAACTATTATACCCATTTTAAAAATGAAGAAATGCAAACCTGGGGACTCTAAGTAATTTGCCCAGGGTCAATCAAAGGCTCTGACACCTGACAACAAAGCTCTTATTCTAGTCTTCTTGATTTCCCAGTTTGGCAGAAAAGGAAGCAAATGATCTCTGCTTACCGAAGACAAAAGAGACGTTAGTCAAAGACAATGTGGCCATTTGAAATATTTTGATTTATTCTGAGCTGGTTTATACCAGGAGAAGCAAATCAACAAAAACTAAATTCTCGGGGATCTGGTAAACATTTATCCCAAACAAAATTATTGTCCCTTCAGATTATTAGGGGATTTTTCAGTTAACCATTTTGTCAGGCTTTTTAGAACAATGCCCATCTTAATGCAAAATATGCCGGGCAAACCAAATTTAAATTCTCCTCAAATCAATGTAGCAATAATGTGGCAATATCTATCTTCAAAGATGTCCAGATTAAAATCCTCCCTCCACACGTCATCAGAACTTGAGGGATCCCAGTTACTCTGAGCTCCGTGAAGGGAGGAAGTGTATCTTCTTCACCTACAATGGCATGTATGATTGGCATACAGTAAGTGCTTAATTCATACCTGTTGAATGCATATGGAAGCAACCCGCCCCAGCACTTAAGAGTAATTTCTCTGTTCTCCTCTCTGCCACTTCTGAGACAGAAGGCATCATAGTCAGGCTTGTCACCACAAAGAGCCAAAGTCTCCTTAGCCTTATCCTTAGGCTAGGATGCACTTACATTTTTTGGTGTTTTGGAGTTTTCTTTGGTTTTTGTTTTTTAAATCCTCATTAAAAAAAAAAAAAAAGTTCTAAAAAAAATTCTCATAAAAAAAAAAAGTTCTTATGAGAAATGGCTAAAATGGGCTCAGAGATGCTTGATAAATTGTTAAGGTCACACAGGGAAATGTACCTGACAGTCCTGGGTTCAAATCCTGGTGCTCAGCCTGGTGTTGTAAGACTGGCCATCACTAAGGCAGCAGAAAGAAAGCCTTGCCCCCTCAAGGCAGGCAGGAACAACAGGAGGTTTTTCCGTTTGCCGGGAATCCGCAGCCTTGCTCTTCTTTGCCATTTGTCAGAGAGCTGGCTGGACTAGCCCCCTTGGGATGCGCACTTCGTCCCACCTTCATCTCGGCGCCAGTCACTGCGCATGCGTCAAGTGGAATAGGGACCAGACGCGGGACAAGTCTTCCGACCCGCGTCCCACGGTGCGAGTTAAGGCACTGACCTTGTGACACACGACTCACGAAATCCAGTCTCAAGGAGGCCAAACGAGCTGAGGGTCACCTCGTCCAGGAACCCTAGCCCTCCCCTAACCTCAGGTCTTGGTGCAGGGAGGCAATCAAGGGATCTTTTTAGGGGTTTTATCACCACATTCTGCCGTGGGACCTACACACCGTGTATTAATCGTATAATGAATTTGTATCAGATAGGTATATTTATGTAACAAAAATATAACCTGAGCCCAGGGAGACAAGATGGTAAAATGTAATGTGTTGTAAGGTGATGTGGATCCCGGAACAGAAAAAAAGGACACCAGGTAAAAACCTAGGAAATCTGAATAAAACATGGAGTTTAGTTAATAATAACATTAATTATTGTTTGATTGCTTAATTCCGGCAAATGTACTATGCTAATGCTAAGAGTAGGGGAAGCTGGATATGGCATGTATGGAATGCTCTATACATTCTTGCAATTTTTCTGTATATCTAAAAACGTTCCAAGAAATAATATGTCCCCGCCTCTCCTCTCCGCTTCCTCACCCCTCCCCGCCTCTCCCTGCCAACCTGGTGTCTGCCCTCAGTTGTGGTTCCTTCAAAATGTGCCTTGTGTGTATCAGTAGAAAAGAGATTTTTGAACGTCTTCGGGTGGCAAGTTTTCCTTCCTATTTGAAACCCATATTGTGCAGGACATGGGTTCCTTAATACTTTCTGCAACACAAGTAAACACCCTCCACCCCAGCAGTGCCAGGGTCCAGTCTCCCTTGGTTCCCTCGAGGACCTCTCAGAGGAGACTTCCTTCACCACCTAATGCAGAAAAGCACCTGTCCTCATTAATCTCCTTACCTGCTCTGTTCCCTCCCCCACCCCCAGAGCACCCCCCTCAGGGGATAAATGTTTGTTTACTTGCGTATTCTCTATCTCTCACCACTAAACACGAACTTCAGACACGCAGACATGTTTCCCTTTTATTTGCTGCTATCTCCCCAGCACCTTTCTAGAAAAGCAATTCAACTGCCTTAGAATCACCTGGAACGCTTTGAAAACCCCAAGTACCCCGGCCACACTCCAAGTCGATTAAACCAAAAAAAAACAAAAACCTCTGAGGACAGGATCCAGGCATGAGTGATTTTGGAAGTTTCCCCAGGGTGATAGTTAATTGTATTGTCCACTTGGCCGGGCTGTGATACCCAGTTCTTTGGTCCAACGCCAGTGTAGATGATGTTGTCAAGGTATTCTTGAGATGGAATTAACAGTTAAAAGAATAGATTCGGAGTAAAGTGAAGGCTTGTGTGTGGACCTCATCCAATCAATTAAAGCCTTAAGAGAAAGGACTGAGATCCTCCCACCCCCTTCCTCAAGAAGAGGGAATTTTGCCCCCAGACTGCCTGTCTCGGGGCTCACGATTGCAATGTCGACTCTTCCCTGGACCCCCAGCTTGCCCTCCAAATGTTAGACTCACCAGCCCCACCGTCACACGAGCCAATTCCTTAAGATAAATCTCTCTGGGGGCGCCTGGGTGGCTCAGTCAGTTAGACGTCTGCTTTTGGTCATGACCTCAGGGTCCTGGGATCGAGGCCCACACCAGGCTCCCTGCTCAGTGGGGAGCCTGCTTCTCCCTCTCCCTTTGTCCCCTCCCCTCGTGCTCTCGCTCTCTCTCAAATAAATAAAATCTTAAAAAAAAAACAAAAAAAGATAAGTCTGTGTGTGTGTGTGTATATACATCTTGTTGGCTCTGTACCTCAGGATACGCTCACTAATACACCCAAGGATTCCACATCTGAGAGCTCGTGACCTAGAAGAGTATCTAGGGCATGACAGGAAGGCAGTAAATATTCAGACGAAGGAGTATCTGTTTAATCAGTTTCTCCTACGAGTGTAGATTGCAATGCATTCTGGAAAATCAGTTTTCTGTGGCACCCGGATCTAAAGCACCGGAGGGAACCTAGGGGATGGGATGGGGTTGGTTATCGGAGTTAAAAGGCTTTGTCCATAGTCTGAGCTCGGCCATTGTCAGTCGTACAGCTGAAAATAGAAGGGGCCTCATCGCGCAGACAGGAAGCAAACGTCAAGTTGGAGATCGAAAAAGGAATCACATCTTTGAAAGACGATGCAAACGGGATTGTGTTTCTTTCTATCTCAAGAAACAAATGTGAAATAGATGGGGAGAGAGGCTGACGATCATTTTTCAAAAGTTTGTTTCTAGAAGTTAAGTCTTGAGTGGATTAAGCATGAAGGATGAGAAACATTCTCAAATTGGAAGCATCCCATTCGGGAGAGCCTCCCAGGCCTCCCTGCCAGGAGCTCTTCCAAACACCCACAGAAATGACCAAAGGAAAAGCTGCATCAGCTCAGAACTACAGAAGAGGGTGTCCATCGGTTTGAATCTTTAAGGAAATTCTCCAAGAAATAGGGCAGTGGAGAGCAGATTGCAAGAGGGCTTACGAATCCCCAATTTGCCTTCTATGAAGGAAAAAACCCTCTGGGGAAGCCAGCTGATGCTCAGAACGACACCCTCCCAGAGGACCTCGAAGCCAAAAAAGAGGAAGGAGGTGTTGGTCTGGGAGCTTCTTCTGGGAATGCATTCAGCACCTGGGTCTTCCCAGGGCCGGATTTTGAGGCACACACTCAGCGTGGAAGGAGAGAAGAACAAAATAGGTACCCCATGGGGTGTTGAGACAAGGGGGGCTCGGAGAGCCGGCTGCAGCTGAAAGCACACCCCGCAGAAGATGCCTGCAGCAAGCCAGCTTCTATCCTCCGTTCCTCTGAGCACGGCAGTTTTGAACCGGGACCCTAACGCTCCGAGAAAACCCATCTCCTCTGCCCAAAGTGGAGACCCATAGTTACCCACACCCCGCTCCCAAGCCACAAGTCGCTGGCAGAAGGAAAAAAGCAAAAATCAGTGCTTGGAAGGAAGTACAAGCAAGCTGGGGAGTAAAACAGACCGACATCTAGAAACGAGAGAAGAATCACTGCAAATTTCTAGGGTTCTTAGAATAGAGGAATAAGGTGATGATCGTGCACAACGCACAGGGAGACCCCTGCCCGGTTAATAATAAGAGCTGATAATTTGATAAATATCAGGTGTCCACTCCTAGACAGTCTCACGTTTCGGTTTATCCAGGGAAGTTCCAGACTCCCTTGGGGAAAAAATGGGACTTGCTTCCTCGGGGCGGGCGGGGGGAGGCAGCGCTAGTGTCTGGAAAAAATAAAAAAGGACAGGATGAGGGGCACCTGGGTGGTTCAGTTGGTTAAGCGTTTGACTTTGGCTCAGGTCATGATCTCAGGGTCCTGGGATTGTGTCCCATGTTGGGCTCCGCGCTCAGAGGGGAGTCTGTTTCTCCCTCTTCCCCTGCACCTCGTCCCTGCTCCTGCTCTCGCACTCTCTCTCTCTTTCAAATAAATTAAAAAATATATATTTTTTTTTTAAAAGAAAGGATGAAAATATGCCTTGTAACAGCAGCTTCCTTTTGCTTAAACATGACATGGCACTTTCCAAAAGTCCATTTTAAAAATCCATCTTCAAACACAGAACCAGAATTTTTCCTCGTTTTTGTTTTGTTTAGTTTTTCTGTGCTTTTCTGGGCTTCCTTAGACTCCAAAATGAAATCTATCAGATTTCAAAGAGATTTGAGTCTAAAAATCTGGTTTTTGCCTGTTATCTCATCTGTTATTGATGGGGTTTTTGTTTGTTTTATTGACAAAAAAAAAAAGAAAAGAGCCAAGAAAAGAGCAAATCGCATGTTCCCCCAAGCTCAGAAATCTGGGAGAGGAGAATAATTTGAGTAAAAGCTACCTTAAAATCATGCATTATATGAAACAAATTATTGAATAGAAATCTCTACACACGCAGCAAAAGGCAATGCCTCTCCATTCCAAAATTGGGGACAGAGGAAATTAGAAACAATCGAGTTAGCAGATTACTAATACTAATGTTTAGACAATGGTGGGGAATCCACAAATGCCTTGGAGGATTTGCTAGCGCCTAAAATCCTGCATTCTGTTTTGTTTAAATGAAGGCTTTCCTTTTTTTTTTTTTCCCTTAATGTGCACGACTTTACCAGGAAGGAGAGGCACCACCAGACCATAATGGTTTAATACACTGTGTAGAGGAAAAAGGCCTAAAGAAAAAGCAGATGGCAACTCCTTTTGCAGGAGCCATATAATTTCATGGTGCATTTTCTGTTCATGGCTTCACTGAAATTCAAGCCCAGGGGCCAATTCTTTCTGGCAGTGGGGATGGACTCAGGGGGCAGGAAAGAAGCAGCAAGGATGGGGAAATCCTAACAAAAGGTGGGAGAGTCAGATCTCCCCTTCCTGGTGAATGTCCGCTGTTTCCTTCATCGGTGGCTTTTGCCCAACCAAAATACATGATGATCACGCCAGCCCCATCTCTGCCGGCCAACAGTCCAGCTTCCTTCCGTGTCACCTCATGCAAATCCCTGGTGGATTGGTCTGCCTCACCTTTTGAGTGAGGTCATGCAAGTCAAAGGTCAGCGGCCAATGTGCAGATGGATGCCCCTTTAGGTCAGCACCTGGTCATTTTGGAAAACAAAGGCTGTGTACGGTTAGATCCCCCAGAATAGTAAATGGGCGGGTAGCCACCCTATAAGATATGGTAAGTAACACTTGGAAAATAAATGAACTGAATCCCTGCAACAGTGGTTCTCAAAGTGTGGTCCCTAGACCAGCAATGCTGGAAACTCATTACAAATGCAAATCCCCAGGCTCTGTCACAGACACAGTGAATCAGGAACTCTGGGGATGGGCCCAGCAACCTTTTTTCAAAGCCCTGCAGGGGACTCAGATGCACATTCAAATTTGAGAACTACTAGTCTAGAATAATTCCCAAATGTCTTCAAGCTCAGTGCAGCAGCAATGAAGGTGAAGGCAAATTTTATCCCCTTCAAAAGACCAGAGACTAAGGTCCACTGATGGATGAACAGATAAACAAAATGTGGTCTGTACATATGACTGGATATTAATCAGCCTTAAAAAGGAAGGAAATTGTGATGCATGTGACAACATGGGTGAATCTTGACAACGTTATGCTCATTGAAATAAAGCAGAGAGAAAAGGAAGTAACTCAGACTAGTGAAATTCATAGAGACAGAAAGTAGGTAGAGGGTAGCATTATCAGGGTAGGGGCAAATGGGGAGTCAGTGTTAAATGAGTACAAAGTTTTGGCTTGGGTTGATTACAATGTTCTGGGGATGAATGGCAGTGAAGGTCACACAACTGTGTGAATGTAGGTAATGCTACTGAATTATACACTCAGAATGGTTTAAGTGGTGCCGTTTATGTTATGTATACACATTAAAAAAGAAAAAAAGGAAACAAAAAAAAGCTATGGACCAGTGGCACCTGGGTGGCTCAGTCGGTTAAGCGCCTGCCTTCGGCTCAGGTCATGATCCCAGGGTCCTGGGATTGAGCCCCACATCGGGCTCCCTGCTCAGCAGGGAGAATGCTCCTCCCTCTCCTTCTGACCCTCCCCCTCTTTGTGTTCTCTCTCTAATTAATTAATTAATTAATTAACTAATTAATTAATTAAAACAACAACTATGGGCCAGGATGGACACAGCAATCCAGCCAAGATGCCTCCCTCCAGTCTGCACTCGGTGGGGACAATATGCAGAGATGGTGCCAGAATGGATTTATAAGAAGGGTGGGCTGTGCCGGTCAGAAGGGGCAGTGACTCAGTAACTCAGGGCAGCCACACCACACCCAGAAAGGAAGCAATTGTCACCGCTGGCACAGCTGCCCCTGAGTGTTGCCCTCTTCATTTCTTGGCAGCCCAAGGAATTCAAAAACCTGCATGTGTGAGCCTCCTACCTGCAGGGGAGGGTCCAACTGGACCTTCAGACGGCAAGCAAACCTCCATCTTGGGAAAGATGGGAGACGTGAACTAGTGGGGGCCCACAGCAAGGCTACCCTTGGCTCACCGGTCCCCCAGCCTTGTTTGGAATGGATGGAGTGCAGATCAAAAATGCTGCATCCCCACGGGGCTACTAATGAGGACAGGCATGCCAGCTGGAGAAGAGTTTACACTCAGCAATCACCACAAACACACGAAAGGAACCATTCACCACAACCATGACGTTCCTGGTTGCACATCTTCCTTAGCTGGTAGAAGCTTTCTGCCAACACCTCACCAATGACTAGACACCACATTTGACCCAATGCAGACCCTGCTTTTGCCATTTGAACGTTAGAAGATGCACGCCTACAGCCTAGATGTCACCACTCACGCCCCTCCTCAAGTAAAGATGAGCGCTCAGAAAAATCATCACACTTCAGAATGCATTTGATAACTCAAAATAAAGAGAGCAATTTAAGGGCTCAGGGCAAACTCCACTTCTTCTGTGACAGTGATTTATGCCATACAATTTTTTAAAAATTATTTTTGCATTTTCAGTGGAATTGGGAGAGAATGTTGCATTTACCATGCGAGTCATCTGGTTATCAAAAAAGGGAAGAGCTGTGATAGGAAAAACAAACTTTCCATAATTTCTTAATAGATTTAAAGACCCAGAAAAAAAGATTAAAGATTAAAAAAAAAAGGAAAAAAGCAAAATAAACCCACATGTACTCACCACCCAAGAATAGAATGGCGCCTGAAACACACACCTCTCCTACATGTCCCTCCCCAAGCACTTCTGTCCTTCTCTCCCCAAGCTGAAGCATCTAATTACAATCTTAAATTGTGACCATCCAATTTTTAAACATTGAGGTGACAGGAAATAGATCATATAATCTAGAAGCTCAAGAAATACTTGCAAAAAAAAAAGGAACAATGATTTGTGGTGGCATTTTCATATTTTATAGAGGTTTAACCCATTTTCAAAAATATTAAAAGATGGTTCTTGAACAAGTAAAATTTACTTCCGAGATACAGCAGATTTTCTTTGTTAGAAGCCCTATAAAATAAGTCCAAGGATCCAAAATATTCATTGATTGTGAAAATGCCCATAAGAAATATCACCAAATTTAAAGTCCATTTCTTATTAAAGAAATATCTGGGGAACCCAGTGGCTCAGTCATTAAGTGTCTGCCTTTGGCTTAGGTCATGATCTCAGCGTCCTGGGATCGAGCCCCACATTGGGCTCCCTGCTCGGTGGGAAGCCTGCTTCTCCCTCTCTCACTTCCCCCTGCTTGTTGTGTTCCCTCTCTCGCTGTGTCTCTCTCTGTCAAATAAATAAACAAAATCTTTAAAAAATAAAAAAATAAGAAATATCCATCATAAATCACTGATCAGAACATTCTTTTTTTGGTGAAATACGGGTTACAGTAACATCATTTGACAGAATTCTAAAGCACCAGTCAATGCAATAAACACACAAAAAAATAGTTATAAGAAATCTAATCTTATTTGTGGTTGGTAAGCACTCAGAAAATCAAGAAGAATACACTAAAATTGAAGCTAAAAAGAATTCAATAAGGCGGGCACCGAGAAAAGCAACATACAAAATTTAATAATTTTACCACATATCAACAATGGCTAATTAGAAAATACAGCTTTTATGCTAAGTAAAATAAATCAGAGAATGATAAATACCATGATTTCACTCACATGAGGAATTTAAGAAACAACATAGATGAACACAGGGGAAGGGGGACCGAAGGGGGGTGGGAGGGAAGCAACCCCATAAGAGACTTTTAACTATAGAGAACAAAGTGAGGGTCGATGGCGGTAGGGTGGGCTAAATGGGTGATAGGTATTGAGGAGGGCACTTGTGATGAGCACTCAGTGTTGTATTAAGTGATGAGTCATTAAATTCTACACCTGAAATCAATTTAACCATATATGTTACCTAACTAGAATTTAAATAAAACCTTGAAATATAAATAAATAAATAAACAAGCATTCTCCTTGAATACAAAAAAAAGGGGAGGAATGATAGAAATACATGTGTCCATTATATTAGCCTTTTCACTTCCTTGAATTTTTAGAGTATTTCAAAATTGTGCATAGACAGACAGATGGAGGTAAAATTTGAGGACTCATTTGGAGGAAGCAGCTTGTCTTACTGCCAGAACTTGTCGACCTCAACTGGAATATAAACTCACAGAAAGAAAGTGCTGCATTTGAATGTTGGTGACGCTGCATGATGTCAGGGACCGAAAATGAAGAGTTGGGGCTTGTGGTTTCTACCTAAAGATAGGTGGTACGCTTCCTAGAACCTTCCCAGATTGAGAGGGCTCACCCACCCTGCTTTCTGCTTGAAGTTAAGAAACACCTGTGTCCATAGTAGAGTGATCGAATTCAGCGTGTGGAAGATGTTCTTGAATTTAATCTCAGATGACTTCTAATCATTCTTACTTAATTATTCCCATTTATTTAACTAAACAGAAGGAACAGACTTACCATATCACAAGCTGAAGTTATGGATTTGGGTTATGGCTTAAAGATGTGGGGGTAGGCCAAATCCTGAAATATTTTCTGAAATTCGAGCTTCACATGTTCAGACCCCATTTTTAAGTAGAGAGATGCCTGCTATGTCCAAGACGGTTTGTAATGATCTTGTCTCCTCTGGGACTTCCCCAGTCACTTACGTTTCCTTGTTTCCAAAGTTATTGTCTTTTTTCTGAAATGATCTCTTCCTGAAATTAGAAGGCACTTTCTTAGACCTTTGAATTTTAATTGTTTTTCTGGGTATTCAAGTCTTCTTATTTGCATTTTGGGGATCTTTGAGACCATCCATGTTTTCCAACCTTTGAAACTTTCCAAGTCTTCCAGTTTTAGAAGTTCCAAGGTGAAAATATTTCAGCCCTGAGGTCTAACCCATTATGTAACTGTATTAGTTAGGGTTCTCCAGAGAAATGGAACCAATAGGATATGTATATAGATATACATAAGAGGAAATTTATTATAGAACTTAGTTCACACAGTTACGAAAACTGAGATGCCATGCTGTCTGTAAGCTGGAGAACCAAGAAAGATCGTGGGGTAATTCAATCAGAGTCTGAAGGTTTGACAACCATAGGACTGCTGTTGTATTTCCTGGGGTCCAAATGTCTGATGTCCAAGGTCAGGAAAAAATGGACATCTCAGCTCAGGAGAGAGAATTCACCCCTTTCTTCCCCCTCTTTGGGATCTTCAGGATTGGATGATGCCACCCACCCACAGTGGTGGGGATTAATCTTCTTTACTCAAATGCTAATCTCTTCCCCAGAAACACATTCACAGGCATGTCCAGAAATAATGTTCTACCACCTATCTGGGTATCCCTTAGCCCACTCAAGTTAACCGATAAAATTAACCAGCACAGTAACCATTATACTATCTCCCGTGGTAAAACCTAGAATGCATTAAATTTTCACATGAGCTATGGAACACATTTTAAGTGCAGTAATTATATACTTTTGTTTTTTGAAAGACATTATTTTCCGTAAACTTTATCAGAAAATAACGCATACCACACCTCATATAATCTATTCTCTTAAACATCTTAAACTGTCATGGCTCCCACAGACCTAATTTGTATTAGTTAACCACAACTATTGTCTGCACTGTGATCTTGGATAAGGAATGGGGATAAAGGAAGGGTGTAAGCTGGCCCCTTTGTCATTTCAGGTCTGTACCATATATCCTTGATATCTGGGCCTACACTGATTTTCTCCATGCTAAAGTATGGAATCAATTACTTGCCAGGAAACGTTGGCTGCTACATGCTGAGTATCAGTATTAATGCTCAACACCAGGTCCCTGAATGTGTCTATGATTATCCTACATAAAGACTGGGGATAGATACTCCTCCTAGATTTCCTTTACGATTGAGAAAAAAAAAAATCCTCTTCTAAAAGATAAATTCATATTGATGTTTGTTATGGCTGATTTTACTAAATTCTAATTTAGTCTTGTTCTAAAATTTTTTTACTACCCTGTTTTCAGCAATCAGCTTCTCAACAACCATTTTATATCAAGTTCAATATACCATGTGTTTAAATTGTACATCATTTAAATTTTAGGAGCTTCATTTTCTCAGAAATACTTGGAGATGCTTAAATTTGTAACCCTCTCACCTAGACTAAAATTGTGCCCGTACTTTTCATAATCCTTTTATGTCTCATTTATCACTGTTCCATAGTTTACACTGTTGACAGAAAAAGAACAACAAAATAATGCCAAAGAAAGAGGAGGAAAGGATTTAATAAAGATAAAAGGAGAAATTAATAAAATAGAAAACAAAAGCAGAACAGCTGCTCAATAAAACCAAAGTCTGGTTCTTTGAAAAGAGCAACAAAATAGATAAACCTTTAGGAAGTGGAATCAAGGATAAAAGAAGAATAGACAATTTATAATAAAGAAGGAGATATATCTGAAAACAGATGGGCTTTGGAGAAATTTTAAATGATAGTTCTGGTTGATGGTGAAGGACACAGACTCTGGAGTCCAAATGCTTGAGTTCACATCCTGACTGTTGTGGTTTTTTTTGTTTTTTTTTTTTTTGCTGTGTATGGCTAAAAGTCACTTAACCTCTCTTTGCCCATTTATTTTTTATGAGAACAGGGCAGATATTTATAATACCTACTTCTTAGAACTGTAGCAAGAACCAAATGGTTTATCCATGCAAAGCTCTTAAAGCAGTGTCTAAAATATAGTGAGTGCTCAAATTGTTCCTTTTCTTGGTAATTAGCACCTCCATGCTTCCAGTCTCCAGGTGACTAAAAAATTCTAAAAGTTATCCAGCATACAACTTCTGACCCCTCCACTGCTGTTACCCTACTTCAAGCTATCTGTCAGCTAGATCATGGATTATAGTAATCAATAATCAGTAACTTCCTATCTGATCATCACTTAGTTTCCTGTATTCTATTTTCCATGTAGCAGTCAAAATGAATCTTTTGAAAGGTAAGTCAGATAATGCCAATCCTCATTTCCAATGGTTCCCTATTTCTCAAAGGTTTTAGCCAAGGTTTTTACAACAGCATCCAGAGCCTTATCTGATCTTGCTTTAGGCTATCCTTTGGCCTCATCTCCTACTGCTCTGCCGTCTTTATTCACTCCACTCCAAACTTTTTTTTTTTAATCCTAGGTCTTCCCTGAAATGCCAGCCTGAGATTTTCCTGAGGGCCTTTACACATGATCTCCCATCTTCCTGGAATGCTGTTCTCTCATGTAAATGTATGGCTGCCTCTCATCTTCTTCAGATCTCATCTTCAATGTCACTTTCCCAACAATATAAAGTAAATGTTCGTTCATGATAAAATCTCCTAGCAAACTAGAAATAGAAGAGAGTTCCTCAACCTGATAAAGGGCATCTACAAAAGCTTATAGCTAACATCATACTTAGCAGTGAAAGAGTGAATGTTTCCCCATAAAATTGGGGATAAAGCAAAGATGTTCACTTTCACCACTCCCCATCCAACTGCCAGCTAAAAGCCCTGGTCAGTAAAATAAAGCAAGAAAAAGAAATAAATGCATACAAATTGGGCGCAAAAAGAATTATGTTGTATTTATTTGCAGACAACATGATTATTGATGTAGAAAATCCAAGGAATCTATAATAGAAAAAAATCTCTTTAAACTAATGAGTTTATTGATTTTAAAGGATAGAAGGTAAATACAAAAAAATCAATCATGTTATTATTTACTAGCATTGAACAATTGGAAAATGAAATTTAAAATAATACATTTATAACAGTTTCTCCAAAAATGACATAAACTTAGGTGTAAATTTTTTTTTAAAGATTTTATTTTATTTATTTGACAGAGAGAGACACAGCGAGAGAGGGAACAAAAGCAGGGGAGTGGGAGAGGATGAAGCAGAACAGGGAGAGCAGGGAGCCCGACGCAGGGCTCGATCCCAGGACCCCAGGATCATGACCTGAGCCAAAGGCAGATGCTTAATGACTGAGCCAACCAGGCGCCCCAACTTAGGTGTAAATTTAACAAAACAGGTGCAAGGTCCATATATTAAATACTGAAAAACATGATGGAAGAAGAACTAAATATGTGGAGAAACATACCATGTTCATGAATTGAAAGATTCAGCAAAGTAATGATATGCATTCTCCCCAAATTGATCAAGAAATTTAATATAGCCCCCTCCAAATCTCAGCAGGATTATTTGTAGGTATAAACAAGCTGATGATAAAATTTATATGGGAAGACAAAGGAAATAGCCAAAACAAATTTGAAAAAGAACAACAACGTTGGCTGAGTGACAATACTTGATTTTAAGATTTACGTGGTATTGGTAAAGAATCAGACACATAGATCAATGGGACAGAAGAGGAATCTGACAAATAGACCCACACAAATACTGCCAATTCATTTTTGCCAATGATAGAAAGGCCATTCAGTGGAGAAAGGATAGTCTTTTTCAGCAATTGATGTTAGAACAATTGGATATACATATGGGGGAACAAAGAACAACCATCTAAGCCTCACCTTACATAGAAATTAATTCTGAATGGATCGTAGCTCTGAATGTAAAATGCAAAACTATAAAACTTTAAGAGTGAAAGTATGAGAGAAAACCCTTTCTGACCTGGGGTGAGGCAAAGAGTCTTTCAATATGACACTGAACACAGAATCCATAAAAGAAAAAGTGAGACATTGAATATCATCAAAACTTACAACTTTTGTCCTGGAACATGTGTTGTTAAAAGTATCAAAGGACGAATTATGGAGGGAGAGAAATATTGGCAAAGTACAGATTAAACAAAGGACTTATACCCAAAACACGTATGGAACTCTTGAGACTTCATAATAAGAAAACATACCACTTAAGTAAAAAATAGACAAAGGATATTTCATCAAAAAGGATATACGGGGGGTGCCTGGGTGGCTCAGTGGGTTAAAGCCTCTGCCTTTGGCTCAGGTCATGATCTCAGGGTCCTGGGATTGAGCCCCGCATCAGGCTCTCTGCTCAGTGGAGAGCCTGCTTCCCACTCTCTCTCTCTGCCTACTTGTGTTCTCTCTCTCTCTCTCTGTCAAATAAATAAATAAAATCTTTAAAAAAAAAAAAAAAAAAAAGGAATCAAGCAAGTGAAAGAAGCCAGTCTTAAAGATCACATCCTGTGGGATTCCATTTACGTGAGGGAATCAGTGGTTACCAGATTTTAGAGGGAGGGAGCTATCATTACAAAGGGACAGCCCAAGACAGTATTTGGGGATGACATTGTTCTGTATCTTGATTGTGGAGGAGCTTCCACAAATTGCATAAGAAAAAATGTCAAATTCAGGTTAATTTAAAAGTAAAATTTAAAAAGAAGTGTAGTGTGGGGGCCAGACCCAGTAGTCATTACAAACAATCAAAAAATAGAAAATTTCCTAGTTATATAAATTTTATAGAAAGTCAGGAGGGAGAGTTCAAAAGATTTCCAACTCATTCAATGTTGTGAACCTAACCTTTATATAAAATCCCCAAAAGATCATAGGAAAACAAGAGAGTAATGAGCCCATATCATTTTTAAACATAGATACAAAATGTGTAATTAAATTATCGTAATAAACCTAATAAATCCAGTAAAGTATTTAAAATATAATGCATCATGGGCATCTGAGTGGCTCACTCGGTTAAGTGGCTGCCTTTGGCTCAGGTCATGATCCCAGGACCCTGGGATTGAGTCCTGCATTGGGCTCCCTGCTCAGCAGGGAGTCTGCTTCTCCCTCTACCCCACCCCCATCCTTGTTCTCGCTCTCTCTCTCTCTCTCTCTGTTTCTCACTCTCTCTCTCTTTCTCTTTCATGAACACACACAAAAATCAATAAATAAAATCTTTTTTAAAAATAAAATATAATGCATCCTAAACAATTTATTGTTTATTCCAGAAATGCAAGAAGGTCTTATAATAGAAAAGTGTTATTCATGAGGCATATGAACAGATCGAGGGATAGAATCAATACTGTAATTTCCAAAGATGCCAAACATAATAGAACTTGTAAAGGAGAACTTGTCAGAAACCTACATTAACCATAGACTGTAGCTATCCCTGATAGAATTCCACATTCTGCTGTAGGTACTAACGGTGAAATTAGGTTTTAAATATGTGTAATTAGGGATGCTTACCAGACAAAGCTACTTAAACATCAAAGACACGCAGCTTAAAAGCACATTATGAGAGATCAACAATGGCAGGGGCCAGCTAGACGTCCCTTCCCTGTGCACATAGCTGGAAATCATTTGTTAAGTGGGTCTGTGCCTAGGACAATGGTGTGGGAGGAAAGGGATATAAGCATCTTCTAAGCTTTGCCAATAAACATATCCTCTCAACCCTCCACCTTCTCTCTCACTTTGTCCATTTGTAGCCAGATGCTGAGATGCCAGTAGAGGACTCCAAGGACCTAGGGCATGACAGGGATATAAGAGAGAGGGGGCCTAGATCCCTGAATGACTCCATGCAGCAGAGATCCCACCCCTGCCCCCATAGACCGACAGTGATGTGGACACGAGTGCAAAATGAACCTTTATTTTAAGAAACCACTGAGATTTTAGAGTTGTCTATTACAGCAGTTGGTATGTCTTGGCTAATATTTCAACAAAGTCACTCAATATAAATCAACAAACAAATATTCACAGCTTTCCTACATACTAGCAAAAACCATTAGAAAAAAATATGATGGACAGGGGTGCCTGGGTGGCCCGGTTGGTTAAGTGTCTGCCTTCAGCTCAGGTCATGATCTCAAGGTTCTGGGATCAAGCCCCACAGCGGGGAGTCTGTCTCTCCCTCTCCCGTTGCCCCTCTCCCTCCACTCATGCTTTCTCTCAAATAAATAAATAAAATCTTTTTTAAAAATATGATGAATAAGAATATCACAATTATAAGACCCTCTAAACACACACACACACACACACACACACACACACACACCAAAACTATTGTGTACTTGGGACTAATTTAAGAAGAAATGTGAAAAAAAAAAAAGAAAAAAAAAGAAAAAAATTAAAAAAAAAAAAAGAAGAAATGTGAATAATCTATTTGAAGACAACTATAAATTTTGGTGAGAGACATGAGGTAAGACTTAAATATATAGAGGGATCTACCATGGACCTAGTTGGGAAGATTTGATATTGCTACTTGCTTTGTAGGATTGTTGATTTTTGTGGTGGAAATACTCCCATGACGGCCCATTTCATGCTATCAGTGTGATGTCACTGACTTCAGAGTTGACAAGAGATGTGTATCATTGGCTCTTGGAAGTTGATAAAATGGTTCCCGACACACCATTGAATCTGCTCCACCAGATACCTGAGCATGATGTAAAGCAATTTAAACCCTGTGATTTCAGTGGAGGTTTAGACAAATAGATCAATGGAACAAACTGAAATCAAACCATGCAAATAGAAAAATTTAGTTTATGGTTGATTTAGAAATCAAATCAATAGACATAGGCAAGCTGATTGGTAATGGAGTTGGGACAAACACATCCTGATTAAGAGAAAAATAAATACAGAGTCTTATGCTATAGCATACATAAAGAGAAAGGACAAAAGAATATGTTTATAATTTTGAAAAAAATTTTCTAAAAATATAACATGTAGAAAAAAATCAAAAAGTCTATTCCCATTAAAATTTAAAACATCTACCACAAGACATAAAAGTTAAAAGATACAAAATACATGGAAATGCTTGCAACATTTAAAACATATAAAAGATTAATATCTATATAAAGAAGTTCTGAAGAGAGAGAGAGAGAATGAAAACAATAAGCCCAGTGGAAAAAATGGGCAAAGAATAAGAATAAAAAAGTGGCAAGGGGGAACAAAGCCAATAAACATGTAATCAAGAAATGAAAATAGGAACATAAAAATCTTAAAAATTTTACTAGTCAACTTGCTAAAATATAAGTTCATTAATAAAATCTCAGGGTGATGATATGTTTTAGTGATTTTTTTTTTATACCATTGGTAGGCATTGAAATAATACAAGCCTTTTGAGGGTTGGAAGATGTAACTGAAACTTAATTATAAGTATGAATCTAAGGAAACATCGGAGGCATGGAGAGGTAAGTATGCAGATTTTTATCTCAGTATTGTTCATTATTTTAAAAATGGAGAAAATATATTTATCTGAAGGTGACTATTTCACATACTATTAAATATTTTACTGGGCTCACCAAAAATAAAGTAGGTCCACATTTTTGCATGCAGAAAGATCGCTGAGAAACAACATGTAGCAGAATAATTTATAATCATTCTAATTATATAAAAGTAATGAGGCAAAACCATGCATTTCTAACTATACTTTTATATGAATGTAAGTGAATAGAAAAAGTAAGGAGAGTTCCTCACCAAACTAAGAATGAGAGGGAATGGGATTGGATAGGTCAAAAGAAGTTTTGAAATCTCTTTTATTTATTTGACAGAGAGAGAGATCACAAGTAGGCAGAGAGGCAGGCAGAGAGAGAGGGGGAAGCAGGCTCCCTGCTGAGCAGAGAGCCCGATGCGGGGCTCGATCCCAGGACCCTGAGATCATGACCTGAGCCGAAGGCAGAGGCTTTAACCCACTGAGCCACCCAGGCGCCCCTGAAATCTCTTTATTTAAAAATTCCCTTTTTTTTTTTTTAGGGGTTAGGGGCAGAGGGAGAGAAAGAATCTCAAGCAGACTCCAGACCCCATGTGAGACTCGATCTCACCACCCTGAGATCGTGATTTGAGCCAAAATCAAGAGTCAGACGCTTAAACAACTGAGCCACCCAGGTGCCCCTATTCAAAAATTCTTATAACAAGAAGGTATTTGTGAATTATTGATGTAGTAAAAAGAGAGCCAAATCCGAAGGAAAACGGAACAATGAAAAAAGGAGCAAGTCAATTGTGTAATATGAGCCTTCCATAAAGCCCCAGCTCCACTCATGCAAGAATGGAGATAGGAAACTGCATTCAACCTTCTGCTGTTCGTAGAAAGAGAAACATTTGTGTCTGAACCTGGATTAGCACACAGAAAAAGGAGTGTGACCCGGTGATGGAGAGCAGGCTACATCCCTGCTGGGTACACTGCGTGTCCTCAACTCCTCCAGGAACTGATGGGATTGTCCCTATAGTTTGTGTTCTCAAGACACGCATCTATTGCGGTGGAGGGGTGGGGAGGGGAGGCATTGAGGGTCCCAAGCGCTCTACTAGCTGGGCACATGGTTGAGCTAGCTACAGCCTTTTTGCTCCCTAAATGTGCCTTCAAATATCTCCACCATTTGCAGGCGTCCTGGCAGGAGACTCTGGGCTGGGCATGGGGGTGGGGGGCCACACCACACCCTTCGGGTGCTAGAGACACCAACCAAGATTACCCTCAGTGGTGTTTAAGGACCCTTTCCCGGATACACTGCAAATGCTGCCCCAGAGAAAACTTGTCTGCTGAGAATATCAAACTTGCCAGAGTCTGCAGAAGACTCTGCAGATACACCAAAATCAAACTCTAAAATTCAGAAGCCATGAACAACCATTTTATTCTTTTACTCAGATGATGTGGGAATGTATTTTTCTGGAAGTTTCACTAGTAGCTATCTATTCAGATCGCTGTCTTTGTCTTTTATCAAAATATTTCATCAGAGTTTCCCATGGTAAATTTCCTAGGGTAAATTTAAATAACTCTTATCTGAACATCCCTGTAAACTAAATTATGCAGCACACCCTGTATAACATTCCAGGTTAAAAAAAGATCCATTTGCTAAGTACCAAATTCATCCTTTGTCCTGCCTTCAAAAGCTTTCCTTTAGCCGGGTCTGCTTTCAAGATCACTTCCAAGCAAATAGCCTTGCGCCGAAGACTTCCTCCTTAAAACATAATTTACAGCTTCTGCAAAATCATGCCATATTTATTTAAATTCCTTAACTCTGTTATTTAATTTATTCTGGTATGTGTTTGGACTTAACTTGCTCACTTCCCTAAGCTATTAGGGTCTAGCAGGAATGTATTTTTTATAGTGGGGTGGGAGGCACATGGTAGTGACTAAACAGCATTTTGATGTTGTTCCAAACACACGATCTGGCTGAGAAAGTTTGTTTTTTTCCTTCTTATTTTAACTTTTTGCTCTTTGAGCAACCAAAAAGCGGTCTTAGGAGTAATGAGGCGAGGGGAGGAGTAATGATCTCTTTAAGAAGTAAGCAAAGAGGGATGCCTAGGTGGCTCAGTCAGTTAAGCAGCTGCCTTCGGCTCAGGTGGTGATCCCAGGTCCTGGGATCGAGCCCTGCATCGAGCCCCGCATTGAGCCCCACATCGAGTCCCACATCGGGCTCCTTGCTACACAGGGAGACTGCTTCTCCCTCTGCCTGCCGCTCCCCGTGCTTGTGCTTGCTCTCTGTCTCTCTCTCCCCCTCTCTCTGACAAATAAATTAAAAATAAAAAAATCTTAAAAAAAAAAAAAGAAGAAGAAGCAAGCAAAGAAAAAGCCCCAAACAGAAGGAGAAGAAGGAAGAGGAGAAAGGGGGAGAAAAGGAAGGATGAGGAGGAGGGGTAGGAGGAGGGAAAGAAAAGCATAGCTGAAATTATTCTACTCTTGTCATTCATTCTGGTTGGTGTTCAGCCAAGAATCAAACAAAAGGTGGCATGTCCTAATCAATTAAATATCAGGGTGGATATTCTCTATTGCATCAACGAGTCTGTGATTCATGGTGCCAGAAAGTTACTCAATCAAACTTGCTCTGCCTTTCTCTTTTTTCTCTCCCTCCTCCACCCTTTGACAAAACGATTTTAAACAGTATGGCAGACATTGTGTTCGATTCCCCAGTGGGCTTTCCACTCCTCCGTTTTGGAACATCCATGGTGCTTCAGGAAAGAATTCCAGCTTCAGGAATGAGATAAGTATTGATTAATTGAAGCCAAACAATTTCATCAGATTGTTTGAGGAACCTGGAGGAAACCTATCAGTGTATGGCATTCCCCTAGCAGCAGGTATCGGTCCAAAGTGTGCACATAACAATCACATGGAAGGAAAGAATTTTATTTCATGCCTGGAAGAGAGGCTCTTTTTTTCCCCTCTACCATTGGATCCTACAACTGTAAGGGGAACTACCCTAGCAGAAGCCTACATCATGGATGGCCAAAGAAAGGAACCACGACAATGTCGAAATGCTGGGTTCACCAACCCTAGACTCTACTCATATTGTTAGACTTCCAGTCACGTGGCCATAAATTTCTTAGGATTTAGGCCAATTTGTGCGGCATTTTCTGTTACTGCTAAAAGTACCCTAACTCATGAAACCAACATAAGTGGACTTATTGAGCCAAAATGGTCTAGTGTCAATTGCCTAAATAGTTTGGGCAACACGGAGAGACAAAGCTGGGAATGTAGTTGGAGTATTTAGGTTCTGAATCTAGAAAACATTATTTTGTATATAGGCTGAATGAGTATGTGTGCTCCTCTGGCCACTGGCCAACTCTAGGTACTGTGATCTCCTTGGAGCATTAGAGGGAAAGACCAGCCATTGATCTGTAGACTCAAGTCCGTCGCTAACCGAGCATCGTGTCTCATTTGTGTAGCTGTGATTTCCTTACTTTTACCGACAGTAAAAAATAGCAATTAGCTAGAATGTAAGCGCTCTAATGAAATGAGCAAGGATGTCTTCATGTGGAAGGTGACCGTTTGCTTATTACTGGTCAATTCCACTGCAAGAACCACCTTCCAAAACATAGGCTTCTCCCTTATTAGTGCATGAGTATGAAAGTATAGCTCGGGCCATGCTCTCCTTTGGTAATTTGTGTCCCTGCTAAGTCAGCAGTGATTTAGAGTTGAAGTGTATTTTATTACAAGAGATTTACAGGTAAACGGCTAAGTCACAGGGCTTAACCTACCCCTCCCCTGGCTTTTCACTCCTACCCTGCTTACTTCCAGCTAGACCACCTGAATCCTTGTCCTTCAACTGACCTAGAAGTACCAGCTCCTCCCAGTACTTGAAAATGCCTTCTTTGGAGGCTGCTTTTGGTTTATGGCTTGGCCTCAGGTATGAGCTCATGGACAAAATTACAAGACACACAAGAAAATAGTCCTTGAGGAGAGTGAGCAGATAAGAAACCAAACAATTAAAACAATTAACCCAAGGACTGAGAAACAATCCAAACAGAATATTAAATATGTTAAAATTGTTGAAGGAAGTAGAGATAAAGAAGTGAATCTCATATGCAATAATAAAAAAGTGATCACTTGAAAAAGAGTTTTTAAAGAACCAAACCTTACAAGCTTGCAAATAAAAAAAGATAACTAATAAAATGTAAAGCTCAGAATTTTGCCTAACGGAATATAATGTACGAGGGCAGAATTTGTTTTGTCTGCCTTGTTTAGTGTTTAAGCCTTAGTACTTGAAATAATACCTGCATATATATGTAGATATATACATAATCAATAAATACTTTTAAATATAATGAATAAATAAATCGGTAGGCTAAATAGTAGAATTGGCAAAGATTAGTAAATTGGAAGATAGAACTAAAAAAAATATCGCACAAAACATGCAAAGAGGTAAGATATAAGAAAGAAGGATGGAAGGAACCGAATGATGGAAAGACAGAAGGATGGAAGGATGGACAGAAGGAAATTTAAGAAACCTGCACAAGGGAAAGCAGTATTTCAACAGCCACTTAATAGGGATTCCAAAGAAACAAAATTCTGAATTGAGCAGAGGCAATATTGAAAGGGATGCTCGTCAGTAAGTTTCCAGTATTTACAATGCATAACAAACTCCTTAAAAAAATTAATCAGAACTAAACTAGCAAAGAGAAAAATGGGGGAAAGCTATTAAGAGACAACTCAATAAAAAAAGACCCAAAGGGTTGGTTAACATATGGGAAGATGCTCGGGCCCATTAGTAACCAGGAAAACTCAATTGAAAACAGTAATTAGATAGCATATCTTTCCCATCAGATTGGAAATAATTAAATAATCTGATAACATCAAGTGTGGGAAAATGGCAACTTTTTATGCATTGCAGGGAGAAGTATAATTTGGAACAATTAATTTTGACATTAATTAGCCCAACTAAAGATGCTCACCCTACAACACAACAAATTTGTCTCTAGTTTCTACCCTAGAGAAATTTTCATATATGTATCCAAGGTCACATTTATAATGGAATTGATTGCCACATTGTGCAGAATTGCGAACGTGCAAACAGGCCAACTGCCTTGGGTGAGGGAAATCAACAGTTAAATTCTATCATGAGATGGTTGTAGCAGCAAGTAAAATATATGCACTAGACCTGCGTGTGTCAACGGAGATAATTTCAAAGACACGTGAGTGGAAAAAAATGCAAGTAGGCCAGATATATTAGGATACAAAATAGTACTCTACATTATTCAAAGAGACACGGCGTATATAGTAAATATATAAAAATGTGCATGAGAATAATACACATCTACTTCAAGGCAGTAGTTTTATTGGGAGGAAGGCAGAGCAGGGATGCAGGGAAAGGGAGAGGAAGAATGGGAAGTGAGATTTTAGATGTGTTTTTATATAGACTTTCAAAATATAAGAACAAAAATGGCAAAATGTTAACTCAAACTCAGTTATGTTACTGGTTGTACTTTTCTGGGTCTTTAGCATATTTAACAATTCAAAGTTACTTTTAAAAGAATGAGAGCAAAAGAAATGGCAATATGAAAGAATAATAATAAGTAGAATAATTATATCCAGATAATAATATTTTCAAGTCTGCAAATATTGAGAATTTAGAACATACAGATCCTTGCTGAAATGTTACAGATCATGTTGGAAAATTTAAATGACTATGGACAGTGAAAAAAAAGTGATTACTACCATTAATTATTCATTGCAAAATGAAGCATGAGTAAAATAGTAGATAAAAATCGTATGGAAGAAGGGAGAATGGAAATTGAAAAAAAATAACAGCAGGTTTATTTATTAATGTGTTCAGGGGAAGGATCGATATATTACCTTCAGAAGTTGTTAACTAAACATAAGTTCAGTATATGTGGTAGAAGACCTAAGACGATAGCTAAAAGTGTATGAATAGAAGGGATGATTTCCAAATCAATACCAAAAAAAGGGGGAGGGGGGACTCTGAAAGGCTTTATTAATTCAACTGAAGGCAAAGAGCAACAAACACCAACTAAACAAAGACAAAATACAAATATAAGTCACCCACATAAATGTGAGTAGGTTTAACTCACACTTTTAAGAATCTGAAATTTGATACAGAAAGAAAAAGTGAGTATTATGCTATTTATATGAGACATCTCACCATGACTAGAAAACTATACTTGCAGTTCTAAAGCAAAAGGACAGAAGGTTATACCATGGAAAGAGAAATGAAACAAAGCAAAAAGTCAACAGGAACAGAAAAACCCTACCAACAATTACAATAAGACAGAAAGGAGCAAAAGAGTAGCAAATTGGTATAGCGATAATAACTTCACATAAAACAGAAAGCAAACTAAAAACACTAAGAAGTATAGAAAAAAAGTGTAAGTCATGTATAATGCTAAATGCTGGTAACAATCATTAATATTATTTGTACATGTGTCTCCAAAACTGAAATTCTAGTAAACATGTTTTTGTTATTTGTCTTAGCCATTTATTGACATATTAGCATTTCATCATTCCTGGACGTTCTTCAGCACCATAGCATCTAGTCTTGTCTACCATACGGATGGTCTATCATTTACTTATTATTTTTGGTTTTGGGATCCTTTTTTTAAGATCCTTTCTAATTTTGGGGAGTGGTATAACTAATATTGTAGTGAACACAGCCTGGCATAAATCTGTACATAGTTTTCTGCATGGCTTTCCATTTGCCTTTAGCAGACAAAGAATAGAAGGAGCTAAATATATGTGGGTGGGAAATTATCTATATTTTTGCATCTATAGGTTAACCTCTGTGTGATGCGTGGGTTTGATCTGGTTAGGTAGAAGAACAAACTGGATTTAACAAAATGTTCCCCTTAGCTGGTGGTAATGCCCAGGAGGAACAAGAAGAATCACGTTGGCCCTTTCTCCCAACAACGGGCTGGGGAGTTGCTTTGGTCCAGCCGTCAAGTCAAGGTCTCTTCGGATACAGAGATGGAAAGACAGAAGCCCAGTCCTCATGGGGCCCAGACATGTCTAAGAAGACGGGAAGAACAACATGACAATTGCTGCAAGGAGTTTGGGGGGGGGGGTCAGATCACTCCAAGATAGCTTTTTGGGCTTCCGTTTACCTTTAACTTAAATCAGGGGCAGACATTCTAATGTAATTGAATTATCAATAGTATGATTAATACATATAGAGCGCTAAATCTTAGAAGCACTCTGTATATTTGCATTCTTTTTTTTTTTTAATATTTTATTATTTTGACAGAGAGAGAGAGAGATCGAAAGTAAGCAGAGAGAGAGGGGGAAGCAGGCTCCCTGCTGAGCAGAGAGCCCGATGCGGGGCTCGATCCCAGGACCCTGAGATCATGACTCGAGCTGAAGGCAGAGGCTTTAACCCACTGAGACACCCAGGCGCCCCTATATTTGCATTCTTGAGAAGCATCCTTTTAAATGTTTCTAGGATTATTGCAGTTTCTCGAAGAGCAGCCGGTGCCTCATTCTGACCTCCCAGTCTAATCCACCTGCATCCCAAGTGCAGCATAACCCTAAAATTTCCGCAGTTCACCCTGGACCTGTGTGACCAGCCCTGTGTAATGGATGCCCCAGCAATGTCCCACTGCAAGTGAACTTTGTGAATGTTTCACCGGTCCTCACGCCCCTCCCCTCCTGAGAATAGGGACTGCCCCCCAGTGACAAGCAGGGACATCCCAGGACACATTGGATGTTTTGCTAATGAGATAGTTCCAGGAAATGCTAAGACCAGACCAAGAATTAGAGCAAAGATATAGACTTTTATGGCCACAATGAATTTTTGCTGCCATTGCCTTGCAGGCGAACAAAGCAAATGATGGGGGAGAATAAAAAAGCAAGCAGTGCCAACAATGGCTTCACCATTAACACCCCCAAAATGTGGTCCATGCACTTGTAGACCAGCCTGCCAGAAACGTGGGCAGCTCTCATCACAGGTGGGAGGAGACATTTACACGCAACAAGGAGAGTTCTTGACTCATCGGAGCCATGATGAAAATTGGCCAACTGCTGTTAGGGAATCAAAATAATAATATTCCTGTAATGTTCTGCAAACTAAAAGCCAGTCAACGATCCTCCAGGTACTTCTGAGCATCGACTATCATCGGCCCGAAAGGAAAGGCACATGTCAGACAATACAGGGATATCAGGTGGGCCGGGCAAATGTAGGTGTTGGGGAATTTTGGAAAACCAGGGTCACTGAGTAAACAACAATCAAAACGCTGTCTGTATTGGAGCTGAACTGATTAGCTTGCCAGGCAAGGAGAGCTGCCTTGTGGAAATAATCTGGAGCAGGTTCAGCAAATCTCCCCAAATGTGCGTGGAGCGGGGCAGGATATAAACAAAGGAGGATTCTGCAAAGTCCTTTCTTTTTTTGTTTTTTTTTTAATTAACATATAAGACATGTAATGTATTATTTGCCCCCGGGGTACATGTCTGTGGATCCTCAGGCTTACACATCTCACAGCACTTACCATAGCACATACCCTCCCCCATGTCCATAACCCAGCCACCCTATCCCTACCCCCCTACCCTCCAGCAACCCTCAGTTTGTTTCGTGAGTTTAAGAGTCTCTTATCGTTTGTCTCCCTCCTGATCCCATCTTGTTTCATTTCCCCCCCACCCCCACGATCCCCAGCCCTGCCTCTCAAATTCTTCACATCAGAGAGATCATATGATAATTGTCTTTCTCTGATTGACTTATTTCGCTTAGCATAATACCCTACAGTTCCATCCACGTCGTTGCAAATGGCAAGATTTCGTTTCTCTTGATGGCCGCAAAGAAGATGTGGTATATACATGCAATGGAATACTATGCAAAGCCCTTTCTGGCTGATGACTGAGAATTGAAAAGTCTCCCTTGGGACTGATAGTTCCTACAGTTTGACATCCCTGGGGCACCCATTACATGCAGTCCAGGGTGAACTGTGGAAGGCTCAGGCAGTCTTAGGGTCCTGCTGTCTGCAATCCCCTATGCACACTGCACTGGGACTGAGCAGAGATTTCTTTTAGCACCCACAGGCAATGGGGAGCTACTGAAGTCTCTTGACAAAGGCAGTAAATGATCAAGAGAGTATTTTAGAAATATGGCTAAGTTGATAGCCCATTGTTGCCCAATCTGTACCTTCTATCTGTCATAAAGATATGACCGGTATGACACCGATGTCAGTTTCAGGAATGACTTAGGTTTGCTTGGGCCAGTTTCCATTCCTTGGTTATGTTTTTGTGCCCTAATTATTTATGGATCTGGGACTACCTCTGAAAACAGATCCTGGTCGCTATACATCGTATTCTAGAATTCTAACGTGGTAAGTAGAAGAATCGAGTACATGCCTAGCATCCATCAGTTCTCTTCCCTGCAAGGGGAAGGGTAAGCTTGTGGGCTGGCTCCTCTGGTAAGGGACCCTCCGGGCTGGGGCAAGTTCAGGCCAGTGCCTGGAGGAAATGGGTGCAGGGGGCATCCAAGCCAGGAGGCTGAGGCAGGGCTGAGGCTCCAGAGCATGGGGGAGGATGAGTACAAGGAATCTTGGAGCAATGCTAGCCAAAGTACAAGGTCATTCTTGGTGAGCAGGTTTGGGGCTGGGTGTCCATGGCTAGCAGCTGGGCTTTACAAAGCCCCAGAGGGCTCCGGCTTCGTGGAAAAGACCTGGGACGAGCTGAATCATGATTTACGTACCGACTTTTCTTTAGACCAGACCGACCACTTCTTCAAAGAAGCCTTTTTTACTCATCTCGCATCCCCCAGCATCTGGCACATTGACTCACAAACTTGGATCCTCAGTTCCTATCAGTTACATTTTATTAAAAGGCCTCTTTCTGCCATAGTCAGAAACCAAGGGAGCTTCAAGGTCAAGGCTGTATGCGCAGTGTCAAAATCTAGTTAACACTTTCTCCCTACCCGTCACCCACGCCTCAAATCCCGGCCTCATCCCTACCTGCCGGCTCTCTCCCTCCACTCATGCTCCTCCGGGGATGTCTGTTCCCTGAAGATCCTGCTTCCTTTCAAAGGAGCCGTGTCCCTTTCCTGGTTGCAAATCTAAACCATACCAGAACACGGATTTATAAACACATCTCAGCTGAGCTGAACAAAGGCTTTCCATCAGAGATAAAAATGGCAACATGGTTTTTCCACATCTGTCCTGGCTCGGGGCCAGCTCTGCTCCCGTGGGCATGGAAAGGCCTGGCTGGATCAGGGTCCAAAGAGATACGCCAGCCCGCAAGGGCACCGAAGGGAGCAGGCCCCCGCTGCCCTGCCACCCAGTCCCCTTCCCCCCGCCCTAGGGCTGCAACCTCCGAGGCGCTTTCTGATTGGAAACTTCGAAGTCACGCGTTCATTGTGATTGCACACCGCCCGTGTGATTTGGGGCAACTTACTATTTTATTTTACCACTTCTATTAAGGTATAATTTACAGACAATAAAATATGCCCATGTTAAGTATACAGTGCCGTGAGTCTTGACAAATGTATGCCTGTGTTCCTACCACCATGATCGAGATAGAGAACGCGTCTGTGACCTTGAGTGGTTCCTTGTGTCCCTTTGCAGCCCATCCTCACCTGAGAGCTCCAAGCATTCACCATGTCTGCCTTTTCGAGAACTTCCTGCAAGTGACTTCCTACAGTGTGCAGTCCTGTAGGTCTAACTTCTTTAACCCGTCCTTATTCGCCTGTGTTCTTGCTTATAATGGTAGATGGTTCTTTTTTTAACCCTAAGTCATTTTTCAGGGCATGGATATACCCAAATATTTACCTGCTGATGGTCATCTGTGTTGTTTCCAGTTTGGAGGAAACATAAATGAGCATTTATGGGCAAGTTTTAGCGTACACATGTTTACAATCCCTGGGTAAATACCTAATTGGAATTGTTGGGTCATATGCGAAGTCTACATTTAACTTTATAAGAATTGATAGGTTAGCAAAGGTGGCCGTATGATTTCGCATTCCCACCAGTAATGTGTGAGTGTTCCATTGGCTCCATATAATTGTCAATGGTTGGTATGGTCAGTCTTTTTATTTCCTTTTAGCTAGTGTCTTTGTGGGTTTATGTTGTGTTTCCTTGGTGCTTAATGCTGTTGAGAATCTTTTTTTTTTTTTAAGATTTCATTTATTAATCGGACAGAGAGAGAGCATGCATGAGCAGGGGGGAGGGGCAGAGGGAGAGGGAGAAGCAGGCTCCCCGCTGAGCAGGGAGCTGATCCAGGGCTCGATCCCAGGACCGAGGATCAGGACCTGAGCTGAAGGCAGATGCCCAATCGACTGAGCCACCCAGGCACCCCTCTTTTTATGCTCTTATGGTCCACTCATATAATTTCTTTTGTGAAGTGTCTATTTAAATCTTTGGGAAAATTCACTTTTAAGAAGCCCTGGGGATCATGAGAAGACTCTGGATCGGGAGCCAGAGGTCTAGGGCTTGAAACTTAGCCCTATAAACAGCTGTGGGACTTCAGGACTCGAGGTTATGGGTGTCTTCCACTTACAATTAGGAAAAATGACTAGATTAGCCTTATAGGTTTGTTCTCTGCTCCAGAGACTATGGTTACAATCTCCTTTTCTTTTTCTTTCTTTTTTTTTTTTCATTTTTAAAGCAGGTGCATCCCTTGGGCTCAAAGAAACACATAGTCACACAATGTGAAACTGGAAACGGACATTGAAGATCATTCAGCCCCTACGTGACTTTGTGATTTCAAAGTTTCCGATCAAAAATAAACTCAATGTCACATGCCCAACAATTACAACAATGCAATGGCATAGATACAACTAATCCCAGGTCTCCTGGCTCTGGTAACTATCAATAGGAGTTTGAGAAAAAGGCATATATTCTGCCTCCTCACTTCCGAGAAACTCCCCGGGGAGTAAGACCTGGGCAACATGATCGTGTTTCGTTTTTTTTCTTCTTACCCAAACTAGGACATGTCTATTTGCACCCTTGGCATTCATGTGGGCAATAGAAGGCAGTTGATGAAGGATCTGGAGGGGTCCTGAGACCAGGCATCCGTCTAGGGAAGTTTCTGCACCCCCGTTTTGCAGGTGCATTCCCTTTAAAATGCAAACCCAGCACCCCCGGCCCAGGCAGCCTGCCTGTTTGCAGAGCCGTGAGTGCTATAAACATTGCCACGCAAATTACATTTACACTCCAGTCCATAGATTGAGTTCTGTAAACTGACAAGTACCTGGGGGTCAGAGTATATTCCTCGACAATTACAGCACGCCATTCCCATGGGGGTTAATGTTTATAGGAGGCTAGTTAACCTTGCACAGGATCTGTGCCATTCCACTGCAGAGCTGAAGAGCGCATTTCCATGCCAGCAACTTCCAATGCCACACTGTGGCAGAGTGGACAATCGAGGCTTGTTCTCAGGGCCAGGGCAAAGCCCTGGCTTGCGTGGCCTCCGGTCCCTTGATTACTCGACCAACGCCTGGAGCTTCACTTTCCCTGAACAACCCCAACTTAATGGACTGTGATGATTGGTCTTACACTGTAGCTATGTTCTCTTACTTGAGCAGACCATGTAGTTACACATTCGCTTGTAACTTTCCAAGACCCCCAGGAAAGAAGGGGCCATTGTAAACCTTTGAAACAGAACCCAGACGTGCTGAGCGCCTTGGAGATTGTTTCAAGTAACAAGGAACTGCTTTTCATCATGCACTCAAGGGGCTCCAAGAGGGGCAAGACCTGGTGCTTTTGTTCCCAAAGTTTACAATCTATAGTTTTTGGTAGACAAGGCAGGCATACATGAAAAAAGTCAATAAAACACAAGAGGGAATGTGCTCCAATTCGGCTGGAGTGTGTGGATGGCAGGCCAGGAGAGATTCCGATGCGGACGAGACCGCTGTAGCGTGGCCAAATGGAGGAAAACATCGGGAACAAGATGGGAATGGAAATGGCCCTTGGCGAACGCTGCTGTTTGGGTAGAGAGTGGATCAAGGCATGGAAATGGGTGGAATGTTCCAGTTAGACCAAGAGACTGGTCTGAGGGAGAGCAGAGCAGTGAAAAAAAAAGTCAGCAGATGCTGCACACCAAAGAGAAACAAACGTATAGGTAACCAACGTCTTCTTAACTCTCTCACAGTAAAAGCGCTAAGTCCTAACGATGGCCCTACCTTGTTTGCCCCCAGCTCCCATGATTTCCTGGGTGTCAACACTCACTCTTTTCTCCTTTGCTCACTCCCTTCCGGCTACATCAACTCTCTTATTCCCGCCACCCTGGGGCCACTTCCGCATTTTCTATTCCCTCTGCCAGAAATGCTCTTCCCACTGGTATCCGCCTGGTTCTTGATCTCATCACTCTGTCCCCTTAAATGTCCCCGTCGGTGATCCTTCCCAGGTAACTCCATTTAAAATGGCAACCGACCCAACCTTTGGCTCTTTCTGTCTTCTTTCCCAGGTTCATTGTTTTCCAGAGACATTTCATCATCAAGCATCTTGTATATACTTTTACTTTATGTATTATCTCTCTTCCCGCAATCAAATGAAAACTCATGAGCTCAGGGGCACCTGGCTCAGGTGGTTAAGCATCTGCCTTCAGCTCAGGTCATCATCTCAGGGTCCTGGGATCGAGCCCCACCTTGGGCTCTCTGCACAATGGGAAGTCTGCTTCTCTCCCTGCCTCTGCCCCTCCCCTTGCTCGTGCTCTCTCTCTTTCTCAAATAAATAAATAAAATCTTTAAAAAAAGAAAAAAGAAAAAGAACACTCACAAGGGCACAAGACTGTGTCTATTTTGTTTATTGATGCATCCCCAGCACCTACTAGGATACCTAGATACTCAGTAAATATTTGCCCAGTGAACAAATGAATAGGTGAGTTTTAAAAGCATTGATCTGATAAAGGAGGTGCACGGTGCATGGAAGGGGCTGGAAAAAGATGATTTCCATGGCTACCCTTATTAGACAGGTTAGGGATGCATTCATCAGCATGCCTCCATTGCAAGCAATGGAAATTAAATCTATCTTAGGCTAAAGGCAATTGTTTAAAAGGGACAGGAGCTCCCAGAATTGACGAGAGGCCAGAAGACCAGGCCAGGACGTGGAGAAGAAGACAGCCCTGGAGGCCAGGGTTCAGGGAGGATGACATGCACGGGAACAGGGTGGTTAGGAGGTTGCTGCCTCGTGGAAGGGAATGCCCACTGTTTTCATTCTGCTTACTCCTCTACTCAAGAATTAAATGCCATTGAAGGAACATCCAATTGGCCTTGCTGGGGTCACATGTCTGCCCTCACTCTTCATCGTGAAGATACATCGTGTGTTGATGGTCCAGCATCATCTCTTCCTGATATCCTCACCAGTCTCTTCCTGAATAATTTCTTCCTCCCCAGACACCATTTGAGGGGGTTGTAATCAAGAATTTCTCTCTCCTCTGCCAGACATTCAAGCTTGCTTTTCTTTTTTATGTTTTCACCCAGAAGGTATAACATGGGCCACCAAACAAAGATATTTCACTATACAGGGGCACCTGGGTGGCTCAGTGGGTTAAAGCCTCTGCCTTCGGCTCAGGTCATGATCTCGGGGTCCTGGGATTGAGTCCCGCATCGGGCTGTCTGCTCAGCAGAGAGCCTGCTTCCCCTTCTCTCTCTGCCTGCCTCTCTGCCTACTTGTGATCTCTCTCTCTCTGTCAAATAAATAAATAAAATCTTAAAAAAAAAAAAAAGATATTTCACTATAGTGATCTTTTAAGAGTTTAATGTGATACAAGTAACTTTAAGGTTCCTAAGACATTACTGTAGATAAAACACTTCTGTGTAGATTGTCTCGTTTGAACCACAACATTTCTGCGAAGTAGGTAGGCAGGTGTTACTCTCTTCATTGTATAGATGTGCAAATTGAAGTTTCGAGATTTTAAGCAAATTATTCAAGTTCATTATGCCAGGACTGTTTTAATGTTAAATTCTGTTGTAATGGTGGCCCACGTCGATGAGCACTCGTGGTGTTCAACACTCCAAAGCACATTACATGTCTTAACAAAATTAATTCTCACAACAACCCTAGGGAGTGAGTACTAATATTCTAGTGAGTGGAGAAAGAGACTTGAGGTATATAACTTGAGGTATATAACATAACTTCCCCAAGGTGACTTATTTATAAAACTTTCTTTTTTAAGATTATTTATTTATTTATTTATTTATTTGAGAGAGAGAAGGAGAGCACAGAGGGAGAAGCAGACTCCCTGCTGAGCAGAGAGTCTGACGTGGGGCTCGATTCCAGCACAGGAGCCAAAGACAGATGCTTAAAGGACTGTGCCACCCAGATGCCCCAAGGTGACATATTTATAAAGTATTAGAGCCGGACTCCTGTCCCTGAGTCTGTGCCCTGAATGCTAAGTAAGGCATACTGCCTCTCAGGTTTTATTAAATAAATGTCAATGGCTACATGTGACGTCAACAGTATTTACGTTCAGCCAAACTTCCAGGAAAAGGCATGCGTCTGTGGCTCAAATTAAAGATTCCAAAGATGCATCGTGCCTGTTCTCTAGTGGTCGTTCAGCAAATATAAGTTGAATAAATGAGTGAACGAATGAAGGTCTTACCCTCACAGACACATTGCAGCAAGAGGCTTTGTCTTTCAAGAGTGTTGCAGAATTGAGGACCCAAGAAGGAGGTTTCATGAGAGTAAGCATTGGGATATTTGATGTTCTACTTTGTGCCCATATGCTGGGCACTTAAGAGAGCTCCTTTCCATTGCTTTCCCTCACTATGCTGTGTCCAGAGACACGAAGTGCTTAGGAAAGGAAGTAAAGCTATCTTCCTTCTGTGATAGCCTGCATCTGGTCCTGCTCTGGGCTTGATCATGGTTGTCAAGTAGGGAGAAGTCTTCTGATTTGGGAAATAATCTAGCAGCACCTCCCATCCCAATGGCTATGTCAGTGTGCCGACTTTAGAAGCCCCTACTGATGAGTTTCCCTATCTGTGAGTGCCCTTTGCTGATGAATATTGAAGGCAGGAAAAAACAAATTCATTTTGATTTTTTTCAGCACTTAGATTTTTATCCTTCTTAGCATCATGTTAAATTGGCCATGAAACCAAGGGTGGTACCATTGAATTATAAGAGGGCCAAAGCATTAAGTAAAGATCTAGGAGGCAGTCAAGGTGTTCACATGGAAGGCTTGTTGGCTGTGTGTGCCAGGCATGATGCTGGACTCCAAGAATGCAGAGGTGAGCAAGACATGATCCTTACCTCTTGGGTCTGCTGCTGTTGCCTCTGTTTGAAAAGGTTCAAGTTGGTCCGTATAGAAACCATACCTTTTGGGGAATATCTTTTGGGGAACATGCCAACAAAGTGAACTTGACTCAGAACTACTTGATCAGGAAGTCAGAAATCCAATTGGGAGGCTACAGTGAGTGTATATCCATGAGAAGCTGAGGGTCTGGTAGAGCGGTCCTCATGGAAATGAGAAGTGAGGGCAACCTGAAAGATGCTAAGTGAAGGCCAGGTGCTTTCAATCACCCCAAATCCTTTAATCGGTATCTACTATCATGCAGTGCTGTCAGATGTGTAGAGGCCGAGATCTGACTGGTGTGGAGTAGGGGAGCAAATAAGCATTTGGGTTACTACCTTCCTTTAAAGGGTTGCAGATGGACTCAATCATCCCTGAATGGACGATATTACAAGTTGTGGCTGTAAAAAGTTACATCTCAAATAGTAGTTATATTTCAAACAGATATAAGTGCAGGTAACTGGATCGATTGGGAAGGGAAGCTGCCCTGTGGGAAGTTACCATCCCTATTCTGTCCTAATCATTCTCAAAAGACTCAGACAATGGGTATTTGTCTGAGTCTTTCGAGGCAGCTCCTTGAAAGACAGAATCAAGTCATTTAGCTCAATTCAGACTACGTATCAAACATCACTTTATTCAAATCAAAAACCACATTGAGATACCACCTTGTTGTTGGTTTTGTTGGCCAAAATCAACAAGACAAGAAACAACAAGAGTTGGAGAGGATGTGGAGAAAGGGGAACCCTCTTACACTGTTGGTGGGAATGCAAGTTGGTGCAGCCACTTTGGAAAACAGTGTGGAGATTCCTGAAGAAATTAAAAATAGAGCTACCCTATGACCCTGCAATTACACTATGGGTATTTACCCCAAAGATACAGATGCAGTGAAAAGAAGGGCCACATGTACCCCAACGTTCATAGCAGCAATGGCCACAATCGCCAAACTGTAGAAAGAGCCAAGATGGCCTTCAACAGACGAATGGATAAAGAAGATATGGCCCATGTATACAATGGAATATTATGCCTCCATCAGAAAAGATGAATGCCCAACTTTTGTATCAACATGGACGGGACTGGAAGAGATTATGCTGAGTGAAATAAGTCAAGCAGAGAGAGTCAACTATCATATGGTTTCGCTTATGTGTGGAGCATAAGGAAAAACATGGAAGACATTGGGAGAAGGAAAGGAAGGATGAATTGGGGAAAATCGGAGGGGGAGATGAAGCATGAGAGACTGTGGACTCTAAGCAACAAACTGAGGGTTTTGGAAGGGAGGGGGGTGGGGGAATGGGTGAGCCTGCTGGTGGGTAATAAGGGGGGCACGTATTGCATGGAGCACTGGGTGTGGTGCATGAACAATGAATCTTGAAACACTGAAAAAATAAAATAAAATTTAAAATAAATAAATAATAAAAATGCAAATCCATATCTCCAGTGTAGTTTGCAGCTTAGATCAACTCTCCTGTACTCACACTTGGGTAGCAGTCAGCTTAAGAAGCTATTTTCTTTATGCTGAAGGAATTAGATGAAGAATGGAGGGACACAAAGAAAACAAAGTAGGGTAGATGGGTCCTGACCCAGGAGAGGCCAGATGACACTAACTCTAACTCAAGATTTCCATGAATTTTTTAGATTTACTTTCCATGAGGAAAACCATGGGTTGTAAATCCGAGTCATTGAGATTTTCATATGCAAATGCATAGTTTGAGTCTGAGAGGTACTTTTGCGTTTTCAAGTTGTTATGAAGAATACTCATCGATGGGGACACAAGATTTGGGTCCTAATGTTCAAGAATAGTTTTACTCCAAGGATGGCCACTGGGTTTATTCCTGGAAAAACGCATGAACTAAACTTAGAGAAAGAACCCCCGATAATAGTTCCAGATTTTATGAGTAAACCCTTCCATTCCTCAGCCCTGCAGTTTCACACCTCCATGGGCTCTCCAAACATCAACAAAAACTCCAAGGATTTGATGGAAAATGGTGTTAAGTCTCATGTTGTTTCAGGAATTTCCCAATATGCACTAAATTAACTTTGGGGCCATATGAGGCTGAGTGGTAGGAAATCGCTCCATTGGACACAGATGGCAGACCTAATGTTCCCAACAGCTGTCGCGCACACATGAAATCAGATTGGGATTAACACTTACCTTCAGCGTGGTCACACCCGGATGGGATGGCTTCTCTGTAATGTACACCAAGCTTAGCTTATGTCTCCAAAACCACATGACCTCGCAGGCCTTGGGAACATTTGATCCAGGAAATCTGAACCTGGGCAGAAATCATAAAGCATCAGGTATACGTTAAGCAGGAATTTATCTGCTTTTTGTCTGAAGTGGCCTCACATCCATCCAGCTTTTGTCTGCCTCGGAGTGAAATATTTATAGGCGAGCCGCTTTCTAAGGCAGAGTTACAGACCTATTCAGGTTTGGTGTGAAATGTCTCTGCCCGTTGACCACCTGCTGAAACCTACATTCCAAGCGCAACCAGACCTAAGCTCTTTTGTATCACTGTGAGTTTTAGCGCTGATACCAGGAGGGTAACCCAAGTAGAATTTACAATGAAATCTAGCTGGTATGTCAATATGACTTCTTGTTGGAAAACACAGTAAAACTTATCAGGTTTGTGATCATGTGAAGACCCCCAAAGACCTCTTTTGTCTTGCCTTGGGAGGAGGGGTACTTCCCTTAGTGGGGTTGCAATTGTACAACTTCTGAAATTCTCCCAGACATTATTTTCAGAACTGTGGCTCAATCATTCAAATACACTGACAACTGTATCCTTGGAGAATAGGTTTGATGTTTAGAAACGATGAAGGGTCATTCATAGCTAAATCTGATGATTTAGGAAAGGAAGCAAGTTGAATGATATCAATATATGTCAAAATGAAGTGTGACTTTTAATTAGTAAGGTGGATTTTATTGTATGGCTTATACATATGGTCTTAAGGCAATTCCAAAAACCTCTCTTTTTAATAATGTCTATATTGTAGCAATTTGAGTGTTTAAATTCTGCAATGTTTACCTAAAAAAATGTTTTATTAATCTCCTATTACAGTTCGTATATGACCCTAATGAGGTCAAACATATGGGAGGATATCAGAAACCCTTCCCCTTGGGGTTAATCACAAAGAACTATGCAACTCAGAATTCCTGACACTTAACTCTGATAGTCTTTACTTTCAAGATTATTAGTTAGAGTTCCACATTTCCTTACTTTTCTGTCTTAGGAAAGATCTAATAAACAGCTTCAAATTTCCTTCTATTATTTTCTTTCCTTATCCCAATGTATATGGTTTATGTTTTTTAATAAAGACCAGAAGACCAGTAGCTGAAACCCAGCTGAGATTTGTTTCTCTCTCATCCCATTCAAGTTGAAGCAGTCTAAGGCTGATAGGGTGGGAGAATCCAGAATTTTGGAGGCAACAGATCCTTCTGTCCTTTTGTTCTTCTTTCCTTCACATATGGCTTCCATCTTGTTATCCAAGATGGCTGCTCCAGCACCAGCCAACGTACCCACATGCCAGCCAATGGATAAGGAAGGAAGAGAGATCACTTTTCTTTTAAGGATACAGACTTAAAGGCAGCTGTATACACTACTTTATCGCTTTTGTTTAGATTCCCCTCGCTAGAATTAATTTGAAAACAAGGCTGGGAAAAAGAGATTAACAACCAACCATGTATCTAGTTAAAACTTGTGATTTTGTTCTTCAAGTGAAAAAGAAAGAATGGATAGTGGGTAAAACAAGCAGTCTCTGACACACAAAATCTGGTGGAGTTTTATTGAATGTGGCCAATGGTTTTAGCTATGCCTTGAAGAATTAGGGGAGTGGTAACGTCAAATTGGGAATGAGCAAAGCAGCCAAAGACTAGCAGTGAGATGACAAGAGTGCAGTGTGGGGGGCATCTGGTAGGGGTGAGAAGTGAGAGAGCCAGTCCGGTTGGATTTGTGAGATGGCTGCTTTCCTCAGGAAATCCCCAAACTGGTTCCCCTCACCTTTTGCTATCTGTCCAGAGGGGCACAGCCTATTGGTATTTAGATATTAAAGGAAAAGCAATGTCAGAAAACTAGAGAAGGCAGGGACATTGAGGCTTAAGCTTATCCTCTCATTTACATGAGAATATTCCCAGTTCTGAAATAGCAACCCTTCATTCGTCAGAGCAGAAGTTCATTCTGACATATCTGCTTTTTAACAAATGGTAACAGACCAGAAAGCGATCATGGTTAAGGGAGAGAATAATTTAAGAGCATGTGGGATTACTAGAAAACAAGTTCGAAGGAATCATTAAACTCCCTGTAGTACTTCCTTGGCAAGCGCTTGAGAGCTAGCACTCTAATTATTCCGCAAAGTGGAAAGAGCATTCAATAAACTTAAGATCAAGAAATTCCACAGCATCTGGCCCCGTCACCACATTATGTGGATTGATGTCTCGACTCAGGAAATACCACTTGGCTGTCAGGCAGGATTTTTCTCCTCTGGCATCAGTTCCCAAATACTTCTGAGAATATCCCTCTCATCACCGAGATCCTCCAAGTAGTTGTACACAGAAGCCCCGAACAGCGGGCTGACAATTGTTCTCAGCGTGTATGTGTTCATCATCAATGTTGCATGTGGTTTAGAGTACCCCTTACAAGAAGACCCTTGCATGAGAAATGGAAATCATGAGAGATGGTTCTCGATTATACGCCTTAGCAAACATCAAATACCAACTCAAACATCAAGTCAAAGTTGGTGGAGAGGTACATAAAGAGATGTACTTGCTTTTGAATCATGCAGAAAAGTCAACTGATGTGAAGATTTTTCTAGAAGGCTGTGATTAAAAACTCAATTTTGCAGAAAGCCAACCAACCAATAGTCAGATGGTGGCAGAGCATCCAATATAATCCAAGCCCTAGCCCAAGTCCTGCTTAAGGAGAAGGAGATGAAGGAGGAAGTGGAGACAGAGAAGGTGGAGGAGATGGTGGAGATGAAGGAAGAGGAGGCGTTGGAAAAGGAGATGAGGAAGGAGGACAAAGAAGACACTTTTAATTAACAGTGTTGGAAAAGATAGGGTGCCACCAGTGGATCCGTGGACCAGAAATGTTTAGGAATTCCTGAGATACAAAGCAGTTAGAATCAGAACTTATATAAAAAACAAACAACAACCAAAGCTGGAAATCACAGCTCAGAAAATACGCGAAAGGGGCCTTCTTTGGGGGAGAAGCAGTTCTGGAGGACTCTGAAGCTAGAGCCAATGGTCACAAGAAGTGGGAGAACCTGCACAATTAGGGTGCTTGTTGTCATGGTGACATCTGGAGCAACTTATACCTTGTTCCTCTCCTGTGCTGATCAGAAGGCAGCAGTGATAAGGGTATCAGGGACAGAGAAACAAAAACAAAAGAACCAAAAATGCAGTAGCCTCAGAAGACCCAAGGAAGCCCTACAGACAAGCCACAGCACCCCTTCCAACAACCTGGGGGATTGATGGCTAAAGGAGGTGAGATTTCTTCTTGGGGTGGTGAAAATGTTCTGAAATTGATTGTGGTATGGTCACACAGCTCTAAAAGCCATTGAATTGATCGTCGTACATAGTGTATGGTATAGGAATTAGATCCCAATAAAGCTGTTTTCAAAAAAGAAGAAAAGAAATGAAACAAAGGAAAAAGGAAAAAAGTCCTGAGTAAACCAGTAACAGAAGAATGCATCCTAATCTAATAAAGGGTAACCATCAGAAAAACCACAAAAAAATCTAATGAAGTTTCCATAAAGATCAGATTAAAATTAGAACATCAGTTCCCACCGCCACCGAAGACTGAACTCA
>CM052891.1:45331519-45381428 GCA_028534135.1 Potos flavus
GTCATAATCTCAAAGTCATGTTCTTGGGGTCATGAGACGGAGCCCCATGTCAGGCTCTGAGCTGAGTGTGGAGCCTGCTTAAGATTCTCTCTCTCCTTCTCCCTCTGCCCCTCCCCTCTTACTCTCTATCTCTAAAAAAAATAATAGTAGTAACAATAAATAAAACTGCATAGTTCTAGCCAAAAATCTTGTCGCATTCCCCTGCCTCATTATCCCAGATGCCAGCAGGTGCTGGATGTTTAGGTGACTCTCACTAAGCAGGCATTTTATTTGAAACAGATGCATAAAATGAACCTAAGAGGAAAACAATTCTCGTGGTTTATGAAAAGATTACCTTTTGTATACACATTCGGAAGAAACTACACATAAATAAGCAATAAATGGAAGTGGTACATGTTCCCAAGGCATTCTGCTCAGACCTCCGTTATCAGGCTTGTCCGCAATTATTTTAATTATTTGTTTACATGGACCAGCCTCATGCAGGTCAAATCATTGACAGTCCATAAATATTTGTCAGATGGATGAAAACAAAAATGCGAAGGAGATGAGAACCATGACGAAAACAACCGACTATTAGCTAATCACCACATTTGCCCTTGGTTTGAGTCTATTATTTGAAGATGAATTGTCTGTCTAAAATCATCTGTGGTCAGTGGGGAGCCCTCAACCCTGACAGCGGGGTGCCCTGCCCAAGCCACCATTCCGCAATTTGACAAAATCCAGAGGGCTCATTAACTCTGGATGTCTTCATTTCCTTCAACCTACATAGGGATTGCTTCACACAGAGACACAAGCATCCCGCGCTCAGGGGCAATACTCCAAGCTGAGCACACTCTGCCCTAATGGGGAGGTCATCTTTCTCATTGTTCTCTGTCAATGCCCCAGTCAAAATATGCATGGTAACGTGCTGTTTGTTAACCTAGCTACAGTTTTATTCCCTTAACTAGGGCTACGGGTATCCCATTACTGTTAAGGTTAACCTGTGGCCCCCAGTGATCCTTACTCCCAAACTGTGGTCTTCCTCTCCTGGGCTGGTTCACTCGGATTTCCCCCTCGGCACCTTCATGGCCGGCCCTGGTTAGTCACCACTGGCCTCCTGGATACTCATAGGGCTTGCTTCAGCTAACATTCCATGGACAGATTTCTTTAGAAGCAAACTCCTGCTTTCCAGGTTAAAATTGTTTCCAGTTTCCCATTAAAATACCTTCCAAAGGAGGGGAAAGACAGGAAACTCACAGTCCCATAAACCAAAATTGACAAGCCACAGAATATAAGGCTCCAGGAGGAATCTCTAACTAGGGAGGTGAGCGGAGCCGGGTGCCTAGAAAATTCTATGTATAGGACACTCTTTTCCCAGTATCCCTCTTCCCCACCTTCTTCTTGTTTATTATTATTTTACAAATGACTTAGTTCCGTTCAGATGGATGGACCTCTTAGTTGCCATTGGCCACTCTTAAAAGACTCCTAGGTGTCAGCAAACTCTTTCAGCCTTAAGAGCCCTCAGTAAGGCAAAAGAATTTCTGGCAGGCCTAAGGCACAGACAGGAGAGAAGGAAAAGAAACAGTAAAGTGTGAGGAACAGAAAACTAGACCTCATTTCCTTACTCAACCGCCGCCAACGGACCCTTCACACACTCACAGAAGTTCGAAAGCCTCTGCCTGGTATAAGTTTTTTTGGGTATATTCCTCTGAATCAAATTGCTGAGTCATAGAGTGCACATTGGACTAGCTTTAGTCCACACCGTGAAACATTTTACAAAGCGGTTGTAATCAACCAGAAGGTTGCTCTACATTCTACCAACATTTGGTATTGTCAGGCCTTTTAATTTTACCAACATTGGAGGGTGTGGTGTAATAGTAGCACATGATGGTTTTAATTTGTATTTCCCTTTTGATTAATAAAGTTGAGAGCCTTTTGTCTAATTAGTGGCCATTTGGATATTTTCTTTTATGAATTATCTGGTCGAGTCTTTTGCCCATTTTTCTATTGGACTTTCTCATCTTATTTTAATGATTCGAAGACCTTCTTTCTGTTTTTCTGACTGAAGTCCTTTGTTGGGTGACAGCAAGTGAGAGAGGAGAGAGAGAAAAAGCTGGAGGGGGCGGAGAAAATTTCTTCTCACTCTGTGGGTGGCTTTTTCATCATTTTTATGATTTTTTTTAAGTCCTTAATTTTTTAAAATAGTTCCATCTATTTCTTTCTCCTTTAAGGCAAGTACTTTTTGCATTCTAGTTGAAAAAATCTTTTCCTACATCAAGGTCATGAAGGTGTTCTCTTGAGATGCTTTTTTCCTAAAAGCTTTATTGTTTTACCTTTCACATTTAAATCTGTAATCCATCTGGAACTGATTTTGTGTATGGTGTGAGTTAGGGGTCAAGATACTTTTCTTTTCCATATGGCTACCCAATTGACCCAGCACCATATTGTGAAAGACCACCTTTTCTTCACCATTATTTTTTAATTTTCATACTGCTGACTCATGTTGAATTTGTGGCCAAGCAAAGAGTACAGGTGCTTTTCATATGGACTGCATTATTGGGTCTCTCCCATCCTGTGTATATTGCACAAGTGTTTTATATTTGTGTTTGTTTGTTTTACCTAAACAGGGAATTTGATATTTATTCCTGATAAATCTCCTCCTATTTTTTCCAACCTATTATTTCCACAAATCAGGAAATTTATAAAATTTCATGTCACCATCTAATATATTTACTATTTCCAATGGGTCTAATAAGTATACATTTTCATTTTGTTTTTTTTTTCACCCAAAATACTTAAAATATTGCAGAGGACCAGTGGTGCCTGGCTGGTTCAGATGGTAGAGTATGCAACTCTTGATCTTGGGGTCATAAGGTCAAGCCCCACATTGGATGTAGAGATTACTTTAAAAAATAAAGTAAAAACTGAAAAAATATATATTGAAGAGGACCAGAGCTTATATTTTCCCTATATTATAGAGACAGAGCTTATATAAATCCCTTATATTGTCACTCAGAAATGTCCTCTAGGTAAGCATTGCTTAATTCAACAATAGTTTGGCGGTTCAGATGATCAGTCAGTTACCTGTGTATCATCCAACTTTGTTTACTTCTTGTCTTCCATCAACTTTAGGTCACCAAAAGACTTCCCCAAAATCAGTTCCTAAAATTCAAAATAACATCCCGTTAGCCTTCTGACAGCACAGTAAAATGTTCCTCACAATCCAGAAAGCAAATCTTCTCAGTGAGCTTAAATTGTGCCAGCTCCTTGAGAAATAAGAAAATCCAACACACTCCTAGCCAAGGACAATATGCAGGATCCCTACTCCTAAACCACCACCACTAATGCATACATACCATAGTGACACTTGTCAAACGAGTACCCAGCATCCTCATCCCCTTCCTATGGCAAGTTGGTGTACTTTGGGGACCTTTTAGGGGAACATTTACCACTATCAGCCCATGTGCTCTGGGGGAAGTTGACTCCAACCCTATTCTCCAAGGGTAGAATACATTACTTAGACCAAAGCCAGTTGGCAAACTTTTTTCTATAAAAGGCTGGATAGTAAATATTTTAGGCTTTGCAGGCCATAAAGTCTCTGATGTAACTATTTAAATCTGCCATTATAGCTCAAAACAGACATAGACTACATATAAACAAAGAAGTGCAGCTGTGTCCAAAAACACTTTATTTGCAAAAATGGCATCGTTTGCCAACCCCAGACCTAGACTAAGCTAGTCAGCGCGTTTCATACCATTTGGCCACAGTGATTGGTTCAAGTCAGGCCAATGAAGACCCATGAGCCTCCATTCCAGAACTTTGAGACATGGGGGAAGCAGAGTCTCCCTTCCTTTGGATTGAACGTTGTGAACATGCCAAGCTCAAGCTGCTGGCAACACAACAAGGCGCCTTGGAATGGTGCCTTCACAGAGGAAGTCGAGGGGAAGGATAGATTTTAATTATATCCTTTAAATTATGGATCTAGAAACACAAAAGCTCTCATGTACCACGCAAGCACATATCTCTCTTTTTTGTTTTCCTTAATCTACTTTGGTTTGTTTTCTAGTCCTTGCAACTACAAGGGTCTTATGAGACACCCACATCAACCCCCAATCCAGATCTCCCACATTCTGCTTACCAATCAGGATCCTCATAGCTTTGGTGTTCAATATGGGTCCCTATGTCCATCTTCATCAAATCCCAACTTTCTCTAACTTTGTTTACCCTGGTTAAGCCTTACCTATTCTATAAAGCCCAGGGGAACACACCAAGAGGAAGGGAATCTCCCTTATCACCTATATTTTATAAAAGTGTCCTGGCAAATGTATTTATGAGGCAGGAGGTTTTAATGAAAATGGTGATTTCTTTGGGGTCCTAACCAACAGTTTTGTGCAAAATGGATTTTAGTGATAGGACCTTAGTGAAGGTAAGGTAGACATTTAAAGAAAAGGTCTCTCTCCAGAACAAATGTGGGTCCCACTGTTCATGGCCTCCAAACTGCCATCTCTGCCCTCTTTCCCCATGGTCACACACCTGGTTTTGTTCAGGTTGCGGGGAAAGGACCCTACTCTTAGGGAAGGCACCTTCTCTGCCAGAGCCGGGGACATAACAGTCATGGTAATCCCTCTCTTTTTCCAGCTTTTCCTGCAATAAGGGGTGGGGGGTGAGGGGGTTCATGAAACACATTTCTGAGCAATAGGTCCTGGGAAGTTTGGAATATGTGTTTCTGGGAGGGACTTCCCACCAAGACTAAGAAGACAAAGCTTTAGGAGAGGAAAACTTTTGCTTCTATCCCTTCCTTCCTACTTGGGATGCCAGTCTAAGGACAAAGGACTGGTGCCACTGCAGCCATCTTGTGACCATGAGAAAAAGAATAAGAGCACCACAGAGAGGTTAGCCCAGCATGCTTCCATTACTGCTGTGCTTAGTCAGCCTTGCTGGTTCTTCTTACATGAGACAATTCCACATCTTCACCACCAGAACCACCATATCTACAGATATTCTGTCACTGGCAACTGAAAGTATTAGTGACACATCAGAAATTCAAGAGTATGCTTAACCACTTCACTAAGCAAGACTCTCCAAATTTGGGGATGGATCTTGAATAGATACAGAAAGAGTATTAGGAAATATGATCATTCACTGGAGGCCTTTGAACCTTTACAAAAGGGTCACACCCTGCTTCAACCCTCTTTCCCTACTCCTACCTATTTCAGTCATACCCCACTCTAATCATGCCTGCAGTTTGGGGGGCCACCCACAAACTTTCCACATTTGCATCCAGCCAGCCCAAGAGATAAATATGCCAGTTAGACAAGGTTAAGAGAAGAGCAGCACAACTTGCCCATATGGGCCAAGGGCTGCATATTTCAAAGACAATGAAGGCTGTCATGTAATATACATGTAGTAGGAACAAGACATTAGGGAATCACGAGAACCATGAAAAAAACACAGTGTACATGTACTTCCTAACATTCACCTTTGTTTATAATCTTAAGCCGACCAAGGAAATGCATGCAGGGCAGATCTGGCCTGGAGGCCCCCTGTTCTAGGCCATCACTAATTAAGGTGTTCATATAACATAGATCCAAACTAGAACACTTTGGGGACAACACAGGTAAACTGGGAGTGCCCCAGGCAAACCAGTATATATAGTAATAACAATATTCCCATGAGGAAGGCAAGGTCAGATTTATTTTTCATGGAATTCTATTGGGGGGCAGAGTAAAGAACTTAGCCAGTTCGCGTCCCTCTTCAAGGTGAAGAGAGCCCACGGAACCCAGCCTGACAACCACTCAACACAACAGCAGGCTCAGAGAAATCATTAAGCTGGCGTGGTCTAAGAGGCACACCCAGTGATCGCCAACTCAGTGCTTTTCTCACTCCACCACCAGGTCTCTCTGAGGCCTTTAGAGAAGCATTTCCAAGATGGCGGCTGCTTTTCTCCGAGCTCTGGTTGTTTTGAGGTCCTTAAGTGAACATGGCAGCGACATGCTGTGCAAACAAGCAGACTGTGGTCTTGGAAGGTTTTCAAAGCCAGCCAGATGCACAGCAGCCCCCAGTCCCAACTTAAGGAGGGCTCCCTCTCAAGCACCGGGGCGTTGTTCCACAGCAGATGTCAAAAGGAGCCCTCAATATTGGAACCATGCAAGCCCACACATGGTGAGCCCTGGCAGAGTCCAAAACATTCCAAGACTGCCTATCAGAAAGCGAGGTGGGCATCCCACCTGGAGCCACACCTCCTGCCCACACATGGGGGTCCTTTGATGATTTTGGAGCTGGGAGGGACAATCTGTTAGGACTATACTCTGCTTCTTTTCATTACCAGGTCTCATCCCTTGAACTGTTTCAGCTGCTGCAAGCCTAGAGAATCCCATCCCATAAAGGGAAATAAATGCGGGCATGGAACATAGGGAACCAAGAAGCTGAGGCTCTTCATTATCAAAGAGAAAACTGAAACCCCTTTACCCCCATGACATTCACAGCTTTCAGAGCTTAAAAGTGATTACATCTTTTGGAATGAAAAAAAAAATTAAACTCAAGAGCAGAAACTGCATTATATTGTTCCATCATGAAACTCCTATCATCTATCACCTTGGTGGGTACACTGTAGGTGCTCAATAAATGTGTCTTGGATAGTCTAAAGGAAAACATTAGAAGTAAAACTTTAAAGGGTGAACAACACGCATTTCCCTCTTCCTCTCCCTTCTGCCTCCACATAAAGGAAGCATAAGTTTATACTCGCTTAATTTACATCTTTAGCTGTGATCTTTTAAAATCGACTCAGCAAAACTGCCCTCAACCTGAAGCCAATGGTCAGCCAGGCCAGGGGACAGAAAGCTGTGGGAGAAGGAAGCAGGGCTTCCCAGAAACACATTATTCCAAGTTTTATAACAAAGGGGTCTGTGGCGTGCATATTTGCATTTCAATAGAGCAGAAAACATCACTTTTCTGTGTTTTCCCAGACTCTCCGGAGCTCCTTCTCCTTCTAGTTTGATTAATCATTTCAAGCTTCACGTCTTTTACAATACTATCTTTCACTGGAGGCAAGTGGTGGGAAGGGGTCGGGGGGTAGGAATGGAGGGAGGAACACGGCAAAATAAGGACACAGCAGCATTTCAGAAGAAAACCCCAGCACAAAGGGCTGCTGTCAGGTGTCCTGTAGTCTTAGTATGGAGAAGGTGCCTGAGTAGAGTCCTGGGCAGCTGGCTGGACACGAAGCCCATAACCAGCAGGGAACATAGTCATATTTAACTGCCCTTCCTCCCTGAGAAGAATGGCAATTGGGAGATTGTTTTTTCATAACTTAACATCACAGATGAATTTTGAAATTTACAACAAATTCTATCTGGGGGGGGAAATAAGCTGTGCAGATGCTAATATTTAACAAATGTCCAAAAAATCGTTAATGGTCATAGCCCCTCTCCGCAACTTTCATATGAGACATTGAGAAGAACGCAATGGACATGGAGACAAGGGCAGGTCCCAAATGTCTCTAGTGGTAGGCAAGTCATCTGTCCCTCTAACTTCATTAGGAACAGGCAAGGCTTTTCCCCTTGCTTTTTGTTTACATTGAGGTGAAATACACTTAACAAAATTAACCATTTTAAAGTGAACGATTCAATTGCATTTAGGGCATTCACGATGTTGTGTGACAATCACCTCTATCTAATTCCAGAACATTTCATCACCCCAAGAGGAAACTCTATGCTCATTAAGTATCAGTCCCCATAATCCCTACCCTCACCCCTACCCCAGCCCCTGGCAACCACCAATGTGTTCTCTGCATCTACAGAGAGACCTATTCTAGATGTTTTGGATAAATGGAATCATACAACATTCGACCTTTGTGTTCAGCTTTTTTTCATTTAGCATAATGTTGTTGAGGTTTCTCCCCACTGTAGCATGGACCAGCATTTCACTCCTTTTATATAACTATTAATAATATTCCAGTGGATGGATACACCACGTTCTGTTTATTCATCTGTCAATGGACACTTGCGTTGTTTCTACTCTTTGGCCATTGTGAATAAAGCTGCTATGAACATCTGTACACAAGTTTTCATTTGAGCATCTGTTTTCAATTCTTTTGGGTATATACGCAGAAGTAGAATTGCTGGGTCATATTATAATTCTCTATTTAACTTCCTGAGCAACCAATAGGCAAGATTTCCACACGTCGGTAAGGGAAATTGCCATGAACGGTCTTATGGAACATTTACTAGTGAAGGGAACTTGTGATTCAAAGAGGTCAGAGGTGCTTCCCTGCCCTCTGAGGCCTCTCGTGTCATCAGAGAGGGAGGACAAGAAAACAGAATGGGAAATAATACAAGCCTGGGTATTTCGAGTGTCCATGAAGGAAGTAATTTCTCTAAAGATCTTCAGGAAGAGAAAAACCCTAGGGCTACACACCCACCAAAGTGTCTCGACTCCTCTAAACTGAAGGCAACTGCAGGGGAAACAACCGTGGGAACTTTGACGTTAGAAATGCCAGTTTCATCAGGGGAACAGGGTTGTGGAGACAGGTGGGTATGTGGACCACAAACAGTCCCCTTTTGTTGGGAGGATGTGGGGGTCTCCTGAGCGGCGAGACCAGAGTGATAGGTTGGAGCCTGATAGTGGAGGCCCTAGCAGCTGAGCAACAGTGTTTATGAAACGGGAAGCCACCAAAGGCAAGGAAGCAAGAAGGAGAGGCTTCTACTCAGTGGTATTTTTGAAGAAGAAAATGAAACAGAAGAGACTAATGAGAGCGTTATTGCAATAACCCAGGCATGGTGTGATGAGGGCTTCCTGAAACATATATCATATCAGAAACAGAAAGGAAGCAAGAGTCAGAACAAAAAGAAAGAACTCTCATAAAGCATCTACGAAACATGGTGATGGATCAGAAGAGGTCAGAGGGAGAAGAGGAAGGACAAGTCCAAGGTATGAAGGCTCAAACACTGGGATATGGCAAGACTATGAGAGAGTTTGAAACCCCAAGATAATTTTACCATCATAGACGTAGTGATTTTCAATCAACCAAGTGACTCTGCTCTTCCGTTCAATTATTAAATTACTGGGACATCTGGTTGGCTCAGTCAGTTAAGCGTCTGACTCTTGGTTGTGGCTCAGGTCATGATCTCAAGGTCATTAGATTGAGCCCCATGTTGGGCTCCCTGCTCAGTACTGAGTCTGCTTGGGATTCTCTCTCCCTCTGCCCCTCCTACTTGTGCTCTCTCTCTCTCTAAAAATGAATAAATGATTTTTTAAATTATTAAATTACTTATTTAATAATATGAAATAATTAAGTTATCACATTAAATTATTAATTAAATGATTGACTTATTAAATTATTATTTTCCCAATGCCAGCAATGGTTTGAACTGCATCTCAGAGAGCAAATATTACCAAATTGCACCTTCTGGATGAGGATAAGGTTTATTTTCTTGTGCCCTATGAGATGACTGGCATTAAAGTCCATTGCTTTATCTGGATACCCATTAAAGTATCCCATCTCTTCTGAAACTAAAAAAAAACTCTGGGAAAAACAACTTCCGGAATTTTCACCTTATAAATACCTGACGCCATCAATTCTAACTAAAAATAACAAGAATGTCTACAAACCTGCTCAGGATCCAGTGCAGATCCTAGAGGAACGTGTATTGCTTCCATTCAGAATAATGTTTTATGGAACCAGAGCAATGTGATCTGGTTAAGATCTTGTTCTAAACTCTGACTTTCAACAACCATGAAACATCTTGAAAAATTGAGAGCCTGCCCCAATATCTGTGCCTAAAACACCTTAGAAGCAAGCCTACAGAAGACAGAGGGCTAATTGCAGACTGATAGATTAGCCTGCATAAAACTTTTAAGTATCTTCACATTGCAAAACAACATTAATCATATCAGAAGGCAGGCACCAAGCTGAGAAGAATATTTGCAACATACATAATAGACAAGCAACAGCATCCTTATATATCATAAGAAAAAATAAGTTTCCAGACTTGAAAAAGAAATGAGCAAAAATATGAATAGGCAATAGGAAAAATACAAATGGCCAATGAGTATTGAAAGTGTTCCACCTAGGGGTGCCTGGGTGGCTCAGTCACTGTGTCTACCTTCGGCTCAGGTCATGATCCCAGGGTCCTGGGATCGAGCCCCACATTAGGCTCTCTGCTCAGCAGGGAGTCTGCTTCTCCCCTCTCTCTCCCTCTGCCCCTCCCCCTACTTGTGCTCTCTCTCTCTCTCTCTCTAATGAATAAATAAAACCTTTAAAAAAGGAAAAAAAGGAAATGTTCCACCTACTTGTAACTAAAGTTCAAATAATATGATGCCATTTTTGTCTGTTAAATTGGCAAGATTTTAAAACAATTAAGAAGAATAAGGATCTCTATTGGGCCAGTGTACTGATAAGCAGACATATTTATATACTGCTGTTGGAAGTGTAAATCACTACAGCTTTTCTGTATTCACTTTGGTAAGACATTTCAAGGGCCTTGAATAACGTGCCTACCCTTTCTTCCTCTTCTGCTTTGAGAGATATAGGCTAAGGAAAATGTCATGGATGTTCTTCAAACACAGTCTGAAAACTGTAAATGGCCTAAATGTTAAAAAAACGATGCTGATTCTAAAAACTATGGTGGATCCATATGACCACTATGTAGCCATTAAAAAGTGTGATGGTGTTGATGCTTATATATATAAGTATATAATATATTATGTATATATATATATATACTGCCATGCTAAGAGGCATGCAATACAGTAATAGTTTTTTAATAGAAGTTGGAGAAAAGTAAGTGCATTATGATCCCATTTATACTAAAAATATAAATATTTATGGATATATATATACATTCTTATTGGGTTTATGGAAAGAAAAAGTGTCTAGAAGGCTGGATGCTAAAATGTGGACAATAATCTGTGGATGGTGGAGCTATGAATCATTTTTTTCTAAAACTTCCTCAAGAAATACAGACTTGTCTAAAGAAAATAAAAATGAAAACACACAGAAAAAGGTTGGACGTGACCTTAATTCTGGTTATGCAACATGCCTACCACCACGGTTTTGGACCCAACAGGCTATGTCTGGTCTCAGACCAGCCATGCACTGCGTAAGCAGTCCTCACTCTAGAATGTGTCCATTATCATTTCTTTTGCAGACAAAATTTTTCTGGCCCACCATTTGCCTCTCCCTCCCTGCCTTCTCCTCTAAACAAATATTGACACTAAGGGAGAGCGGAGTTCCACACTAATGAGTTGTGCTCTTGGGAGGGCAGCTGTGGGGTAGACTGCAGCCTTGACATCTGTGCATTGGAAACCGCTTCCCCAGGAAGTGGGAAAGACCTCACAGTAGCCAGAGCTCCTCAGGACAGAAGAATTCTGACAGAAACTGCAGCGTTTAGCTTTGTGGGTTGGGAAGCTTTAGCACAACAGCCCAATCCGTTTGCACGCCTGGGAATTCGATGGGTGACCACGAGAGTTTTGCGAAGCTCTGGAAATGAAGTCAACCCGTGCACTGGGGAAACCCCCAAAGCTGCCATGTGCTAGGAGGTGTGCATGTCCTATAACACAGGAAAAGGACATATAAGGTGGCTGGAGAAGATGGGGAGAGGTCTCTTGATCTTAAGTGTGGACCATTTCCACAATGGGGCTCAGATGTTCTGCCCAAAGCATCGTGCCAAATCCTGGGGTGCCTCTGAGGGGCATCACTCCACCGTGAAGGCACTCACCCCCTTATGGTGCCAAAGAGTGAGCCAATAAAGCCTTTCCTATCCCAGTAGTAAGAACACTGGGGAAAGTAGATGCTGGGATACGGGCTTCCCAGCCCATCTCACTAGCCTTTCAGTCATACCCTGTTGTGGGACAAGCCCCTGCTAGCTGTCACACCAGCCTAGGGAGCCCCTTCCTTTGGATTCAGCTGTTTCCTTCTAGCTATCCTACACCCTTGTTCTGTCCCCGAGGGGGGTGCCCAAGGATCTCTGAGGACCCCAATGGCCTGAGAATAATTCATAAAATTGGAACTTGACAATACCAGAGCCAGAAAGAATCTGAGGGAAGGTCTGACCCCCACCACCACACCTACCCCCCCCCCCCCCGGCCACCGAATTTGTAGACCTGGGGGAGGGGCGGAACCTGGAGGTGGACAGGAAAGTGACTGCCTGTAGGTCACACCTTTTAGGGGCAGACCCGGTCCTAGAACTTACATCTCCTAGTTCCCGGTGGCTTCCCTCCATGGCCTGGCTCCTCACTGTGTGGTCTGTGGCCCAGATGCATCAGCATCACCCGCCAGCTGGTTAGAGAAGCCGAATCTTTTCTCAGCCTCGCCACAGACTCTCCGAATCAGAATCTGAATTTTAATAAAATTCTGAGTCACGTTACAGTGTGAAAAGTGCTTTTCCGAGGCAGTGGCTCTTCACCGTCAGGGCACGTCAGAATCCCTTGGAACGGGGTTAAACCCTGCTCGCTGGGCCCCACCCTCAGAGTTTCTGGTTCAGTAAGTGGGGGGGGGGGGGGGTCGGAGACTCCGCGTTTTCAGCAACTTCCCAGGTGATGCTGGTAGAGCCGACCGCACTCTGAGAACCTCTAGGTTCTCCACAGCATGCCATTGGCAGTCAACCCTGTGAGGGAAGGAGAATGGCTTGCGCAATAGGCAACCCCTGAGTTCTCTCTCAGGTAGGCCATTTGATGGCCTGCTGCTGGGGGGCACCATCTCCCATGAGAAGCCAGGGGCTATGAAGGCAAGAACAAATTCAGGTGTGTCCTCTGATCACCCAAGGTTTAGTTTGGATCTGCTTTTAAAGCCTAGCTCTGCTGCCTTACCACCAGGGGCAAGGGGTGCGCCTTCCCCCGGAATCTCCACATGCATGATGTGGTCATCGCCAGAAAAATGTCTCAAATTCGAGTCAGGCTTTTGACTTTCCATTTATTGCTTCCTTTGATGCTCTCCGTAAGTGGGGGAAATGAGGTCAGATATGATTGACCCCCTTCGCAAACGAGAAAAATCACCAGGAGAGGGAGTGAAAAGGGCACTCGCCTAATTGCTCACAAAACTAGAATGAAAAACCATTTCTCAATTCTTACTTCATTAATTTTCCCCTGCAGTAATTCATGGCCCTTTTGGGTTCTATCGGAGTGAGTATAACTAAAGTGTTTCTGATCATATTCCAGGTGGGGCAGATACATCGCTATTCCAGATGAGCAGGAAAGAACCATTCCACTCATTTTATACATAAGAAAGACACACGCACACACACACACAAATATACAGAGCAATTAAACGACTTTCCCAACGCCAAAGTGCTAAAAACATATTGAACTCAGTATCAATGCCCAAAGGATCAAAAGCTTTCAAGGGAGAGACCATCCCCAACAAGAGAAAATCTGGTACTGATTTAACTCCACATTTTGCCTTTCATAAAATTATAGGCAGGGCCAAAACTTCAAAAGCACTGTGCTCCAAAACTGCAGTTTTAAGTCAATTTCTTAAAGTATGAAGTACCTACAAAGCATGCAGTATACAGTGGGCATTTGAAAATTAGTGCGTTTCTTTGAAAATTATAATGTTATAAATGGCGGAGATCATTCCTAGAGCAGTTCATAAAATTCAATATCACACGAGATACCTGAAATTTCTTTTACTTCTCTGACAGTGTCTTTGGAGGGAGATTGCAGTCAAACTTCTACCTCAAAGCATGCAACACGGAGTTTCTTAAAATTGAGATTTCAGCTGAGACTGGGATTGCTTCATTACTTGTCTGTCTTCTCTTGAAGGCAAACAAGTAGGGACCATGCCTCTCTCATTTATCATTGTACCCCTGGTGCGATGCTTGATACTTAAAGATATTTAATGAATGAATAAGTAAATGCTATTCCTTGGGCCTGGATGGCCTTTGATGGACTAAGTCTGACTCCCAGCCATGAAACCAGGCCTCCTTGCCTCTCCATCAAAGTCAGATACCCACCCATGTCTTGTCCTTCCTGTAACGCCCTCTACTACCCCAGTCAAGCTGTGACCACGCTGTATTTTAAATGCTTCTCATTTCCCTCAAGTATCTTTTTTTCAAGACTATGCCCACATGCCCAGACCTTCAAATTAGCTTTTTTTAGTCCCTCATGCTTAACACCGGACAGATACAAGGCAAACATCTAAGATCGAGACTAAAACAAACAACTAAAAACAACAGGCAGGAAATAAACTGTAGGAAGAAGACAGTTTTGAGAATACTGTATAACATCCTCAGAGAAGAATGTTGGAAAAGCATTATTTCTATGAGCTATGTATGAACAGGGAGACGGGATCCTATATTTAAATAAAGGAACATTCAAAGAATAAAAGAGAGGTCTTGATCACTAAAAACATGATATCAGAAATTAGAAACTCATCAGAAAGTTTGGAAGATAAAGTTGCAGATACTGCCTAGAAAAGAGACAAAGGGAAAACAAGAAAGGAGAAAAGATAAGAAAATTAGCAGAGGAGTCCATGGGATCCAACGATGAAATAATTGGAGTTTCAGGAAGAGAAAGCAGAGAAACACAGTAGAGAATCAACATCATCAACAATAAGATCAATAAACTCTTGCAGAACAGACCTGAAAGGGGTGCCTGGGTGGCTCAGTGGGTTAAATAAAGCCTCTGCCTTCGGCTCAGGTTGTGATCTCAGGGTCCTGGGATCGAGCCCCGCATTGGGCTCTCCGCTCAGCAGGGAGCCTGCTTCCCCCTCTCCCTCTTCCTGCCTCTCTGCCTACTTGTGATCTCTCTCTCTCTGTCAAATAAATAAATAAAATATTAAAAAAAAAAAAAAAGAAAGAAAGAAAGCAAGAAAGAATAGACCTGAAAGAGATAAGTTTCCAAATGGAAAAGGTAAATTTGAGGAAAATCATGGTGAAATTTCAGAACAGAAATGACATACCCTACAAACTTCCAGAGAGAAGAAGTAAATTACCTTCAAAGGATCAGGGCTGTTAATGGCATTTAACTTCTCGACAGCAACAGTGAAAGAACACAGAAGAGCAATGTTCTCAAAATTCTGACGGGAGGTGAGTTCCAGTTCAGAATTCTACCTACAGCAAATTGATCATCCAAAACAGGTGTGCTACAGGAATTTTTAGGCTTAAAATATTTCAAAATTTTACCTCCCATGCAATTCCTTAAGAGGATTTTCTCCATAAAAACAAGGATATTTATATTGACAATCCAGGATACAGAAAGTAGGAAATATAACGCGGGAGTGTAGTGATGGCAAGTTCTAGAATTGTGTGAAGGGAAGCTTCAGTGTAACAGCTGGGCACCACATCTAGATGGTAACTGGTCCAAAAGGAGCAGACTTAAGACAGGTATATTGAAGGCTACCATTACCGTGCATTCTGCTATTATCACCTTGACTTGAACAATTACTGGAGGATATATTTCACTGAAACAAAGGAGCTAAAACATGAGAGCTAAGGAACAGAGAATTCAACCCAGAAGAAAGACAAAGGGAATTCCAATAGTTACAGAAAAGAAAAGTCCCAGGATGATGGCTGTGTAGTTGAAATGGAAAAAAAAAAAAAAAAGGAGAGAGAGAGAGAGAGAGAGAGAAATGTATTTCAGAAAAAAATTTTAAATCTTAAAAAAAAAAAGAAAGAAAGAAAGAAAAAAATTTGAAACAGATAAATCCCCAATGTAATCGACCTTGTAAAAATTTTTGCTGAGAACCTTTAGGAAGGGGTGAGTGTATGGGGGAGGGAGGTGGTCAGCAATAAATACAAAGAAAACCACGTAATTAAAAAGAAATATGAGTGTGAGTGATCAGGGGTGTACCAGCAGGGTGTACCTGGAATTTACAGCTTGTGGGAGGACTGTGTGGCCTGATCTTTAGCACATAATATCTAGGAAGGCATTCTAATGTCTCAAGGCCCCAGATGCAGAAACTTCTGGAGTACAAAAAGCTAAATTCAATAAAATAAACATCAAAGATGTTAAGACAAGAAAATTCACGAGTTGAAATTCTTCGATAAACTAGAACAGGGCTACAGTCTCTAATGACCCTTTTTAGAGTTTGTCCCTAACAAACCTCATACCATAACAAAGTCATATCTTGTTTCAGACAGATGGTTCCCTGCAGCAGGGAGAAAGGAGCAGTAATCAAAGAAGAGATAAGGAATAAGGACTGAGGTCATCTCAAGGTCGTAAGTCCAGGTCCCACCTGTTGTGTACAAGGTGCCAGCCCAAAGCACACTAGAGACAAGAGGACATCTTCAGAGTAAAAACAGGAGGATCATTGCTGTTGGCATGGGACTTCTCCACATGGTACTCTGCCACTGGATGCTGCCTCCCCAGGGCAGTGAGTGCTGCCTTAAGCAGCCACTATGACCAGCGATCTTAGACCAACACGGGCAAAGTAGACTTTTCTGTGCTTCCAGGTTCCGGGGACAACACGCAGTGATGAGGTGTTTCCTAATTAACAATCCCGTGCATGCCACACACACGATTTTTGTGATACCCAGAGACCACCTGTATAATAATTTATTTAGTATTTTTTGTTTAAATCAGACTACCTCTTGGGGCACCTGGGCAGAGCAGTCAGTTGAGTATCCAACTCTTGATTTCGGCTCAATTAATGATCTCAGGGTGATGAGATCGGGCCCCATGTGGGGCTCTGCACTCAGCAAGCAGCCTGCTTGGAATTCGCTCCCTCTCCCTCTACCTCTGCCCCTCCCCCTTCTCACTCTCTCTCTTTCTCTAAAATAAATAAATAAATCTTTAAAATAAATAAGTAAATCAGATTACCTCTTTAATACTCGGTTATATTAATTTAAGAAGGTAGATTTGTAACATGGCCATAAAGAGAGAACCAGTGTCCCACTCAGTGGTAGTCAGCCTCCGAAATTCTTGACTCCTGATATCCGTGCCTCCATGTGGTCCCCTCCCACCCGGAGGAGGGCTGATTCTACGTAACCAGTAGGATCCTGAAGGAAAGATGAATCGTGACATTTCAATTCTGCTTTGCTCTCCCTTGGATCACTCAGTCTATGAGAAGCCAGCTGATGTGTTGTGAGGCCATTCTAGCTAAGAGCCCTGTGGCAAGGAGCAGAGGTCTCCGGGTGACAGCCATGTTGACTGAACCACTGAGGAAGCAGACCCGACCCCCCTACCCCGGCCTGACCCGGCCCCAGGCAAACCTTCAGATGACTGTAGACTTAGCTGACATGGTCACGACTATAATCTCGCAGGAGGCTCTGGGCCAGAAAAGCCCAGCAAAAACACTCCTAAATTCCTGACCCACGGAAACTGCGTGAAACAGTAAATGTTGAATGTCGCTTCAGACCACTGAATTTTGGTATCTCTTATTACATAGCTGTAAAGAACTAACACATTTCCTATAAAAAGGGAATGACAACAAGCCAACATTATTAAATTCTACTTGTAGACTGTTTCTTGATGAACGCTCTGAGCCTAAGATTTGTTGTCTGATAGTTCAAGGGGAGGATTAGCAAGTATTTGGGTTGAAGACTAGCCCCCAAACAGACTTTTTCCCCTTAAGATCTCCTTTGCTAAGCGAGTAAATCTTAGAAGCTCTCATCGAAAGAAACAAAATCTGCAACTCTGTATCATGATGGATGTTACTGGGATCAATAACATCAACATCAATGATCAACACAATGGCTTACTCTGTTGATCATTTCTCAATATATACAAATATCTCATTTTTAAAAGACTGCTTTCTGCAGTGACTAGGAAAAGATACTAGGGGTTTTGCTTCCCAGAAAATTTTTCCCTAGAGTATATTTGCATTGAAAAAAATGCCACAAGAATATTCATAATTAAACGAGATACATAAAACGCATGTGGGTATGTGAGTGTGCACAGGCACACATACACACACACACACACACTCACACACTGTCGGTTTGATCTATAGGACTGGGTTCTTCAGCTGGGAGCATCTTGAGTGGCGGGACTGTCGCTGATTCAGCCTTGTGTTCTCATAGTTTGTGTCAGAGTTTTGCAATAAAGTTGGTACCATCAGAAAGAGAAAAGATTCGGAAGGGCTGTCAATGGATGTGGTTCAGTTGTTTAATCCAGCATCTTGTGCCATCTAAAATGGCTTCCGGAGCCAACAGTGGTGTTTCATGCTTGAGGAGAGGCAGGTGGTGGGTGGAAATGTCAGAGGACGGTGTCAGACACACTGCAGAGTATCTAGTTTTGACAATCCCTCGTGAGTGACTTGGCACGTGACTTCTGCCTATGGGCTTCAGTGGGCTCCTCTGTCAAAGGGAGACAGAACCACGTGCTGCCTGAGGTCCCTTCTAGTTCTTGTCATCTTAATTCCAGGTCGGACCCACGACATAAATACTAGTACCATTCACCAGACCTTCAGAGGAGAGATACGGCAACCCACAGAAGGCCGTCTGCAAAACTGCTTTTCGTACACAGCTCAAAACATTTTTAATGTGTTTTGGTAAGTGTCAGATTCGTTCATTCAAGATTTGAAAAATAAATTTAGTCACATGCTCCAATTAAAAAAAATAAACAGCATTCCTGATTGATTCATCAAGAGCAGTTCTGATCATGGCTAAAAATACAGCCTTTAGCCTGAGTCACTTCCAAGTCATAATAATTAAATACCAAAGAGCAGAAGCTTGAAAAGGGTGAGGTCTGATTTCATTCCAGATGTGCATTTTTCACTGAGTATCAAAGTCACAGAGTTTCTGCGTGAGAGCCAATGAGGCCCTGTGCCAACTGGAGCATTTTCTTTGACCTACAGAATGCTAACCTGCTGGACCTGAAATTCTGAGGAGCTGAGCTCATTTTCCAGAGCAGCCTAATGTTTTAATGACCCTAAATTGACTCAAGCCTGCCTCTGAACATGTGTATGATCACAGCAACATTTCAGCCTGCTATTGTTTTCATAATATGTCCATCTTGTTGCGTCTCACGTCTAAGATGAAGGCAATGAGGTATTTCCCACAGAGTAGCCTTGTCCTCCCTTAGTCAAACATCTCCTGCTTAACATCCATTCCGAAGGTTAACAATACCACAAGGTCATTTCCTCCACAGGCTAGTTTTAGTGCAAAGGAAAGCCTCTCTCCTGAGGTCCTCTGAGAAAACCGTACTTGCGGATTACGTATTAATTTTAAAACAATTTCAAATTTTGGTGTGACTGTTCTTTCTGGGTCAAGATGGATGGGAAGTCATGGATGGATGAAGGGAAAGCAAATAAAGGAGAAAAGGGGGGAAACACCAACAAAGATGAGTGGAAGAAGGAGGGAGTGAGAACAAGAGAGTAAAGGAAAGAAACAGAAATAATGGATTAGAGCAATGGAGGAACAAGGAGGGAAAATGAGAAGGAAAAGCCAATACTTGACTTGCTTTACCACTTCAGCTTCTCCCACTCTTCCCTTGAGCACACAATGACTTTCACACGACAACATCTTTATGATACATGCTTGATGATGGCAATGGTAACACATACCTAAGATCACCCAGTTCTTGCCCAACCTGCTCTTCATCGATGGGTCTGCCCAAGGGCACACAAGTCAATGACAGAGCCATGTTTTACGTGTCCCCTCCCTTTGTCCATTCAACCCGACAGGAACTCAGCTCTTGTTGAATTATTGAAGGAGTCCCATATGGTTCTTCAGATGATCACACAATTTTCCTGCTCTACCTTGACAAATTAAAATAATAATAATAACATTAGTAAGTTTGTGAAAGACAGATGAGACTTCACCAAGGACTTGTGTTTTCCTACCCTGCTAAAGGAGCTGTGAACCATCTCTAAACATCCTCCAAAGCCTGAGGAAGGCCAGGGCAAGTGAGAAAATCTTGCTCTGCTCATTTGTCTGAAGGGAACTCTAGGTGTCCCTCCATCATTCCTTTAGAAAAATTTAGTGTTTGGGGTAAATTTAGCAGGATGGTGTATCGAATTATTAATTTGAATTTGTTTTCTGTCTCTTTTTCTTCCCTTCCATTTCTAAGTGGTAGCCAGTGTTGTATTTTGCACTTTGTAGAAACAGAAGATCGAGCACTGCAGTTCTTCTTGTCTTTTATAAAGCCGAAACTTGTTGACAAGATTGTGCTACGTGTCTGAAACGAGGGAAAGAGAAAGGCCAGCAAGATGGGAGGAAGAAGTGTCTGGGTTTTCCCCTACAGAGAAAGAGGTGTGCAGATTCCTCAAGGGCCTGGACCTGAGTCTGTGTGGCCATCCACTGAGGAGGCCAGAACTCAGAGGGGACACCTGGATGACCCAGAAGGACTCTGGTCACTGGACCCAAAGGGGATGTGGAACAGGGACAGTGAGAATCTTAGTGGGACTGATGGTCCATGAGTCTAAGAGGCTCCCTATGCTTTGCTGCCACCTCAGGTCAGGTATCCAGGGCCATCCTACAATCACAGGATTGGTGTCCTGCACATGGCCACAGGGACAAGCAGTAACTAAAATCCATCCCGCACTCAGCTTGACAAGCTATATGCCACAAGGCAGATATACCTCTGTTGGGGGGAGGGAGCACCTTTTTCCAATATGCACAAAGGTGCCCTGTGGCTTGGCAGAGGCCTTGCTGGTACCTTAGCCCTGCCCCGGGAGAAGAACATCTCAAATGACCATGAAGGAATTTCCCATCACTAGAGTATAAAGGACAAGGTTTGGTGGGGGAGGGGCTGGAGTCCCATGCATGTGGTTTAAAGAGAACAAAGAAGTGGAATATCTACTATGGACAGAAATCCATATTCTCCTCTGGCAGGGGTCAGCCTTTCTCACATCCAAAACATGAAATGGTGATCACCACCATGGCAGCCTCTCTCTATCTCAAAAGCATGTCTCCCAGAGGCGGTATCCTTGATAGACACACACAACCAAAGGAGATGAAGATGCTTCCCATGAGAAGTTCCCACTCCTAGAGAAGAAGAGCAATGGACCCCTAATACATGTGTCTCCAGCTAGGTAAACTGGGAGCCCTCAGACCCATCACTGAATGCCAGCAGCTGGAACAAGGGTGGAAGGCCACCTCCCATGAAAGCTGTCCTTTGTCAGGGAGGCACCCCTTGCCACTGTCCCAAGGCACACATGGGCCTCTATTGATCCAGGGATCCAGAACGGATGTCATCCTGTCTTAGCGGCAGCAAGACCTCTGGTCTTTGACCCATGCAAATCTCAATTAGCCAAAATTATTCAACTGTGTCCAGGCTCTGTCTTCCTTCAAAACACCTAATTGTGTGAAAGCCACATTCCTTTGAGCCAAGGCCCCCACCTCTGTGATCTGACCAACCCATCCCCCAGCCTCTCCCAAGGGCATCTCTTGTTTGGTTTCTTCTCTTAATGAACTGTGCCCATCATTGAGGAAATTCTACTGAAACTTTATTACTCTTGGCGATCTTTCACTCATTAGCTAGTGAGCCAAGCAAATGTCCACATTTATAGCTGCTCCAACTCCCAAATCCAGCCAGGCACGTCAAGATCCCATCAGCTTTCCCATCCACCCTGCTGAGAAAACACAGTCGGGCAAACACTCAAGAAACATAAAGGGATGTTAATATGGTACCAAATAACAGTGAGCAAATCTGCAAGCCGATTATTATACATCCGTTTCCTCACTCGGGGTCTCCTTCTCCTAACCTCTGTGGAATAAGTAATTAGAGGTAGAGTAGCTTAATCCAGAGCAAATGTTAGAGATTCATTTGGATTCCCCAGTGGCGAACTCTTCAAAACGTACCCATGCTGTTTTGTTGATGCAATTGAATATCCCTCTTTAGTTGTATCTGTTTGTGTTTTGGCAAGAGGCTGGGCATGCTATAAAACCAAACTGAGACCTCATTACTGGGATTCACTTGTATTAATAAAACATCATTCTGGAAGTTGTGCACAGCGACCCTCTTGACCATGTGAAGGCAAAGATCCAGGAGATCACAGGCACCTCCCCACCCCCCCAGGAAGCAGAAGCTAGATACACCCTGACTACAACATCCAGAAAGAATCTACCCTGAACCGATCCAGGCTAGATAATGTCCAAGTTCTCAAATTTATTTCAGGCTTTTGAGAAACAAAAATGCATGGGGGGGGGGGGGAAAAAAGGACCCTAATTACAGTCATCACAAACAATTCAAAGTAAGGCATTAAAAATAAACTACTTTTTCCTTTTGCTTCTGAAACCACTTTTCTTGCTTCTTATAAAACCACATCAGGCAAATGAAATCCCCATTGAATAAGCAGAAGTGGAATTCCATTAGGCAAATGAAAACAGCAAATGTTAATTCTGAAAATTCACATGAGGTCACTTTGGCTTTATTCTGTCTCTTTAGGTAAAACAAACTTTTGTTTTCTCGGTTCTGTGATTAAAGCTGCTAGTTTGCTGTGTCAGGAGAAAGTGCTGATAGTCCAGCTAAATTTAGGACCTTGGGATTTATGCTACCTTGCGATGGTGGGTCAACCATTCCAGTTGAATCCCTCCTGGATATGGGGCTAGAGCAAGACCAGCTAGAAAAATGAGAAAGCAATGTGGCAGGTGAGAGATGCATCATGGGTTAATTCAGACTGTCCTGTAAGCTGAGTGTGGTCCTATGGGTGTCCAGGGAGCAGGAAAGGACCAGAGGTAACAGGTCACTGCGGTGCGACCTGCTGGAGCCCCTCTCCTGTGGACCAGACCTTAACATCCGGGAACTGATGCTCTGCAGGAGAGCTGGACCCAGGTCAGCCCAAGCCTGCAGAAGGGCAGGGGAAGATTTAGGGCTGGCACGAGCCTCTGGAGTGGATTACCCATCAGGCTTTGGCTGCTCCAAGTCTTCATACCTCCTTCTAGAACAAAGGACCTTGTGAATCAGCAGGATCGGCATCACCTGGGAGTTCACTGGAAATGCAGAACCCCAGGCCTAGTGGCCTGGAAATCAAGCATATAAATCTGAATCTACATTTTGAAAATAGGAGTCTTAGGCACATGAAAGTTTAAGAAACGCAGGATTTAGAGGCAAAGAAATAAACAACTAAACAACAGCAACCAAAAAACCTAACCCTGTGCCTCTAGGGAAATACAAGGCATAGAAAGGGAGAAAGGATGAGTGAAATAGGCCAGCATAGTATATATGAAAGAACCTATAATGAGAAACATGAGAACCAAATATCAAATCCATCTACCTAGTGGGACATTGGTTGCCTTTTCAAATCTGCTACATTTTCCCCCAATTTATAGATACAACACACACCCGCCAACACTCACTCACCCTTCCCTTGCCACCTCTTGTTGAGATTCTCCGGAAGCCTCCAAGCTGGCCTCCCAGCCTGCAGCCACTTCTCACTAATGCCCTAACTAATCACCTGCAGGTCAGTCTTCCCTGCACATTTCTGGCTGTCAACACCACACAGCTCTCTCCTAGGCCTGCAGTGGCCTCCTGTTAAACATGGCCGATTGAACTCACGTGTTTATCCCCCTACTCTCTCTGGAAACCTCATTTCGTGGAACAAAAGGACTTCAAAAAAAAAAAAAAAATGGTAGAAACCAATGGGAATGAAACGAGCCAGAGAGGATACTTCAACTTGGGGGAAAAATTCATGAGGTTTCGGAAGACAGAAAGCAGAGAGCGAAATGATGAGTGGAAACTTCGTTCTGTTGACTTCTGAGGGGGAAAACGCCACTGCTGTGAGGGCTGGTAGACCCAGAGGCATCACAGGAAGGAGGAGGAGGCAGAGTGTGCTGGAAGGCAGGGGTGGAGGTGGGCTCTGTGTATTTGGTGGTTAGAGCACAGGTCCTCTCCTCTTGTCCATGTGGCCCAGCAAACGCACTCACCCACCCCAGCACCTATGGAGACCTGTGGCTGATTCTCAGAGAAATTGAACCATAAACATTCTTGAAACCAGCATCCCAAGCATAATGCAAGGTAGGGATGAGATGCAGGGCTGAGAACAGGAGGACTGAGTTAAATTTACATTACCCCCAGCAAAGAGAAGAGAGGACTTTTCTCTGGAGAGGCTGGAGAGCCTCGGAGGAAAAAATCTGCAGCTGACCCACCCCCAAAGAGAAGGGTCGCCAGCTGATCAGCCCGCGGTAAAGCCTACCAGCAAAAGGCACAGAGTCCCCACTTCATTTTTTTAGTGTCAAAAAGGATAGACTTGGACCACTCAGATTTGGGGAGAGCTACCAATATCAAAGAGAAAGCCCAAAAAGAGAAATAATTTTTAGAAAAAAAAAACATAACTTAGAGGAAACAGGGACAATACATGAAGCAAAATGAAACTTATGAAAAAAAAAAAAACAACTGTGGAGGGGAGTTGGGAGGAGGGATGGGGCAGCTGGGTGGCGGGCACTAAGGAGGGCACTTGATGGGATGAGCCCTGGGTGTTATATGCAACTGATGAATCACTGAACTCTACATCTGAAACTAATGATGTACTATACGTTGGCTAATTGAATTTAAATTAAAAAAAAAAAAAAAACAACACTGTCATAAATACCCTCTAGAAATAAGGTTGTCCCCGGGAAGCAAGAATAAGAAGATATATGAAGGAAACAGGAGAAATGACCGGAGAACAAGAAAATGTGAAAATTTAGAATCTAAGGGTCAATTTTTTTAAAAATTCTGAAAAGTAGTAAAAGGCCAAGTTGAGACAATCTGTCATAAAGTAGAACAAAAACATAAAGAGTTGGACAATCCATAGGAGAAAAAAATGAAAAAAGAAAAACATCAGAAGGTTTAATGCAGGAAGCCCATACCCTAGAATAAGGAGCTGAAGAAAAAAGATGAACATAGAAAGCAGTCAGGACATACTTATCAAAAGAGATAACACGGAAAATTTTCCAGAGCCAGGACATAGGTCTTCAGATTAAAAAAAAAAAGAAAAGAAAATCCATCCATCACCCAGCAGGAGTAAGACAAACCAAGAGGCTGAAAAAACAAAATCTTAAAAACTTATGGAAAGTAGTGGGCAAAACCAGAGAAATGTCTCCAAAACTGTAAGGGAAAAGTATTTCCAACCTAAAATTCTACACTCAGCCAAACTACTAGTGAAGCGTGAAAGAGGAATAAAGACATTTTCTGACATGCACAGAATCCAAAAATATGCCTCCCACATGTCATTATTTTCAGGAAGCTACTAGAGGATGTTCTCCATCAACAGGAGAGCATAAATCAAGACATGGATGGTTAGATCCCCAGGAAAAGGGATCTAATACAGGAGAGAAGTGAAGGGAAACCCTGGGATGGCCATGAAGAAAAAGACCAGAACAACTCCAAGCAGTGGGGCCACAGAACACACTACACAGATTGGGGCAGGGGAAAAAACAAACAACAACAATAACAGCAACAACAAAAACAGAAAGATACTACTAGATTACCAGATGCATTTAAAACACAATTTTTAAAGGCATATTGACTCAAAGGAATGCACAATATCGAAAAAGAAGAAAACATATGCTGGTAGCAGAGTGCATTTGCAATGTTTACATGGTCACAGAACTACACATATGAATAATGATTTCACTAAAATGTATAATAAAACTTTGTTAGGAAGAGATCGGGAGGGGGCGTAGGTTTGGGACATGGTGTAGGACAAGACAGGGTGAATATGAAAGAGCTGCATCCTCATCTCCCATCATAGGATATCAGAAGATAACTTCAGAATTAGTAAATCAGGAAATGCCCATATAACCATGTATTTAGAAATACAGAAGAGGAAACAATGGAAAATAATCGGAAGACTTCATTTCTGGAGCATAAGCCTGTGAGGTAGGAAAAAAGTAAATAAAGGGATTACTATTTTTCTTCATAAGTTTTCAAGTAATACTTGACTTTTTAACATATGAAAATAGACACCTTTGATCAAATGAAGATTAATTTGAAGAAGGAGGAAGATGAGAGAAAGGACAGGAATGGAGAGAAGAAGAATCTGTAGATAAATCTCTGTCCTCAAGAATGAGGTCTAGGTCTTCTGGGTAAGGTGACAAAATGATCATGGACTTCTATTCGAGTCCTCCAGACGCCCATGGAAATACCCCCGCAAAGCACCCAAACACAGTGAAAACCCACGAGCCAGCCATGGGAAAGATGATTATCTCCATACATGATACTGCGAGGGATTTCTGCTGCACAAAATACAAACAGAATAGCAAAGAAGGTCTCCCCCGGCCCGGCTTCCGGGTCTCTGTCATTGGAAAGAACAGTGCTTGACAAGAGACAGACACCATGCGAGAGCATCACCCCACCCCAGTTACCCCATTGCCACCATGGCTTTCTGCTGGTTGCATTGGCTAAACCCCCAGCTGGCTGCATCCTGGGGAACAACATGCGGTATGTTGTCCATTTCCTGAGCCCTGCAATCCTATCAAACCCTATGTTGGAGCAGTTCCTCAATGTTTTCAGCATGTTTCCTAGCTTCCAGCATGAATATGGACCTTCCCCATTTGCAATACCCTTGATTCACGTCTCTTACAATTTAGAAGGCATGCTAGTGGTCAGGCAGGTGTAATTACCTAGACCCAGAAGTCTCATAGGTAACTTTCCCCTTCTCTTTGGTAAGTAACCTGAGCTTGAGAGTAAGCCAGTGATACTTGGGATCCTGGCATCACCGCTTGGCGACCTCGGGTTGTCATCTTGCCTCTCTACACCTTGGTTTCCTTATCTGCAAAATGGGAGACCTGATACCAAGCTCGCAGGTTGTCTGAACCAAGAGAGCTAATAATATGCATTCCATGCTAATATGCATAAAACACATGAAATGTAAAAGAAAGTATTATAATAAAAACAAAGCAACCTTTCATAAAGAAGAGAAGCATTTATCAAGAATTTAACACCTGTTGGGATCAGGAACTGTGCAATGTGCCCGATTTTCTCTCTCAAACCATGATCCCGTCTCTGTTCAAGCAGATGTCCCTGCCAGCCTATATTTCTAAGCTTCTCTGAAAATGTCCCTGTTGGAATGAGCCCATCCCTTCCTCATTGGTTTAAGTTCTTCCCAGCCTGCAGGATGCAACTTCAAGGGTCAGAAAAACAGTGTCTCTGATAGGATGAAGAAATAGCCCAGTCTGGATGGAAATACCAGCATTGGTAGACTCCTCCCACCCACACTTAAGAAGAAAGAGAGTTTCCCAAGGGTGGAGAGGCTACCTGGAAGGCCAGGGAGTGGCCGAGAAGAGAGAAACAAGAGCGTCCATGTGCCCAAGACCCAAGGTGGAAACAGAAACACCAGCAGAGGGCCTTGAGTTTTCATCGCATCCTCCTCCTACAGCTACCTCCCCTAAGGACTGTGGTCCCAGTACAAAGAGTGCTTTTACGGAGCACATTACAGTTTTCAAAGCACCCTCTCCATCTTTGCTCCTTGCAAATGCTCTGAACAGGCATTTGGGCAGGTGTTATGTCCATTTTCCAGATGAGAAACTGAGGCTGAGAAAGGTCAGATGACTTGCTGGAGTTCCTATGGCCAGTGAAGACCAGAGCAGGGATGAAAACGAGGGGTCTTGGCAGACCCCAGGGCCCTTGCACGGCACCCCAGTGTCCCTGTAAAGGCAGGTGGGTGCCGTCTGGCTGCAGAGCGCTAAGAGACCGTGCTGGGAAACTTAGCATGGGATTCTGATCGGTTGCACAGTCCACTGAGGAAGGAATGTCCCTTCCCTCTGTGATGAGGGACACTGTGCAGAGGGCACCCAGGTGGCTGTCCCTGGAGAGCGCTTGGAAGCCAGAAGACACCTGCCTGACTGGAACGGCTTGCTTTGGAACTGCTCGGAAAAAAATGAGAGTGTACGCAATCACTTTGTGCCATATGGAACTCGTTATCGCGGGAGACCATGTGAGTCGAGTATAAAGAGGTTAAGGAAGGCTTTGAATGATAATATAGTCAATTGATCCAAATTGGATTATTAAGAAGGGAGCTGGGGCTATTAGAGGTTCCCCCTGTGTTTGGGGACGATGCTGAGAGAAAGGGCTGCAGTCTAATCCCAGAACAGCTAACGCAGCCTGGCCCACAGCGGAGTTTTCCGTACAGACAGCTCTTGTGGTTTGGGAAAACAATCCCCCTGAGAACTATGGAAAATTCTTTGGCTTCGTGACAAGGTTAACGTCAACAAGAGAATCCCAATTATATACTTTCTTTTCTTCCATTCCTGATTTTGAGGATTATAACCTTTGGAATTGCTTCATTTCTGACGAATTAAAAAAAAAAAAGACAAATACAAAAGTATCGGGTTCAACAAGTCACATTTCCAATGAGATGTGCTGATCTCCGTAGCATTGGGGTTCAAATCCTATGAAAGGTCTTCACCTCTGTTAAGGACAGTTGCATTTTGGGGTGGGGGGGAGATAATCTAGTATAAATTCCCTTGCACTAGGGAGACCTTTTTATATTGATTTTTTTTTTTTTATCAAAAGACAGCTGGGAAGCAAAAGGTGAAGAGAAGATGTAATAAAAGTTACAGACACAGAGCAAATAGGAAAACAAAAAAGAAAATATAAGAAGCTACATGAGGAGCATGAAAATATGGGGTACCGAGAACAGAGCCTCACCCATTACGTGCCTCCGTGACAAAAGGTGAATTAATTTAGGGGAAAATTCTGCATGGGAAGAAGGAAGCTGAACAGAGATCTGGGAGAACAGACAAGAGGGGAGGAAATAATAAACACCTCCGAGAAGAGACAGATCAAAACTTGACGTCGAAGGTGAATCATGCCAATGGGCAGCACTGGGACCCAGACAGAGGGACTCTGAATGCAATTAAGAAAGGAACTAGGGGAGGATGAAGGATGTGGGGGGGGGGGGGGGTCCTAGAGACTGAGGTGAGTCAGCGAAGTCTCCAGGCACTCTGCCCCAGATAAAGTCTCCAGCAATCAAACATGTGAATTAGTCCAGATCCTCTCGCCCATCGTCTCCCCCATGACAATCATGTACATTCTCATTCCCAAAGTATCTTTCTGTGTCTGACACATACTGAGCGGGCCCCCTGGATGGCCACAATCTAAAATAAACAACAGCGTGGAAGGCACCGTGATAGTGCTTGGTACTAATCGCCAAAGGCTCTCGTGGTCCTTGTTCCTTGCTATCAGTAGCTACTGGGCTGAGAGTCACGCCTGGTCCAATAATCCCTCCCTTGATAGGAGGTAGCTTTCCCAAGTAAAAGCTGTAAATCTTTGTCGTTCCTCCTCCAGACTTCCAGCTCATTAGAGCAATTAGAGATGCACAGAGCATATAATAACAGACCCTCTGCCACCAGGCGATGGCGGGATCCAGTTGCTATCTGACCACACCACTGGGAGGTGGGGGGCGGAGGGGGGGACAGTTCCAGGGATTCCAAGCCCCGAGACCATCAGCAGGATGTTGGAATCATGCAGCTCAGGCAACGTGAAGGATGGAGGGAAGTGAATAATGCAGAGACGTTCTTAAGGGTTGAGTCCTACGTCCTCCTTCCCCATGGAGAGGGGCCAAGATGCAAGAAGTCTTTCCCCAGGGAGGAGGAGGGAAGAAGCCTCCTTCTTCACAGGAAATTGATTCTGAATCTCCAAAGTGAGAGAAGACTAAATCTCCCGTAATGTGTTGATAGAAGACATAACTGCCCATTTCACCCCTCTGTCTCCCAGGCACCCAGAATGGCGAGCTTGGAGTCCTTTCTTACCTTCCCCTGTGGTTCCTTCTCCCTTGCCAGTGCCTGTAAACTCTTATATGGTAACGTTGGCCACTCTCTCCATCCCCAGGGTCCCAGCCTCGGTTGAGCGTCACAATCTCTGATTGGAACTCCTGCCATTGCTTTGTGACTGACACCTGTGCCCCATCCCCCCATTCTCCTACCCGATCATCCTTCATGCCGATATCTTCCTAAGACAGAGTTTTCTTCCCTTCTCAAGTAACCTGGAGAGTAGGGTTCCTCTTCTGGTACCGAAATCAAGACCCCTTTATTCTGGTATCCAAGTCATCTCCATAATCTGGCCCCATGTACATTTCCACCGTGCTCCCCCACTTATAGTCAACTCTACCTAGCAATTGTCCTCAGCGTCCTTCACACACAGGTTTTCCTGTGGCTCTGCCCTGATTTGCTCTCCCTCGGGAGCTGTCTGACCCATACGGTAGCTCCCCCCCTCACCCCATGCCAGTCTGAACTGACATGTATTGTCAGGTGAAAAAAAAAAAAAAAATACACCAAATCCTAAAGGCTTAATTAGGAAAGCAAGCAAGCAAAATATCTTTCACGTGTTGACCTGAGATGAGCCGTAAGATTTCAAAGACTTTGTACCCCAAAAAATCGTGAAAATACCTCACTAACCATTTTTATAAAGATTACATGTGGAGATGATAATGTTTTGCATTTATTAGGCTAAATAAAGCATATTATTGCATTTAATTTTACCTCTTTCCTTCTATTTTCTAATTCAGCTACCAGAAATGTTTCGATCCCTTGTGTGGTGCTCTAGTGTGACTTGTAATATATTTCCACTGGACAGCGTTGATCTAGAATGACCATCATCCCTAGCTCTACACGTGCCTTCCAACCAGTCTTCAAAGCCCAAATTGAACCTATTGTGCATTAAGCTCTTCATGACCCACAGAGGCCAGATTGATCTGAAACTCCATAAGGCTCATCTACTCTTATCATCTGTCCCCTGTACATTATAATTATCTCTGTCTATACCTCCCTATAATACACCACCAGGCCCTCAAAGGCAAGAGCCACTTCTGTTTCGTGTCCCAGTTTCCGTGTTGCCTGCAAAGTACTATCTCCTTAGGATTCAAGTAGGAGAAAAGTTTCCGTGATCGAGTAAGGTTTGAAAAATATAGCATATTATATGTTCCTCCCTAGAGACTCACAAATTAAAAACTCTGAGAAGTTCATCAGAAAGAAACCAGATTAACTCTCCTGATACACCGTTTATCAAACTGATCTGTCCTCAAAATACTTTTCATAAGTGACACATATTGACATCTTCAGAAGAAATTGATCTATTTTGGGACATATTGGTCTGAGGAAGTTTCACAAAAGCCATCGACTTTTATCTTTCCATACCATCAATCAAGTTGGACAGTAAAATAAAGTCCTCTTGCATGTACCCTGGAGCAAATAATACATTATATGTTAATAAAAAAAGAATAAAAAAAAAAATAAAGTCCTCTTGGAGATCAAAGTTCTCTAAAAAAAAAGGACCTCCCATGTATCTTTCACCAGGAAGCCTGGGAAGATATGTGCCAAGCAAGGGAATAAAACGAGAAATGGGAAGATATGAATTTGAGAAGCAGGGGATTAAATTCATGAAAGAGGAGACCCCAGGATGCATTGGGATATCAGTATGAAAGGCAACCAGTCCAAGCAGGAGCAGATCAGATGTTTCTTGGGGAGATTTGTTCAGGAAGATGAAATTGCTAGAATATCCTTGAAGCAGCATCTAACTTTAGGAGTAAAGTTAGAATATGGGACAAGTTTGAAATAAGTAAAAAGCAAGAAAAAGTTATAAAGGAATACAATGGCTAACCCCAGAGAGAGCAAAATGTTGTAGAGAGAAAGAGCATATTGATCTCACCAAAATTAGGATGTAGGTTTTATATATGTATGTACAGAGAGGGAACATTCTAATAATGGCTCCAGTCCTGCATCCCTTCCTATACCCATGCCCTTTTACCCAGTAACCTTGCAATTGTCTCATAACCCAACTTGGACAAAATGACCTGACCTGTCTCTTGATCTTGAGATCAACCATATGGCTTGCTTTGGTCAATGGGATGTTACCAGAGGCTACAAAGGGGCTTTCTCTCTTGTGTCCCTACCCTTTCCATAAAAACAAGCTGAGGGCAGCCTACTTGGGGATGAGAGTCAATTGTGGAGAGCCCGATTGCCCCATTTGCCCAAATGACTCTGGCTGAATCCAGTCTAGATTAGCCAATCCCAGTCAACATCCAGACACATGAGGGAACTCAATCTAGAGCAACAGAACTGCCCTATGTAGATCATCTAAACTGCAATTGAGGGAAACATACATGATATTTGCTTTATGCCACTGGGGTTTTGTGGTTTCTTTTTTATGTAGCATTTTGTGGCCATAGATATGTAATACAGGGAAAATGGGGCTGGGAATGGTATGTGATGATGAAGATGGGGAAAAAAAGAGAGCTAAAAACTTTATCTTCCATAAGAAATAGAAAATCAATAATAGTGCCTAAAACTTAAAAAAAAAGAAAGCGGAGAAGAAGGAAGAAGAGGAGGAGGAGGAGGAGATAAAAGAAGGAAAAGGAGAAAGAAAGGAAGAGGAAGAGAAGGAATGCAAGCATATCATTTAAAAACATTTAAAGCTAAAATTGCACCCCTGGTGGAGAAATAATGGAAACGAAGGGTGAGAGACAACCAGTTTTCCTACTTAACTCTTTCATCTGTATGGTTATATATGGTTAATAAAAAGTAATATAAAATAAATTTTTAAAAATTTGTAAAGGAGATTTGGGCTTATTGTAAATTAAAACTTGTAAAGGAGATTTGGGCTTAAAGTCAAATAAATTTAAAAAAGAAACAACGGGAAATTGAAAAACTAAGAGATAAAAACAGAAGAGAACAGATTTGACCTGGTGGAGCCATTGAGGAAGCCTGACATCTGGATAATGAGATTTTGAAAAAGAGCAGAGGGACAGAGATTATCAAAGAAATAATGTAAGTCTATCTTCCAGACCCAAATGGGACAATAATCAAGATTGAAAAGAGTCCTAAGCTTTCATTAAACATATACCTTGTACTTCATTATTTTAGGAGACAAAGGATGAAAAGAACATCCAAAACTTTGAAAGAAAGAATAAACACTTTTCCCACCAAGAATGATCAGACTAATATCCAAATGTTCATCAACACTAGTAGAAGCTAGAAAACAATTATGAGATATCTTCATATTTCTGAGGAAATGTGATTTTCAACTAAGCCAAATCAGTGATCAAACATAAAGAGTAGATAAAATAGTGATCCAACATAAAAGGTCCCAAGAAAGGGAAAACATAGGAAACAGAAACTAGTGAAACCGATCCAAGAGAACAGAGACCAGAAATCCCGGCCTAGGAAATAAGTAGTTCAGATAGTGAACAGGAACATAAGCCCTCCCTCCCCCCGAGAGAGATCTGAGGGGCAAATAAAACCAATAAATGTGTGATTGGGTGGAAGGGACAGAAAAAAAATTGAACATGTAAGAAAGGCAAATGATACAAGAAAAAATTAGAGGCAATTTGAAATCCAGAAAAAACAAAAAGCACAAAAAAGACAGTATTCTTATAGTGCCTGGTTTCAGGGCAAATAATACGTGCATAGTTACGATAATGTAAACATTGTTTTTCAACTTTCCTTTTTGAGAATCGACCTGTAGATAAAGCATAAACAACACAATTACATTTCTGGAATAGAATGTAAGTGGAATGATCTTCAATTTGTTAAAATTTAAAGTATAGGTGAAATAAATAAATAAATAAATAAATAACAGAATCTGCGAGGTAGGGATGGGGAGGAGAGCTAGGGTTTAAGATTAGCAGCACAAATACCTTTATTTTACTTAGGGAAGAGTTGAGAGATATTGTCTATAACCGAAGGGACTACAAACAAATTTGTGTATATGGTATAAATGTAAAGAATAGAGATGAAAGAAAAAAGATGACATTAAAATTTGGGAAAAGAAGAAGAAAAGGTAAGTTAAGAGTGGAGGGGGATTGTGAATGAGCTAACCTTCACCTATGTAGTCCAAAGTCAAAATATAATGTCTAAAATTGAAATTTTTGTATTTCGGTACAAGCATATTATTACAGATATCAGGAGAAATGGCTTAAGGAGTTCAAAGCTGCTCTGAGAAAAAAGAATTCAAGTGCAGAAAAGATGGAACAGGGTATCATATTTTTGTCAATGTATAAACCCTTCAAACACTTTAGTTCTTTAATCATATGGAGAAATATATACATATATATGTATATATATAATCCTATATATATTACTGCAATAAATACATTTATTTTAAAGAAATTCAACTCAATTCAAAAAACCATAGCTACCTTCTGCTTTGTTCTCTTTACTTATGTCTAATCTGAACTCAGATCACAGTTCAAGAGCTGGAGGAGGAGCATGTCCTTGACCCAGACCCTTGACTTCCCCCAACCTCCAGCCGCAGCTAAGGTCTGGCTGGCTGGGGCTGAGATTCCAAGAGGGAGCTGGGGAAAACTCTGCAGATAAGATATTCACACTGAGTTTGAGATAGCCGAGAAGGCCTAAATGAGAACGAACAGCACGATAGGTGACCAGATGTTCTGGCAATCGTAACAGCGTGAAGTGTCCTCACACCATGCCACGCAAATTAAAAAAAAAAAGACAAGTGACTAAAAAAAAAATAATAATAAATGAGCAGCTTCAAGACCCACTTTATATCCCCCCCTAACTACATACTAGAGATAGCTTTATCTTTAAAAATATGCTGTAAGGTCTGTACTTACATAAAAAGATGTCTGCCATATAAGTTTTTTTTAATGTTTTTATTTTTAAAATCCCGTTTTAGTTTGTGAATGTTCCACACGAGCTTAAAATAAATAGGTAATCAGCAGTTGTTAGATGCAGTTTTCTATGTATGTCCATTAGGTCCGTTTTCTTAATCATGGTTTTTAAATCCTCGTGTCCTGATTGGCCACTGAGATCATTTGAGACAGGGGCTGGGTCACTTGACATTGGTTTCTACTTCTAGAGCACAGCCACTCAAGGCTACAACCCTGGGCTGGGGGATTCATCAGGGCCCCCACCCTTAGTGTTGAGAAAGCAGAGTCACATAAAAATGACAATTTCCTTACAGGGAGATCGGGAGCCTTCGGAGGGTGGGCTAGACAGAGTGCCTTGTTTGAGACTGTTCTTCCCTGTTCCAGGTTTGATGTGTGCTTCTTTGTTCCGAATGAGCGAGTGTTTCCTACGGCACCTGGCCCTCCCCACTGCTCCATCTGTTCCTGGCGGAGAAAGAAAACAGTCCTTCACCTGCAGACCGTTATCTTTCATCACCTGCAGGACAAGACTTTTTGGCCCTGGGGGACCCACACTCACTCCTGAGGCTGATGTTGCTCAGTAGAGAAAGCGCTCTTCAAGACAGTGCTGGCGTGAGTCATGTCCTCATGTCTTCCTTGGCGACCCCAGGATCCGCAGACCATGGGCTGACCTCCTAGGACTGCTGCTCCCAGGGTGGGCAACAAGTATCACATCCTGCTATCTAGCAAGTTCTAGAGATTTAGCATGTTCTGGACTCTGATTTGTGTTCCTTATCCCAGCAGAGCTGCCAAAGGTTTTCCTTAGTTCTTATCTACTATTCCTGGGATCATCAATGCCTCCAAAGGAAAACAGCCCACAGAGCAATCTCACCTGTGGATTTCTGCCTTCTTTCTGTCTTGTTAATTCTCTGATGGCTTCAGGAAGACGTTTTTCTTCGTATTTGGCTGGCTTTTGTAGATGCCCGCTGATAGAGAATTGATCTGAATGACCTCATCCACCATTACCGGAGGTAGAAGTCCTTGATTAGAGATAATGTTACTTTCTTTTTGACTGTATTCCATACTGTCTGAATATTTTACAATGAGAATGTATCGTTCTTTGATTCCTTTATAATCAGGGAGGGGAAAGCCTTGTTTCATTGACAAAAGACACTTTAGTAAAAGAGAATCCCAAGAAACCCCAAATTCTAGGACTCTATTCTATACCTATGAGACTATATTTTTAGTCTGTAAATGTCCAGTCAGTCCTCAGAGGGATTAGCTAGTGGGCATGTGAGGGAAGAGTTCTTGCTGTAAAAATACATCCTTCACATATTTCTTTCAATAAAAAGAGCCTTTACTTGACAAAGGAAGAATAGAAATAATTACTTGATTTTAGTACAAATAATTCTCCATTAGAAACCCTATAGAATTCACTTGCTCTCAAAAACTCAAGTCTAGGGATGCCTGGGTGGCTCAGTCGGTTAAGCGTCTGCCTTCGGCTCAGGTCATGATCCCAGGGTCCTGGAATCGAACCCTACATCAGGCTCCCTGCTCAGCAGAGAGTCTGCCTCTCCCCCTGTTCACACTCTCTCTCTCTCTCAAATAATAAATAAAATCTTTAAAAAAAAAAAACCTCACTCTGGTCTCTCTTCCTGCTAAGAAAGAATGTTCATTTTGAGCCACTTAACAAGATAAGGAGTTGGGTGGGCCTTCCTGCTCATCTCTCTCACTTGAATATACAGCTAATTCCCACCCAAGTCCTGGCTCATCCATAAAGCCTTTCCAGTGCCTTGGCCAATACTGATTGTTTTCCCTCTTAAATAGGACTCCTAATGTGGTCCCTGCCTGACTTGGTTGTTTAGGGATCAAAAGGAAACCTCCAGGAAAGCAATTTATAGAATGTAAAGTAACATAGAGGCTTAGACTCTTAGACTACAAGTTTAATCTTTAAAGAAAATTTTATTTCCCTAACCCTTTGACAGGGATTTTTTTTTTTTTTGCTTCTTTTCTATTTCCCCCCAAAGATTTAAAACAATGCTGAGCACCTCGTAGGAACTCAACATAATCAGTGGAATGACTTTAGGAAAGAGCAAAACATCAGTATTTATAGTGAAACTTGCTTACTTCCTATTTCACCAAATTTGCATTGGAAGTGTATTGTCGGGTACCGGCCTGGATCAACGTCCTTTCAATTATTAGAGTAAAAGCGTGGCTAGACCACTCCTTCAAGATGTCAAACTGAGTACATGCCTTTGCTTTCTCCTCCCTCCTGAAGCCTATTCACAAGGTTTCTGTTGGTTGTTGTTTGTTTGTTTTTTTTTATCACAAGCACAAAACAGAAAAGCACAAAGAATAAGGGACATCAGTAAGTGAAAGATTGGCATCCATGGGAAAGAAGTAGAAAAGTCCAAACCACGGACCGTCTGTGGGATCCAGAGTACATCTGGCAAAATATTAATGTGTGTTAAATCTGGGCAGTACAGGCAGTAGATAATCCAGGTGTCCCGAGGTTTTTCATATATTTAAAATATTTCACAATCATAAAAAAATAAAATAAAATTGAAAGCAGATTAAGGTACTGATGGGCAAAGCGGAGCAGACAACTCCATGGCCCACGATGAGCAGAGGGGCTGCCTCGCAGATGTTAGCCGGAGTGTCTGGCAGAGCCCAGAAGGCTCGGGAAGACACCAACTGGGGAATGGGCTGATAGAAGGGGAGTAATTAACGAGCTATCACAAACTTCTCCATTTCCCGGAAAGATAGCAACCGCTCCAGCATTTACTCCCAGATTTAAACGTTCAAGGTCTTTCTCGGAGCACCTGGGTGGCTCAGTGGGTTAAGTGTTGGACTCTTGATCTCAGCTCAGGTCTTGACTCAGGGTCATGAGGTCAAGCCCCTCGTTGGGCTCCATGCTGGGCCTGGAGCCTACTTCAAAAAAAAAAAAAAGTTCACAGTCTTTCTCTACAAATCTAACAATTAAGCTAGTCCCTGGTGAGAATAAGGTCAAAGTGAGGATCGGCAGTCCAGAATGGAACTTTCTCTGGCATCCGCCAGACCCCAGACTCTTCCCTGCTTATGCCGAATTGAAGCCTGACACCACAGGAGCTCACAGAGCCCCCAGCCCTCTTCGTGGACCCTGATTCTTGTATACAAACAAGCATAAAGTTCTACCAGGCAATCAGAGGACACATCCAGTATGATAGAGAGATATGACAGATATGCAAACAGAAAACGGCTCCAAAAGAAACAGATAATTTTTTAAAAGGAGAAGACGACTTTAAAAACAGACAAACAACAAACAAAAACACCTTTTCTGAATCTGCTTAGAGATGCTGAACGGTGTTGTTTTCTCACAGCAAGAATGGGAACGAAGGCAAGAATAAGAAAGAACCGTATTATTAAAAAGAAAGAAGGAAAGAGGGTGCCTGGGTGGCTCAGTCAGTTAAGCATCTGCCTTCGACTCAGGTCATGATCCTGGGGTCCTGGGATCGAGCCCCACGCCAGGCTCCCTGCTCAGTGGGAAGCCCACTTCTCTCTCTCCTGATCCCCGTCCTTGTATTCCCTCTCATTGTCTCTCTGTCAAATAAATTAACAAATAATCTAGGAAGGGAGGGAGGGAGGGAGGGAGGAAAGGAGGGAGGGAGGGAGGGAGGAAAGGAGGAAGAAAGATGGATGAATGAAGGGAGAAAGGAAAGGAAAGGGAAAGAAAGGAAAGGAAAGGGAAAGAAAGGAAAGGAAAGGAAAGGAAAGGAAAGGAAAGGAAAGGAAAGGAAAGGAAAGGAAAGGAAAGGAAAGGAAAAGGGCAGGAAAGGAAAAGAAAGGCAAGGAAGGAAAAGAAAGGACAAGAAAAGAAAAGAAGGAGCTCTTGCAAAGAATAGCTATGAATGAAAGCAGAAATTTAAAATTCAGTGGGGCGTAGATACACCTATTTCAGGAAACCTCCAAAAATAGGGGGGAAAAAATAAAGAAGGAAAAGGGACAAAGAAAATTTATTCAGGAGGTCCCACATCCAGAAGAAAGAGGGCAGAAGAGTAAAATGAAGAAATTATCAAGGAGATGGAACAGCAAGGCCGGCAAAGCTGAGAAGAGAACAGAGCATCTGGCTCGGAGGGGTTTCCAGGGTCTGTGCTGGGCCCGCTCCCACGCCATGCCCTGCGCTCGGGAGCCCACCCCTAAGTCCCTGTTTCATTCCAGAGATTTCTACCCCCTGGACTTGGGCATCTGGCCGCTTCACTCCCATCTCCTGACCCGGGAGGGTTTGGAGCCCCCCTGTCTGACCTCACGCTGGTTGGCAAAGAGCAAAAACAAACCTGCTTATTTTCTTGCATGAGCTAAGTAGGGCACAATCCTGGGACAAAACCTTGGGGCGAGAGGGTGGTTTGCCTGCTGGGGAGACCACAAAGGTGGGAGCTGCTTTGGAGGAAGGGAATTCCCTGAGACCAGCAGGGGCCTCGCTGGAGTGAGTGGCACTGACTCCCCTCCCTTTTCCTCACTGGAGGGAGAAAAACCATCATCCATCAGCCTCTGAATGCACCTCAAGAACTTTACCCCCAACCTTGCAAAGGTTTACATTTTCACCCATAAAGTATCACTCTCATCTCCGTATGCATGAGGTCCCGTAATTAAAATCAGACCCCAAACTGTGTTTAAGCTGTGACGACAATATTTTCCACCATACAGGATTCTGAGAATATTTCAGGAAACCAAACACGTGTGCAAAGAACACACAGGGTTATTCATTGCCTCATTAGTCCTAACACGGGAAAGGCAGAGGCGTCCTGAATGTTCAGCTCTATGGAAATGGGTAAATAAGCCAAAGTGTATTTATACAATATGTTACAGTCATCTGAAATTATTGATCTTGAGGAATATTTAATGACATGGGAAAATGTTCATGGAATAATATTAAATGGAAAAAATAGTATAAAACATACACAATATGGGGCACCCGGGTGGCTCAGTTGGTTAAGCATTTGACTTTTGATTTTGGCTGCTCAGGTCATGATCTTAAGGTCCTGGGATCGAGCCCCACATTGGGCTCCCTGCTCATCGGGGAGTCTGCTTCTCCCTCTCCCTCTGCCCCTACCCACGGCTCATGCTCTCTCTCTCTCAAATAAATAAGTTAAATTAAATTAAATTAAATTAAATACACAATTCCAACTGAGGGGGTAGATGGCATAAATGTGTTCATACATATGCCTGTGTATGCATATGCACACACACACACGTGTTCTTATATGTTTATTGGGAAATAAATATTCTTACGATAGTAACTTTATTTTTGTCTCTGTAGGGGGGACTATGGAACTATGGATACATTTTATTTACTTATGTGTGTGCTTATTTGTTACCTGATCTTCTAGATGTTCTGCAAAGAGCATATATGTGTATGTGTGTGTGTGTGTGTGTGTATATATATATATATATATATGTGTGTGTGTGTGTGTATATGTATATACATATATATAAATAATATATATAATATATATAATAATATATATTATGTAATATATATAATATATTAATATTTTATATAATTATTAATATATAATATATATCTATAATATATATAATATATATATAAATAATTTTTGTGATTGGAGGGGAAAAAAATCATCGTGAAAGATAGGAAAAGATATACCAGGGATTAGAATCTCCTAACATGCAGGACTGAAAAATAACAGGTCTCACCCTAAGGATCAAGTTCTTTGTAAATACTCCCGTCATCCTTCCTTCCTGCCCCCCCTTCAGTGGAAAGCCTACTGGAAGGAAACGGGACAAGAACCCAATAGGGCTGCTGCCATCAGGTGCTGACTGCCATTCGGATGGGCCTAGGCCTGGGGATGGCTCCGGTACCGGCTCGCCTGGGGGGGGTGTGGGGGGGCAGGGGAAATCAGACACCATATGCCAATTCTCCTGGCATGATTCCCACACTGGGCACCTTTCCACTCACTTACCTGGACGGCCAAGATGCCATATTCCTGTTCTTCTCCCGTGGAATCCACCCGGCGCGAACCATCATACCGACAGTTACCTGCACCTAACAAGGGATCCTGAGAAAGAACGACAGCGTGGGAATAGTTTGGCGGTGCTACCATTCCATTCATCTCCTTGGAAAGAAAGGAACTTGCTCCGCATCCCCCCAGGAAGCGCTGACTTGGATTCTGTTCACTGGAGAGCTTTCCGGCAGTTCCCCATCCACACCCTCAAACCACATGCCAGCCTCTGGCAAACACCTGCGCCCCAAAGAATGGGCTAGGAGCGGACACCCTGCAGGGACGTCGCTCGTCACATGGTTCTCAACCGGCTACTCGGAAAGAAAGAAAAGGCCATTCCATACCTGGGCTGTGCGCATTGCCTGGGATTCATTTTAATTGTCACAATGAAGATTGGATATCCGGTGACATGCAAGTAGGGGAGAATCCAGGTCCACACTCCACTGGCATTGAGCCGTTATCTGAGGTGGGCCAGTAGGTAGGAGCAGCATGACTGGGACAAACACGCAGAGCATCCACTCCAACGTGAAAAATCCCTTTCGCTTCCCCACCAACGCGCTCACTTCACTTAGTCATGAGAATTTGCTGGTTGCTTCCACCGAGGTCTGAGGTGAACCCCTCACAGCCTTTCCTCGTAGGGTTAACATGAAGATCCAAAAAAAGCGATGCCCGCAGATAACCCAGCGTGGTTCAAGTCCCAGCGGGAATCTCCACAACAAACAATAACCCTACCTTAAACCCGGAAAGAATCGAGAAATCATCCTTGAGCAGGTTAAGGTCAGTGAGCTCTTTTTAGAGCTGAGGCTGAAACTCAAGTCTCCCGACCCCCAGTTCAAGGTTTTTGGATTGCCCAAAGCACTCACCGGCCACTCAGCAGGTGTGGTACGATGTATGCGTTTTATGTGTTTCCCGAAGTCCGATGTTCTCTACATACCTGGCCCTCGATAAATGTGTATTAATAACAATAGTCTATAAAGAAACGAGCTCCTTCCCTGATCCACGGTTCAATAGTCGAGGTCTCGTGACTCTGTTGAGGACACAATTCTTACTCTTTCCCACAGGGGGAAAAGGCTTCTTTCCAAGCCTTTTTGTGTAACGTACTGGGGAATTATTAAGGGTTCCGTTGGTTGGATTCTATCTATAGCTCCTTGCTTTCCCCCTCACGGACACTCCCCCGGAGACTTCGAGATAGCATTAAGGGAAAAGGAATATAAAATTATATGAACAACATAAATATTAAACACACATTCCTGGAGATAATCTCCCACTAGAAGGGGGGAAAATGTTAATCTGCTCTCTCTGGTGATAAGATGATGAGGGATTTTTATTTTTTCTAATTAGAAAATCTTTACTAGGGGCACCCGGGGGGCTCCGTGGGTTAAGCATCTGCCTTTGGCTCAGGTCATGAGTCCAGGGTCCTGGGATCGAGTCCCGCATTGTGCTCCCTGCTCAGTGGGGAGTCTGCTTCTCCCTCTCCCTCTGCCCTTCCCCCTGCTCATGCTCTCTCTCTCTCTCTCTCTCTCTCTCAAATAAATAAATAAAGTCTTATAAAAAATCTTCATCAAATATACATGGAGCCTAAGCCACCTATGAGGAGGTGGGGCTTCTAGGAGATCCTAAAGGAGGAGGAGGTAGTCATGGGGGATGAAGGTCTTCTGCAGGGAAAAGGGAGCAAGACGAAGGATTCAAGGTTGGGAGTGCCTGTCGTTTTACATGTAAATGTCTTTTACAAATGTGGGTGTACCTCCCAACTTGAACCTGGAAAAGGGTATGAAGGGCGTGCCCTTCACCAAGCACTCTTTGGGGAGGGAAATATTTCAATGGCAAGGTCAAATCTGTCTGGAGTGCAGGGCACTGGCATTATTACCCAGTTCATTCTGAGCTTCGGGAAACACACAGGAGCAAACACAGGAGGCCAAGCTCAGATGAACGTGGCACAGGGAGGTATGGGCTACCCCTATGCTTTCGGGGATAAAAACTTAATAACCTTAGTGTCACTTAGGAATAAAAGGCAGAGTGCTGGGGACACATCACTAGGTATCTGGACACATTCCACTTTCAAAAGAGAAGTTGGAACCCAAGAAAATGGGTCTCAATACATTCAGCTAGGACACACGATCCTAGTGCAAAACTAGCAAGCCCCTTCTGGAAAGAACCAGAAACTGAGGGATCAGGCCATCCCACATACCAGGAATGCTCACAGAGACGTGGATAGAAATATTCTGCTTCTGGAGAGATCTGGTTCAAACATAGCCTAGAAAACCGGGCATAACTAAGGTGATCTCCCTAAGGGGTCTCTCTGTGAAACTCAAATCTTAGCCATTGGCGAGGGGGCTATTTCACAAACAGTCCCCAGAGAGCAGAACCCAGACCTGGATGTGGAAGAGAGAGAGATTTTAGGAAGAACCCAGCTCAATAAATCAAACTAGTCCCAAATGGAGACGTGTGAAAAAGAATTTTTTTTGGCCCAGAAATGGCCAAAGCAGAGGCAAGAGGTCATCGGTGAAACTCCTGAGCAAGATGGGGGCAAGAAAGAGGAGGCCAGGAATGATTTATAAGGTCTCTTCATTCTAGCGCCTTCCCCTAGCCTTGTAATTTCTCATCACAAGTTCAGGGCAGCATGGAGGGACTTTAGAATCAGGCAAATCTGAACTTGAACCCCAATTCTGTCCCTTACTAAGCATGTGAACCTGAGCCAGTTTTTTAATGTCTTCGCCTCTAAATCTCCTTATCATTCAAGTGCACTGATGCTCCTACACTGTGGGCTGCAGTGATGAACAGATGCGGCGTGTGTAGCATGGACCCTCCCTTAAGTACAACGGGAATGGTCACCATTATGGACGTGAGGAACAGGTGAGGTTCCAGGCTGAAATAGACCCTGCACACCATCTAGTCTGTCTTCCTCACTTGATGCTGGAGGAAAGCAAAGTCTAGGAGGTGTGAATAACCCAATAACCCAAACCTGACAATAAGTTAGTGGTTGAGCTGGTTCATTGTTCCATTTCCTACCCACAAATCCCATACTTCTTCCCCCACCTCTCAGCTTAGCATACTGTCAAGAAACCCCCTTCCAACCAAGATCACCTGTCTCTCAAGCTCCAGATGTGACATTTATCAAGCACCACTCTCTGCACAAATCAATGTGCCAGATGCAAGAGAGGCAGTGACAAAGCCTAAGATTGGTACCCATGGGGAGCCCACGGCCTATTTACGCGGGAGCCAGAGATGGTTATCACAGTCCCCAGAGATGAAATGACACGTGGGAAAGGCAGCCCGAGCCCCACATTCTCCAAGCCCAGATGCTGAAGGGGACGGTTGTCTGACACCAAAGTGGTGTTTCTTTATCGGAAGCATGAACATTGCTCTTGTCTCTAGACCAGGATTTCATAGCAAATGCTTGTGATGTTGGCGGCAGCCCTGGGATATCCCAGTTGGCAGAAGCCTCCTGTGGCCTACGATGTGTCTGGAAAAGGACAGAATCACTTGTAAAATTTGACGTGCACGTCATTTTTTAAATTTTTTTATTTTTTTAACCAACATCCTTCCTTCCTCTCTCCAAAGCCCAGCCTTTGGTATTAAAGCCACATACCTTCATGTCAGCCCCTTGAACTATTTCAAAATTTTTCCTACTCTTAAAAAAACCTTCTTATCCCCAAAAAGGGACTTGCTCAAGCAACAGAATATAGACAACCTTCATAATCAGAGCTTGGGGAAGGTGTACTCAACCAGGGAGCCCATATCAAGCAGATCTCTTAAGCCCTAAGTCTATCCAGATAAAGGCACTTGACCTGGTCATTTTATGTCTCTGGTCTCAGTTTCCTCATTTGTAAGTGGGAAGAATAAGACTAAGCAAGTGGAGGGTGAGGGAAATGAGGTAAGGTAGCCAAAAGAGACAAAGTTCCAATTACAATATAAATCCATCCTGATGTAATGTGCAGCATAGTGACTACAGTTAATAATAGTATTTTTGCATATTTGAAAGTCACTAAGAGAGCGGATCTTAGAAGTTCTCATCACAAGATGAGAGTGATGGGTGTTAACTGCACTCATCATGGTGATCATTTCACAATCTAAGCAAATATCGAATCATGACGTTGGACACCTGAAACTAACATAACCTTCTATGTCAATTACATCTTAATAAAAAATGCAAGAATTGGCTTGATCGCGAGAAAGCCAACATAGGAATGAAAACAAGATATTAAAAAATATTTGATTAACATGAGAAAGGTAGAAGAGGAGAAACAAACAAGCAGATGGGACAAAGAAAACAAGTAGCAAAATGGCAGACCTGAAGTCAGTTATTTCAGTAGCTGCACCAAATTTAAATTGATTAAATATTCCAGTTAAGGAAAAAAAAAAAAAAAGCAAGAAGCAATTATATGTTGTCTATGAGAGATAGTCTTTAAATACATAGGAACAAACAGGTTAACAGCAAATAGATTGAAACAAATAATGTGCCACACTAATATTAAGCACAAGAAATGGGAGTGACAGTATTAATAACAGACAAACAGATTTCAAGATAAGGTCTATTACTAGAGAAAAAGAGGAAAACTTCATAATAGCAAAACATCCCCAAAAATCTAATAATTATATTCATGCATCTAGTATTTACGTATCTAATGACAGAGCTTCCATATAATGAAGTACAAATTGACAGAGAAATAGGAAAAAAAAAAAAAAGTTAATTTTAAAAAATTCAACGGGACGCCTGGGTGGCTCAGTCAGGTTAAGTGTCTGCCTTCGGCTCAGGTCATGATCCCAGGGTCCTGGGATCGAGTCTGATGTCGGGCTTCTTGCTCAGCAGGGAGCCTGCTTCTCTCTCTCCCACTCCCCCTGCTTGTGCTTGCTCTCCCTGACAAATAAATACAATTTTTTTTAAAAATTTGTTTTTAATTTAAAAGACTCAGTGAGTAGTTGTAAGATAATGTGGCAGAGGTGCTTCACAAACATAGGGAACACATGCTGGTCGACCACTCTGATCCCAGCCCAGTCTAAGAAGCCTTTTTATTTGTGAAGTCAAGTTTAAAAGAATGAATTTTTTTCTTTTTCCTTTTTCTTTTTTCTTTTTTCCTTTTTTTTTTTTTTTTTGGCAATGTGACTTGAAGCGAATCAAAGCTTTACAAATGCTAGAATTCTCATTTTGAGATTGTAATGGTTACCTTCCCTTTTAAAGACGGTGGAGAGTGTTCTCCAAATCAAAAGCTCTTTCTTACTAAATAGTAACAATGCCAGCTTTTATAGACTTCCCAGCAGAACGCCTTATAGGAAATCATCTTATCTGATGCTACCACCCGACAGCACCTTGTTTGATCTTTCCAAGTCCCCCCAACCCTCTTTTTTAATCTATGTCTGATGTTTCGCTTTCCTCAAGAGTATAAACTTGCAATGCTTCATTGTTCCCATTCAGAGAGACAGATTTCAAATGGAAACTGTTGTTTTGGATTTCAGGTAGACCCCTTTGTTGTTCTTTGTTTTTTTAAAAAGCTTAAATTTCCTTGTGATTCTGTGAGTCCTTTGTCTTTCTTAATCTGAATGTGATTTGAACAAGCCCTTATGGGATTTTTTTTATCCCACCCTCCCCCTCCCAGCCCCCCCAGCTTGAGACCACTGAATTCACAGCCATGTGCAAAAATGTCAGCAGTGAAGGGGGACATGGAGTCACCTGCAGTGGAAGGAGGTGGGAGGGGATATGCAAATGAGGAGACAGGTAAGTCCAGTAGGTCCTTGAGAACTGGGACAACGTCCTATTTGTCTTTCTGTTTGCATCCCCCATGGTATTTAGAGCAGGGTCCCTATGCTACTGAAGATCATGATTGTATAGCAAAGGTATGTTAACCTTTCTCTTTGGTAACCTCCCCTTACCCACTTTATCCCAATAACTAACAGGAGGTATAGACCCCTCTTAAGGAAGGAAAGCAAGCACAATGTTTGCTGCATAAATACGAAGGAAGTTTTTGACGTTTTTGTGTGGTGCAAACACTTACTTTCCTACCTGTGATTCCCTCGATTTTTCTCTCCTGAAAATTCAATATCCCCCTTCATTTTGAGCCGATCCTTATTCAAAGACTCAAAAATGGTCTTTTCATAGAGTTACACAGACCTGAGTTTAAATCCCGCCTATCATATTTCCTAACTATCCAAATATGAGTACATTGCAGGCATATGAGGCATAAATTGGTTACTTGGGTTATAAATTGAGGGAGGGAGGGAGGGAGGGAGGGAAGAAAGGAAGGACGGGAGGGAGGGAGGAGAATCAGTGGGTGGGTGGATTTTGCAAGATTTCTATTTTGAAAAGTACACTAGCTACAGTGTGGACAATAGGTGGGAGGGAAGTAAAAGGGATACAGGATGAAATCAGGAATTTATTGCTGAATTCTAGGTAAGACATTATAATAGCTTAGATTAAGGAGGGAGGTAGCAGCAAAGAATGAGAAAATGGATGGAATCCGGGTATATTAAGGAGGTAAAAATAATGGAATTTGATGACAAATTGGATATGAACAATGAAGTAGAGAGAAGTAGCAAGATCAATTCTTAGATTTCAGGTTTATGCAACTGTAGACATAACAGCACCATTCTCAAAGATCTTCCGAGGAGACTGCGTTTAGGAGGAAGAAGAGAAGATCAGATGTTCTTGTCAAGGGTGGGAGGTGCTACATGGATCTGGATCCAGTGGGGAAAAGCCAGGGATCCTGCTGAGCATCCTACAATGCAACAGGGCGGCTCCCACAACAAAGAATCATTTGGTTCCTAAGGTTCAGAGTGCCAACATTGAGAAACCTTTCTTAGGAAAATGAAAAGCACCAGAAATTATAACTGTGTGACAAATGCATAGATCTTTTTTTGTTATTATTTAAATATCTTGTAAAGACCATGGATAACCTCATGTTATCAACCCGATACTGCATTACATATTATGTGAAATGTTACATAGTAAGTGAAATGAATGACAATAGTAGCACAGAGGGGGCCTCTGGCTGGCTCAGGGGGTAGAGCATGCTACTCTTAATCTCGGGGTCGAGAGTTCAAGCCCCATATTGGGAGTAGAGCTTACATTAAAAAAAAAAAAAATAGTAACAGCTCAGAGGCTGAAAGGAGAAATGAAAGTGCACTGTCTTAAGGTTTTTATACAAACACGCAGTGGTACTTTGTTACGAGGTGACAGACTGAGATAAGATTAAAATTTATACCACAAACCCTAAAGCAACCACTGAAAAACAAACAAACAAAAAATTGTTCCTCTTAAACCAACAAAGTAGAAAGATTATTGCATAAAAAAAGTCACATAAAGTGGAATAAAAATAACACACAATTAATGCAAATAAAGGAAGAAAAAATACATAATTTAGTACTCCCATTTTTAATTATAAAAGACTGAAGGCTTCCCCTGCTAAGATCAGGAATGGGGCAAGGATATCCACTCACCATTTTATTTATGTACTAGAAGTTTGAGCCAGTGGAATAAAAGGGGAAAAGTGTTTTATATTGTAATGAAGAAGCCAGTCCACCTTTGTTCACAGACAACATGATCATCTCTGTAGGAAATCCAAAGCTAAAGTAAAAGCTACTAAAACTAATACATGTGTTTATCGAGGTTACAGAATATAAGGTCAATATATAAAAATCAATTGTGTTTCTAAATATTAGCAATGAGTAGTCAAAAATGAAAATAAAAACATATCCTTTAAAAATATAAAATGGAGATAAATCTGACAAAATATGAGCAAGACATTTATACTGAAAACTGCTTGCTGAGAGAAATTAAAGACCTAAATAAATGGAGAGAGAGACTGATTCCTGGATGAATATTGTTAAGATGTCAATTCTCCCCAATTTGATCTTTAGATTCATCACAACTCCAAGCAAAATACAGCAGATGTTTTTGTAGCAATTGACAAATAGATGCTAAATTTCTATGGAAAAGCTGACACTCTAGAGGAGTTCCAACAGCTTTGAGAAAGAAGAGCAACCATCTGATTTCAAGATTTACTAGACAAGTACGCTTATTAAGACAGTGTCATGTTGGCAACCAGATGGACAAATAGATCAATGGAACAGAATAGAAAGTCCAGAAATAGGGGCGCCTGGGTGGCTCAGTGGGTTAAAGCCTCTGCCTTCAGCTCGGGTCATGATCTCAGGGTCCTGGGATCGAGTCCCGCATCAGGCTCTCTGCTCAGCAGGGAGCCTGCTTCCCCCTCTCTCTCTGCCTGCTTCTTTGCCTACTTGTAATCTCTTTCTCTCTGTCAAATAAATAAATTAAAAATCTTTAAAAAAAAAAAAAGAAAGTCCCGAAATAAACTCATCCATATACAGACAGTTGACTTCCAACAAAGGTACAAAGTCAATTTAGTGGGAAAGGAATAGTTCTTTTTTTTTTTTTTTTTTTTTTTCTGAGCACGGAAAGGAATAGTTCTTACAACCAAAGGTATTGGAACAATTAAATATCCTTATGCAGAACAACTTTAATCCATACTTGGTGCCATATATAAAATTTTACTCAAAATGGGTCACGGATCTAATTGCAAAACCCAAAACTACAGTTTCCAGAAGAAACAACATAAGAGAACATTTGTGTGATTTCAGACTAATAATTCTACAGTGATTATACCTTATAGATAAGTATTTTGTACTGTTGTGGGTGTGGCTTCAGGTTAAATTTCTAGAAGTAGTAATGCCCGGTTGGAACTTTGTTAAATTCACTTCCATAGAGGTTGCAGCATTTTGCCTTCTGACCAACAATGCATCCAAACACTTATCTCATTTGAATAAATTTTTTAAAAATACAGATATCTGGGCTCGAGCCCCAGAGATTCACTTCCAAACAATCTGGGGTCAGGCCAAGACATCAATAATTATGAAACACCTCCCCAGGTGACTTTGCTGTACAACCGAAATTGAACACAGAGAACTTAACTCCAAAGTGGAGACAAGGCAGCAAAAGGAAAATGAGATCCTGGAAAAGGAGACAGAGATAATACACAGAGAGAGAGAGAGAGAGAATGTAAAGAAGAGAATAGAGTATCAGAGAAGCCAACAAAAGAGTAGACTAGAGTAGTCAGTAGCACCAAGGGGCACTGAGAAGTAGCATGGCTGTATAAAATTGCCAATGGGATCTAATATCATGGAAGTTACTAGAAGTCTTATAAGAGTTGCCACAGTGGAGGGATGGGAGCAGAAGCCAGGTCGAAGTGAGTTGAAAAGCAAGTGGTAGGTAAATAAGTCAAGACAATAAGTCTAGAAAACACCTAATAGAATCTGGGGGTGACTTTGACCCAGCAACTGCACTATTGGGTATTTACCCTAAAGATACAAATGTAGTGATCCGAAGGGGCACGTGTACCCGAATGTTTATAGCAGCCATGTCCACAATAGCCAAACTCTGGAAAGAACCTAGATGTCCATCAACAGATGAATGGATAAAGAAGATGTGGTATATATATACAATGGAATACTATGCAGCCATCAAGAGAAATGAAATCTTGCCATTTGCAACGACGTGGATGGAACTGGAGGGTATTATGCGAAGCGAAATAAGTCAATCAGAGAA
>CM052891.1:45381528-45404318 GCA_028534135.1 Potos flavus
AATTTTTTTAATGTTTACGAGTTAAGGTAATTAATGAGATTGAGAAAAGACTGGATATTGAGGAGAAATAAGACAATCTACAGTATAAAATTCCAGAGAAGGAGGAAGGGGATGGGATCCAAAGCACTCTTAAGGAATTGACTTCCAACAGGAAGAGAAAAATGTAACAGGCAAGAGGAAGGGCAGACAGATACAAATGGGATGATATTGGTGGGTTAGGTAGCAAGGTTTCTGAGGGATTTTTATCTAATAGCATCTATTCTCTGGGAAACATGAAATAAGGACATGTGTTGAGAAATGATAGGGAGGTGGGGAAGCTGGCCATTTGAGGAGGCTGAAGGTTTGGAATAACCAATGTGGAAAGTCAGACCATGGGTTGACCAGGGATACATTAAGGATTGTCTGGCACTGCCGGGCCCATTCAAGACCAACAATCTTTCTTGTTGGGTGTTCCTCCAGCTGATCAAATAAATAAAAGAAAAAGCATATACTGGGTTGCTCTGGGATTGGATTTCAGCCAGATGGGGCATGACAAAAGCCCCCAAAGGACAAGAGAATTTAGGATATCGGCAGCAGTATCACTAGAAAAATGGCCCCTGAAATCTAAGTGGGATAGGCAGCAAAGTGAAGGAAGGAGACGGCCAAAGGGTAGAGAAAACAGAGGATAATGGAGTTGAGGGTCACAGTGAGATCAAAAACTATTTTCGTGCTTTTAATTAAAAAGCTAAGCTGGAAAGGGAGGAAGTTGTGGTCAGAAATGGAGCACTTGCATTAATGATATTGGAGGTGATGCTAAGATATAGAGGTGATGACGAATCACAGGAATTCCTGGAGACAAGAAGATTAAAGACCCAATGTCAACATACTAGATGAGTATGTTTGATACATGGAATTTGTTTTCTTGGCCTTTCTCTTTAGTAACTTGGAAAATATGCATCCTGTTTTTATCTCAACTTGTTCTTATTTTGGGGTCTGAAAACTACATCCTGGAACATATATTTCTCCAGCTATCTTTATTAAGAATGAAATAATATCCCCCCGGGGACAATGAGGAAATTGTATTTTTCTCTATTATTGGGTCTCTTAGTTTTTGTTTTCGTATGACAACACCTGAGACCTAAATTATTATAACTAGATCCCTATCCCGTTTTGAAGGTTATTTTTCACACCTCCATTCTGTTATACCACATTTGTAAAACCATCATCCAGAATCAGTTTTTTGTGTGTTTGTTTCAATGGTCACTGTTGTGACTTTCAAATTCTCAAGTTCTGTGTTTTGATTCATCCCACCATCAATTAGAGCAAGTCTAATAACTTTGTTTAAGTTATAAGTCGAGTTGCACATCTAAGAACATTGTTTTTCATTGCTCTTTTATTTGTACAATGCTCCTGAATATGGCTCTGTTCTCCCCGCTCTCCCTCCCAAGCCCTGTTTGATGTCACTTCCTTTCTCTTGCCCTTAGGTGTTACAGAGAGTTTCAGAAGCAGTTTAAATTTTGTTCCTGTGTGGTCAACAGGCTTTTCTGTCCAAATGTCTTTTGGATATTTTTCCTTGATTTTCAGAAGTTCACCAGGATATGTCTATGCTTCGGTCATGCCCAATAATTTTGCTTGATACTTTGTGAGTCTTTTTTTTTTTTTTTTTTAAGATTTTATTCATTTATTTGAGAGAGAGAGTGAGAGAGAGCATGAGAGGGGAGAAGGTCAGAGGGAGAAGCAGACTCCCCGTGGAGCCGGGAGCCCGATGTGGGACTCCAGGATCATGACCTGAGCCGAAGGCAGTTGCCCAACCAACTGAGCTACCCAGGAGCCCATGAGTCTTTTTGGATGTCTGGACTCAGGTTCTTTTCTGTCCAGGAAAGAAATGAGAAATTTTGTAAAAATTTCCAGATGTCTAGAATAAATAATAATAATAACAATGATAAATTAATAGTTGTTTTGAAAGTAACATTAACAATAATACTAACATGAATAATGGTTACGTTCATGTGGCTTTCCCCTGCCCCACCCCCATGCTGAAAGCAGAGCACGAGGAATGGGCTTAAGTGTAAATAGCTTATTTGGAATATAATCCCAGAAAGCAGACGTGAAGGAACAGAGAAAGAGAGAGACAAAAAGGAAAAAGCCAGTATAGCATGTGAAATTGAACTGGTTACCCCTAGGAGCCACTCCTATCAATCCTGCCAGAGACCATCTAAGGAAGCATCCAAAACATACCTCCAGCTGGAAGGCAAGAGGCTGGGCCATTTACCTGCAACTCTAGTACTTGCTCCATTTCCTAGGTGCATCTAGGCACAAGGTGAACAAGTTCTCACTGCTTGGGGTAAAAGACGTGGCAAGCCCTTGAGGGGGAGGAAGGCCATGGACATGCCCAGGAACTGTTCACTAGAGCTGCACCTAGAGCCAGAGGAGGCCAGGAGATGACAGAGGGCAGGAACAGCATCTGCTACCACCACCAACCTTCCCTGGGCTCTTCCTATGCGCTAAGTGGTAGCCAAACCAACGTGCATGAATTAACTCATTTACAGCTTACAATAACTTTATGAAGCAAGTAGAGAAATACTGTTTTTTCAAGTTGCCTTTATGCCAACTTTTCTGATTTGTCATCCTTTTTTAAAAAAAAAAAAATCTTAGGATCCCCTCAACCTCCCAGAAGTTTCTTTTGCTTCTGAACCCTGTCTGCATGATCCCAACAACCACCTGAAATATTTTTTGATCATCACCTATAGTTCCTTGAACCCTTGTTCTTCCACCAAACCCACACAGCAAGACTGCAATCTGACAATCAACCTCCTCAGTTCTGTGATTGACCGAATATTACAAAAGAACATCAACCAACCACTCCCCACTCTGGACCCATCTCCCCATCCAGGTTCAGCTGGATGTTCAGCACAGCCCAATAATGCCATTTCTTTAGTCTTGAGCAACTCTGTCTTCTATCTCTATTAACCATCTAAAAAGTATTTGCACTCGTCTCAGGCCCTCTATTAAAACTTAACTTTCTACTTGAAGAAGAGAACCTTGCCTCCTACTTCATCAAGATGATTGAGGCCATCAACCTCAACTGTCTGTCCCCATCTACAAAGCAAGTCTACACATTCTACCTCCATAGTTAAAGACAAGTCCCTCCTCATCATCAGAGCCACACCTTCCCCATAGTCTTGATTGTGTCTCCTCTTTCATTAGTTATTTCCCTTTATCTACATTTTCAACCTCTACTATTTTCCTCTTTCCTCTATTCCTATAAATACACATTCAGTTTTCTCTCCTTATAAAATCCCTTTCTTGGGGTGCCTGGATGGCTCAGTTGGTTAAGTGACAGACTTAATTTCAGTTCTGGTCATGATCTCAGGATTCTAGGATTGAGCCCCATGTCGGGCTCTGTGCTCAGTGAAGAGTCTTCTTGAGAATTCTCTTTCTCCCTCTCCCTCTGTTCCTCCCCCGACCAAAATAAATAAATCTTTAAAAAAATATCTAAGAATCTAATATTTCATAGAATATTAGGTACTACATCCTGGTCCCTGCTTACTTCTAGCCTTTATGTCATAATATTTTTTTTAAGATTTTATTTATTTATTTGACACAGAGAGAGAGATCACAAGTAGGCAGAGAGGCAGGCAGAAAGAGAAGGAGAAGCAGGTTCCCCCTGAGCAGAGAGCCTGACACAGGGCTCGATCTCAGGACCCTGGGATCATGACCTGAGCCGAAGGCAGAGGCTTTAACCCACTGAGCCACCCAGGTGCCCCTGTCATTTTTTTTTTTTTTTTTTTTTTTTTGCCCCTCTCCCTGTTCTAGCCACACTGGTATTCTTGTCCCTCATACACCCAACCTCATCCTCACAACCACCTCAGCCTCTGTACTTGCCGTTCCCTCTGGCAGTCAGTCACACTGGGTCTCAGTTCAAACATCACCTCTTCAGAATTATCTTTAGTGATCTAGACAGTCTCCCCCACATGCCAGTTGCTCACTATGACATCTGTCTTCTGAGTCCTTTTCTGAGTCCTTTGTATTATCACATTCAGTTATTGGTTTCCTTTTGATTTTCTATCTTTCCTTACACCTCAGGATACACCTCAGGACAGAAGTCCCAGTGGAGCTGAAACCTTGCCTAGCTTAAGATGTTTCAAGTTCCTTAATCTCTTTACTAAATAGTGGTCCTTCAAATTAGAAGAAGAAGAAGAAAAAGACAAAGTATTCATACCCAAAACATCCAGGCACCAGACCTAGTAACAGGATAAATAATTCAAGCATTTTTCAAGTGAGAAAGGAAATAACTAAGAGTCTGCAAATAAAAACAAATGAAAGCAATGTTAAGTAGATCCTGTCATAAAAGGCCAACAAGTTCTTCAGATATTTTGTTGCTTTGGTCATCGTTTGAGGTACCCAACTTTGTTCTCTCCAATAAGCAAGGGATACCTGGACACATACCAATGAATATTTGTTATATGTACAAAATATAAATGTCACTAACAGAAGGGTAAGTTTCCCAAGACTCTCATTGGATTGGCCATGACTTCTCTCCTTTCCTGCTCCCTACCCCAAAAAGTGATTTCCTTGAGCCTGCCCTTCCTCGTAAGAGTAAGTGTTGCTATGGTTACCATAAAAACAAAGCCACCAGTCCTCACTCAGTCCACCAGCATTTCTAATTCCCCTTTAAACTGAATGAATCTTTAGCCTGCAATGAAAGTTTTTTGACTGATTTCTTAACATTGTAGCAGTCAGCTTAAAGGGACTTTAATAGTTTTTCCCCTTTCCGAATATTTTAAAACCTATTTTTAACAGAATGGACTAGTTGAAACCTCATGTCTCTGTGGTTTCTGCACAAAAACTAAGACCTGGACAGCATAGCAGGACCGTGTGGTTGACTCACCACGTGTGTGATTCTCAGGCAGAATGGTGATAATCTAAGAACTATGAGAAATTCAAGTTGGCTGCTGACACGCGCGACACGGAAAATGGAAAACATTTTGGTTTTTGTTATTTTTAAAGATTTTATTTTTCTTTATTTATTTGACAGAGAGAGACACAGCGAGAGAGGGAACACAAGCAGGGGGAGCGGGAGAGGGAGAAGCAGGCTTCCCTCCGAGTAGGGAGCCCGATGCGGGAAAACATTTTTTATCTCTATAGTGAATATGTGTTATAACCTGCTGACTGAGAAGTATCTTCCGAATTCAAAGCATAGATATAACTATGACACTAATACTAATTTTTTATAACAAACACACCACGATTTACTTTTTAAATGAATATTTTCATAGTTTTATACTACTTGCTAGCCTTCCCCCACCGGTGAAGTATTTAAGAATCACCTTTGCAGGGGCACCTGGGTAGTTCAGTGGGTTAAGCCTCTGCCTTCAGCTCGGGTCATGATCTCAGGGTCCTGGGATCGAGCCCCGCCTTGGGCTCTCTGCACAGCAGGGAGCCTGCTTCCTCTTCTCTCTCTGCCTGCCTCTCTGCCTACTTGTGATCTTTCTCGGCCAAATAAATAAATAAAATCTTTAAAAAAAAAAAAGAATCACCTTTGTAAATACTCTCAAAACACGTAAGAAAACCATTCTCTTCTCTAACAGCACGTTTTAAAAAAAAACAAAAAACAAAATTATATCATCCACTTTCTTCCCCAGACAGCTCTAAATGACTTTTCCAGCTTTCAAAGTCAAATCCAAAAAGCCAAATCCATTCTCAAAAGATTCAATCTGCCATTAATGAAGCTATTTCGAAGGACAGACGACAGGCTCTGTAGTTCATAAAGAAGAGGTTCCATAATTTTCAGGGCAGGAAAAGCTGTTTTTTTAAGTATGTGAAAAATAATTGGAGAATAGCTCTGTCTGATATTTTAACATATTGGCTTTTCAAGTCTCCACATAGAAGCATCTTAAAAAATATGTCACACTTCGTGTCATCACATCTTACAGCTTTAGCGCCAGAGCCCCAGAAGTGATCAATAAATATGTGTGAAACAGAGTCATTGTCTTAATTGTGGGAAAATAAAACAGGAGGGATATTCCCTCCTAGTGACCCTGGAGAGTTCTGCATGGAATTTGTGGGGGACATTGGGTTGGAGGAACAGATCATTTTTTAAGGCAGAACATTTGGGTGTATTCAGAGACAAGTATCTATTCCTTTGTTTCCTACTTAGAAGATTAACCTCATACTCAACATTCTGAAGTTGAAGGTCAGTAAAAATGGCTCAGTAGCCACTCACATCTCTGAACAAGTTACCATCTCCGGTCTCAATTTCTTTATCTGAGAGTAAGGAATAGTAACACCCAGAGTGTAGGATTGGTGGAATTTCAAATGAGATCATGGATAAATGTAAGAAATGGTGTATGTCTGGAGGCCTCCACTGACACAGCCGCTGTGTGGACACCAGCCTTCAAGAATCACCCCCATCATCCGCACTGTAATCGCCTCCAGCGTTCGTGACTCAGACCATCGGCCCCTGGTCTCTCCCGGTTGCTCTCACTTCTCACAACAGATGTCGCACCAGCCGCAGTGCTCTTCCTCACGGACACACCAGCACACTCATCCCTGCTGGGAACTCCTGGCAGACTCAGCCCCTGCTGAGCTAGGCATGCTATGGGCCAATCGCCATCCATTTATGATGCCATGTCACTGACAGACTGACCCAAGACTCAGAAACACAGCTGCCCATGCCGGCTCTCACCCAATCTGGAAAATGTCAAACATCCTCATTCTCCAATGAGCCATCACCGAGCAAAGGGCCCAGTGAGACAAGGAAGTCCTCGCTGTGTGCAGAGTGGCTTGTCAGGCACGGGGAGAACAAACGTAGGTGATCTGGGGTTTATCAAGTCTGGTTAATGTCACATCAAGCCCAAACTCAGCCCCTGTGGCTCAGCGGAACTACCTTGCTCCTTGACTGTTATCAAAATGGCGGTCATGAATTCATTGACTTCCCTGCAATGGCCTCTTTAGAGACTTTTCCAAAAATAACCAAAGTAAGCAGGGCATCCAGAAACCTGCAGGCTCTTTGCCCCCTGGCCTTCCCGGGAGACATTCTCGAATGCCTCTACTGTTGCCTTATGCCCCCCACGGGCAGGGTTATTTATTGTGCCCCACACTCAACTAGCGATTCAATTAAAAGTCAGGAGTTGGCAGCAACAACTTGTTTTCTTGTCAGACACGTTGTAAATTGTATAAAAACTATCTGGGTGCAATTTACAACTTTGGAAATAAAAACACACTCATGCAGCAGTTTGCCTGCTACAGCACTAGGAAGTCTGCATGCCGGGGCTCCTGGTCTGAGCTGGAAAGTGGCCAATAAAGGGAACATGTCTGAGGGTGAAATGCACGCAGTAGTGACCACCAACAGCTAGGTGTGGATAGAGCAGCGCATTCCATCCCCTCCGGGTGCCGTGTAAAGACAAAAAGGATAATATATCAAAAGTATTTAGTACAGCGTCTGGTGCATTGTATTTTAACAGGAGCGGTGAGGATTGGGGATGATGACATCAGTAGAAATAATAACAAGGCATCATCATAGCAGTAATAATAGTGGTAAATCCTGAACTAGAGTCAGGAAAATCTAGGTTCCAGTCATAGCTCTGCCGCAAATAATCTGTCCAGTCCCTCTTCCCAGAGCCCAGGAAGGACTGATAACACCAGAAAAGCAGATCACAAACAAAGTAGAGCATTCATGCATTACTAGTAATCCAGTAATTCCTTGAAGCAGCCAGAGGTAGGCAGAAACTAAGGGAAAGATCTTAGATCTTAAGTAATGGAGCAAAAGATAATCAAACCATCTAGTTACTGGTCCTCTCCAGAGTTCCCATCAGAGCAGGAACAGGCAGGGAAATTTTGAAAGAGAAGATACTAGGTTTCCAGATATTAAAAACATGTATGTTATAGAACTTGACACTGAAATTATGTGGTTGCAGGACAGAAGTGGACAGGCAGATGAATGAAATCGAATGGAAAAATCTAGAAATAAATTCAAATACACTTGGGAATTCTGTATATGATTAAAGTGGCACTTTAGGTCAATGAGGAAAAAAGATAAGTCATACTGGGGGAAAATGGATAGCCATCTAGAAAGAAAGAAATAAATTGAGGTCTCTAACTCATACCTTATAGTAAAAGTAACTTACAGGTGAGTAAATATTTGAAATACATTAAATGAATATATTAAAATGTATCTATAAAAATGTTAAAATAAAATATTTTATTTCATACATATGTTATTACATAGTATATATATATGTATTTTTTACATATAAGACATTTTTCTTAGGATAAGGTCTTCCTAAAAATATGTAAAACTCAGAAGTCATTAAAAATAATTAATCAACTTAACTATTAAAACATTGAAAAAGTTTGCGTGACAAAATATCAAAACAAAATAAAATAAAAAACATAGAAAGCCAAAAGAAAAATGTCAAAAACTAGAAAAAACATATTTGCAGGTCATATCGCAAAGGACTAATTTCCCCAATATATAAAAAGTTCTGGCAAATCAATAAAAATCTTGGTAAATACATAAACAGATTATTCACAGAATTCAAAGCAGTGATGCTCTAGTAACTTCTTTGACACTGGCTATAGCAACTTCTTTTTTAGATATGTCTCCTAAGGCAAGGGGGGAAAAAAGCAAAAATAAACTATTGAGACTATATCAAAATAAAAAGCTTCTGCCGAATGAAGGAAACCATCAACAAAACTAAAAGGCAACCTATAGAATGGGAGATTGTTTGCAAATGACATTTTAAATAAAAGGATAAAGGGTTAGTATTCAAATATATAAAGAACTTATACAACTCAACACATAAAAAAACAAATGATCCAATTAAAATATGGGCAGAAGACAGGAATTTCTGTAAAGAAGACATCCAGATGGCCAACAGACATATGAAGAGATGCCCATCATCACTTATCATCAGGAAAATGTAAATCAAAACACCTGTCAGGATGGCTAAAATAAAAAAGACAAGACATAACAAGTGTTGGTGAGGATGTGGAGAAAAGGAAACCCTCTTGCACTGGTGCAGCCTCTGTGGAAAACAGTATGGAGGTTCCTCCAAAAGTTAAAAATAGAACTGCCTTATGATCCAGCGCACTACTGAGTATTTACCCAAAGAATACAAGAACACGAATTCAAAAGGATACACACACCCCTATGTTTATTGCAGCACTATTTACAGAAGACAATGTATGGAGGCAGCCCAACTATCCATCAACAGATGAATGGATAAAGATGTGGTATATATATACAATGGAATATTATTCAGCCGTAAAAAGAATGAAATCTTGCCATTTGCAATGATATGGACGGACCTAGAGAGCATAACGCTTAGTGAAATAATCAAAGAAAGACAAATACCATATGATTTCACTCATATGTGGAATTTAAGAAACAAAACGAAAAGGCAATGAGAGAGAGGCAAAGAGAGCGAGAGAGACAAATTAAGAAACAGACTCTTAGCTGTAGAGAACAAACTGATGGTCACCAGAGGGGAAGGGGTTGGGGGATGAGTGAAACAGGGGATGGGGATTAAGGAGTGCACTTGTGATGAGCAGACAATGATGTGTGGAAGGGTTGAATCACTATATTGTACACCTGAAATTAATATTACCCTGTATGTTAACTACCTGGAATTAAAATAAAAACTTAGAAGAAAAAAACAAAATAGAGATGCTCTGACATGTACCAAAAGAAGCTTAATCTTGCTTAAAATAAAGGAACTAATATTCTTTCACCTCTCAGATCGGCCATTAAAGAGAAAGAAAAAACCTTGAAGAAAGGTGGTTATGTAATAAAATCAAAGATATATAGTTAAGTAATAAAAATAATAATGGTATATAAAAGACTGCCATTTTTAAGGAAACACACATTTATATGCTTGTAAATTTGTAAAATATTTCTGAAAATATTGACAGGAAAATGCTCATGGCTGTCTCTCAGAAGCAGAAATGCATGGCTAGGGGGCAAAGAAGAAAGGCATACTTCCCATTTTATGCTTTTTTATACCTTTGGGACATTTTATGTGCACATAATGTCTATTTATAAAATTCAATAAAATATTATGTAAATTAGGCGGAGGGAGCTGAAAAGAAAACCTTCCACTAATCCTGCCCCACCTGGTCTCAAGCCAATTTCTTTTAATTCCTCCAACGGGTTATGTCTCAGTGCCTCTGCACATCCTGTTCCTTCCCCCGGGAAACTGCTCTTCCCCACGTCTCACTATCAACCTTGTCCGTAGCTACCTTCTGTTCATCCTTCAACTCTCAGATCCTATGTCAAATTTTTTAGGAATCTTTCTTAATCTCTGGTCAATGAGGCTACAAGTCTCTAGAGCACACTGCTTTTACCCACCGCACTGTTTCCTATCATTCTGTTCGCTGCTGCCCCCACTGGACCCTAAGCTCCCTGAAGAGAGAAGTCTTCCTGACCCTGTACTTGGTCCTGAGTACCTTCATTGTAGACTCTACTAACTTTATAGATGAGGAAGTAGGCAAAGAGGGGCCACGCACCCAACCTAAGTTCTTACAGCTGTCTGGTGGCAGATCAAAAACGAAAGACTTTCATCTCTTGGCATAGCCTTCTCCTCTTCCCGCTGTAGCACCTTGGTTACCTGATTATTCTTGAAATGATCCAAGCACAAGATATCCATCCATCCCGCCCCCCCACCAACATGGACACCAGGCGTACCTTGGGATTGTGCCTGTCTTCCTTGTTCTATTTATCCATGCCTCTCCATCCCTTCCAGACACAGCTCGAAACTTCCCAGTTCTCCACCTGCCTTTCCTAGAGGTTTGTGGCCAAAATTACACACCATTATTGTGCTCTGGGTGTTCAAAGCTCGAGGCACAGCAGTACAAATGGAAAGAGCCCGGAGCCTGAATTAGCAGGTCTACTAATTACATGTGCCGGCTTTCATTCTGGTAGCCAGGCAGCCATATGACCTGGCTAATCCCGTTGCTTTACCTGTCTTACAAGACTGCTAAGAGACGAAATATTTTAAAATGTTCCATACGTTTCAGGACACAATCCTTATTGTGAACTCTTGCACCCTTCAGGAAAAGCCCATTATGACTGAGGGCAAAGATTGGTTAGCCCCTAATCTGAGTGCTTGCATTGATCCTTTTTTTCCTTTTCTAGAATAGTCACTTTTCAAAATTAGGAAGGTGCTCTAAAAACGGACATGGGGATGGGACCTCTTCCTTATACCTTTTGGGAAAGTAGTTTCAAATAAGAAAAACTGCAGAATAGTGCTTTTTTCTTTCCTCCTTAAAATCACTTTCTGGGCTCGTAACTAAAAGTTTCTTAGTGCAATTAAGCCAGAAGACATAACAGGGCCACAGAGCGAGGAGGCTGTTGACTTAATTATCTTCAAAGTTGTTCCTCGAATGGTCAAAGCTGACAACTGGGTTCATTAAGTTCTCCATCTGGAGAGAGCATGAGACATTAGTAAAACCAAAAAAAGCAAAAACCAAAAGGTGGGTTTATCATGTTATAGGGCACCAGAAGAACTGGCTTTTCTAATTTCTGTGCCATCACCAACTGGTTGTGTGATTTGGGAAAGTCATGCACCCTCTCTGAATCCCAGGATTCTAACTCCCAGGGATGCTATGCGGTTAAGCAACATAAGGAATGTGCAAGACTTTTGACAGCTAGCTGCCTGTGAGTAGAAATTACCGTACACTACACCGGCATGTCCCAAACTGGTATTCTGCACAGCTCTGCTCTGTGAGGGTTGTGAAGAAAGTGTCTATACCACATGAATCCGAGAAATTAGAATTTCAAAAAGCCTCAACCTTACAGATCTTTCTGGAGTCTTTAATAGGCTAATATGCACTGTGAGTCTCCAAGACCAAAATGAGGGACAGATATTGCAATGTTTCCCAGTACATTCCAAAGAAGGTCACTTTAGGGAACATTGCTATCCACCAAATTTCATATGGAAGCCAAATTCCTCGTCTCCATTTCCTGGTACAGAAGCTCAATAGAGAGCCAAACTTTGCAAGTCTTAGGGTCACGGTGTTGGTCAGTGTGTGGCCACCACTGCACCTCACCCATGCTCCTTCCCCACCTTCCCCTCCTGTCACCCCAACTAATCCATTCTCCACCTTCCCACGGGGGTCTGAATCCTATGCCCTGAGTCATCCAGACTCCCTTGCCTTCTGGCTTCCGGTTGGCTCCAGCCAATGGAAAATACCGCAGGAGATTAGCTACTCAAAAGGTTCAACATAGAGTTGCCACATGATCCAGAAATTCTGCTCTTGCTTATCCACCCAAGAGAAGTGAAAATATATGTCCACACAGACCCTTGGACATAAACGTGCCTCAGAGCATTATCCACAATGGCCAATGGAATACTATTTGGCGATAAAAAGGAACAGGGCTCCGAACACCTGAAAACATCACGCCCAGTGAAAGAAGCCCATCGCCACACATTGCATGATAACACGATTAGTCCTCATTAGAGGTTCCCTATTTGCAAATTCCCTACTTGTAACCGCAAAATCAATATGGTGCATTTGCGGTCATTCACAGACGTGCGCAATGGCGAAAACCCTGAGTTGCCTGATGTGCGCGCTCCCAGGCAAGGCTCTGCCTTCTTGTCTCAGTGCACCTGTCACAAACAAGCATTCCTTCTGCCGTCAAGTTAGGGCCACGTTTCAGCCTTTTTATGCTTCTTTTTGGTGATCCTGCTGCTTAAAACGTCCCCCAAGGATAGTGTTGAAGTGATGTCCAGTTTTCCTAAGTGCAAGAAGGCTGTGATGTGCTTTCCAGCAAAACAACGTGTGTCAGGTGCATTGCAGGGCTGTTGACCTCGAGTTCAATGATCATAAATCAACGATCGATATTAAATAAGGTGTCTTTGAACAGCCATAGGCGTAGAACAAGATTATGTATTTGATCTGCTGATGAAAATGTCATGACCCGAGGCTCCTCTATTTCCTGCAGGAGAGCACTGATTGACACGTATGCACCAATTCAACGTTGGTTGCACCCATAGAGAACGCACCTGCTGTGAACCACGAGAATCGACCTTACCTATGTGAATGTCCAGAATAGAGAAACAGAGACGGAAAGTAGATAGATGAGTGGTGGGCAGGGGTTGGGAGAAGGGGGAGTTGGGAAGAAGTGGGGACCCACTGTTGATGGGTACAGCGTTTCTTCTTGGGGTGATGTGAATGTTTCCTAATGAATTGTTGTTCCACTCTGTGACTCCATTATGAGCCATTGAATCGTATACTTTAAACTGGGGGATTGTATAATATGTGAATTTTATCTCAATGAATTCGTAAAAACCAAAAAAAAAAAAAAAAGGAAAAGAGCCCTGCCTTGGAGCGAGCCCCTCCTCCAGAACTCCATGGCTCCAGCTCTGTCTCAGCTCCAGAGACGCCATTTTCCCTCTTCCATCTTGAAAGTGGTAGTGGCTTCCCACTCTCATTAGTCCCCGTGTGATCAATATTCTTTGCAGGTTTGCTAAACTCTGTCTATGCCCATGAAATTGTCCTGATGCTTAGATTCTCTTCAGCTAGACTCTTATGCCTAGGATTCTGCTTCCTGCTGGACCTTGAGTGTCCTGCCCTTGGCTGCCTCTTGACCATCCTCTGCTCTACCACCTGAGCTTGTGCCTGTGAGCTCCTGCGAAGCAATAAAATTTGGTAGGACCCTTGAAATGACTAGTTACTGGTTTCCACTGCTCAGACCCTTCCACTGATCAGGATTTCAATGAGGACTCTGTGGCAGCAAGCCACAGATATTGATTCTCATTATCTTAAGCAAAAGGGGAATTGAGCAGAGAAAAAGGGAAGGCAGGGGAACCAAGGAAAGGCTTGGAACGGGCTAACTCAGGCTGCCCCATAAAGACTTAGAGATAAGCACTACTCAATGGGATTTCCAGGGTGTCGCCATAGGAATGAAAGTGCCAATGTAGTTTTTCCCAATCTTGGGACACGCCACTCAACATTCAGGATCACAGGAGACAAATCAGAATGGCTGGACTCATGTCCCAGGTCTGATCCTTTTCTGAAGCAGGAGGCAGAAAGAGAAGAGGGTAGTAGGGAATTCCAAGGGCCCCTTTGGCTTCCATAAAAAGAAGGCAGGTGCTACTCAACATGATATCCACAGAGCACCCAGTGGTGGAGAAGTAACTCTCTCCAAAAGGAAATCTGGGTGTTTTAAGAAAATAGAAGCAATGTCAGTGTCCAGTTCAGCCCCCAAATAGGCAGATCAGGAGAAAAGCCCCCAATAGGCAGATCAGGAGAAAAGGGGGGCTGCTGCAGAAGGGGACGTTAAGGGATGTCAAGAGCCAGGGGCACATACCTTGACTTCTCACTAGTGATAGCAGCAAGAGAGAGAGAGAAGAAAAAAAAAACACATGTCAAATAGACATTTCTGGCTTTGTTCTTTCTAATTTACCATTTACTGTGCTTTCCATTACTACAAAAAAAAAAAAAAGTTTTTACTAGAAAAAAGAAAAGAATCACCAACCCAAACCAAACTATGAACATTTTAGTGACCTTCCTAGCAATCTTTTTCCCTCTATATCTTTCTTCATGATCACAAACACCTTCCATTTCCATAGCCCTGCCCACTAGTTGGGGGGTAGGCATGACCTGCTGGAACCAAGCAAGCTGTCGGTGGGAGAAAGGAGAGCACAGTTGTAACCGCTGGGAGCTTTCTCCAGGCTCCAGAAATCTGCCAGCATCACTTCTACCACAGCTGCACTCCAAGACACAGGCGTCACCAGCCACCAAAGACCGACATGCCCAGGAGGGCTCCCATGGAGCTCAGGCCTCCAAATACACTTAGCTAGTTTCTTCATCCAGCTTCACGTCATGCTTTCTCTACCTCTCTGCGGTTAAATCAGAATCCCATTGCTCTACAAAGATGCCCTGAGTGTATTCTGTGCCATGCCCCAAATCTAATCTTCTTTCTGTTTTGCCTGGACAACGGCTGAGCTTGGAGGACATTATGCTGAGTCAAATAAGGCAGTCACCAAAAGATAAACACTGTATGTTTCCACTGGTGTGGATCAGTGGATTCACAGAGACAGATAGAGACAGAGACAGAGAATTCATAGAGGCAGAGAATAGAATACTGGTTTCCAGGGGCTGGGGGGAGGGGGCTGGGGAGAGACTGTCCAATGGGGACAGAGTTTCAGTTTTGCAGAATAAAGAGTTCTGGAGGTGGATGGTGGTGATGTTTGCTACAACTGTGTAAATGTGCTTAATGCCACTGAACTTGTACACTGAAAAATGCTAATATGGTGTATATTTTGCCCCAATTAAAAATAATTTTAAAAAATACGTAAAATCACAATCAGCGTTCGAAAAAGTAGCCTGACACCTTCACCTAAGCTCTCTGGATCCAGCCTCCAGTTTAGTCCAGCATTTTCTGCCAACTTTCATTTTTCCTTTGGGGAAATGAGAGGAAATAAAAATAAATAAAAACAACATGATTGCTCCCCTTCCTGCCCTTCTTTATTAAACACAACGTCCCTGGAGTTCTCGGTTTTAGGAGACTTCAGAATTTTTCTCCCAGGGGCTCTGAAGGCCATGACTTTCCAACATCATAACTAAATAGCATTTGATAGCATGGAGGAAGGTTGAAAGTTTTAATTCTAGGACCCAAAGAAGCCAAACTTGTGAAACAGACTTCAAATTCTGCTCACAGTGTCTTGAGAATATAACTATAATGCATAAAAGATGAGTTGCTTGGAGCTCAGTTTTCCCCTGGTCTTTTCAATGAAAGGACAAAAAGCTACAGGTAATCTTGGCTAGGCTGTGTGGAGCCAGTAGGAAGAGAGTGACAAATATGACAATAGAAGAGAGGACAAATAGAGCCTATGCAAAATCGCTTTCTTTGTTCTGTATCTTAGGACATGCTAATTTCTAGACCTGAGATCATCCGCAGAATGAACCATTTTGCATTCCTGGTGATGCTAGCAGTCCTTCATTTATTCATCCAACAAATATTTATGAATGTCTGCTCTACAACAAATACCATCTTCATGGAGCTCACAATCCCGGCACTTGCACTCAACTGAACAAATCCATTGGAATACACAACAGCCATTTTCCTCCTTCCCCCAACGCTGGTCGCCTTTTTAGAGAGGGAGAGAGAGCAAGAGAGAAAGAGAGAATCCTAAGCAGGCTCTACACCCAGAGTGGAGCCTGACCCAGGGCTCGATCCCATGACCTTGGGATCATGACCAACGACAAAATCTAGAGTCAGATGCTCAACCAACTGACCCACCCAGGTGCCCCCAGGTTCTTTCTTAATTGGGATCCTCCTGTATTTTTTCAAAAATAGATGAGGGTAGACATGGCAAATGGGGAAGTCAGTAAATAAAACTCCTTATCAATCACAAATCTCAACTCCAGCCCCAGCTTCTCCTTGCTTTAACTAACCAGCTCACCCATCCCACAGTCATCTCCAGTCAAAGGACAGACACACCGCTGGCTGCCCCTGAAAGACCACATGGGTCGTTCCGTTCATATAATTGTTGTTATGCTTTTACTGATGTTATGATTGACACGTGTATAGTGGCTACTATGTGATATAGACATATATATGCATACATGTATACATATTCATATGTGTGTATACTTAGATATACATGTATTTAATAGTGGTAGGCACTGGGGCACCTGGATAACTCAGTCAGTTAAGTGTCTGCCTTCAGCTCTGGTCATAATCCCAGGGTCCTGGGATGGACCCCCACATCAGGCTCCCTGCTCAGTGGGGAGCCTGCTTCTCCATCTCTCGTGTCCTCTCTCTCTCTCTCTCAAATAAATAAGTAAAATCCTTAAAAAAAAAAATAGTGGTAGGCATTAATATTATTCTCAATTAATACATGAAGAAAGTGAGTCACAAAGAAGTTAGGTAATCTACCCCAAATCATCCAGCTGATAAGTGGCAGAGCTAGGACTTGAACCCACACACTTTGGTCCCAGAATTTCTACCCTAAGCCAGAGCTACCTAAAGTAGCTGGACTTCCAACTTTTTCATACTGATCTTGGAGAAAATAAGGAGTTTGTACCAGATTATAAATCTATGCAGCGCTTCCTTCATTGAGAAAGTCTTGCTGGGAAAACACAGCAGCTTACTTAGTTTCCTCACTGACTTACATTCTGGTACGACCTCAAGATCTCCTTGAGGATCAATACCAGAAAGTTCTACACTAACAATAGTTGGCAGATCACACTTTGACTGGGTGATCTGATAAACCACTACACCATCCTGCCTCTCCAGCTACCCCTCATATAAGACACTCTGCTTCTCATATAAGATCCAGCACCCACACTTCTGTAAGACTAGGATTGTTAGCCAGAGGTGTTAGAAGAAGTCAGTACAGGTCGAACGCTATCAAAGGGTACCCCAATTACAAAGAAAATCTTACAGGGATGAAAGGCTTTCCAAGTCCCAGCCCACCCATCCCAAGCAGCATTTGATATCTGTAAGGTATAGAAGCTTCCACAGGAACAAATCCTTTCCAGACGGATGGACAAAAAGGCATCTCCCAGAGTGACAGCTGGAGCCTTTTGTAATTTGGCTTAGCTTTGAACCCAGTCTAATAGGACGCAAAATCAGCCAAATTATGGTTACTCTCTCAGAAAGAGATAAAACTTCAAGATTTGTCTTTTCTTTATATGGGTGACCTGAAGCTATAGCCTGAGAAGAGTGCTCAATTACAAAGCACACTTGAAATAGAATCCTGTTTCAGTCAGTCAATTAGTATGGAATTTGCATTGGAGAACTGCAATCTTGTGTGCCAAATGTGGACGAGGAAAGAACTGCAAACACATGCAACTCTTTGATGCAACTAAAACTTGGGAAGTAGAGTGCCCAGGGACTTACAAAGTCAGGAACTGCAACAGTCTCTCTATGGAAGCACCAGAAAATTCCAGTAAGTCGTCATGAAATCTGGCGAAGAATCAGGCATATCCCAAAGATTCCACTCCCCGCTGAACATGTGCTGAGACACAAGTACAGGTTAGGGGTCAAATGTGGACCCTGGGTCAATTCCTGGCTCTGTTGCTTACAGATCTGTGAGCGATAACAATACTTACCTCTTGTGCTTCTGTTTCTTTGTCTTTGCTAGGCAATGATAGCTGCCTAATAAAGATCTTGTGAGGATTAAGTAAATGATTAATTTATGATCAATACACATATCACCCCTAGTTTAACTTCTGCACTTTAAAGCTGGGAAAGTGTGACTCTTTCAGAAGACTACGCTTCTCCATCCACAAAATGGTGGTATGCCTTCTATCATTACCTACCTCACATTGGATCATCATGAGGATTAAAGTGAGACTCTACATTAGACAATACATGTGAAGTTTACTATAATATGATACCTGGTAAGTGGTAGCTGCTATAATCATTACAACCACCATAGTATCATCTCCACCACCATTGCCAGTGCCACCACCTCCACCATTACCACCACCACCATCACCGCTACCTCCCTCAATACCACCACCTCTGCCATCAACACCACCTCTAACGTCACCATCACCTCTGCCATTATCACCACCACCCACCTCCACCATAACCACCATCACTGCCACCTCCCCCATCACCACCACCTCTACCGTGACCACCGCCACCTCCACCGTCACCACCACCTCTACCATCACCACCACCACCTCCACCTCCACCATCACCACCTCCTCTACCATCACCACCACCACCTCCACCTCCACCATCACCACCTCCTCTACCATCACCTCCATCTTCACCTCCACCACCCACCTCCACAATCACCAGCACCTCCATCACCACCACCATCACCACCATCTCTGCCATTACCACCACCTCCTCCATCAACACCACCACCCACTTCCACCATCACCACCACCACCTCCCCCATCACCACTGTAACCACCACCACCCACCTCCACAACCACCCCCACCATCACCACCACCACCTACCTCCACAACCACCAGTACCTCCATCACCACCATCACCACCACCTCCACCATCACCACTACCTCTACCATCACCACCACTTCCACCATCACCAGCACCACCAGCACCATCATCACTTCCACTATCACTAGCATATGATTATGCAATTATCGTTTCGTTGTTATCACAAAGCCAAATATCTGTTACTTGGACGCCCCCTATTCTCATAATAGCAGAAGTTAGTTAGCATCCCCCTACTCCCTTTCAGGCTCAACTTTCTCCAGAATATTTGAGAGAAAGAGATTCTCAGCTCACATCCATTGTGGTGGTGATTCACACTCCCCCCCTCTGCTCCTCCACTACACTTGACTGCTCCTTGCTGCAGTCCACGTGCACCTGTGGGAATCAGAGCCAGAGCCCCAGGCAAGATTGGAACCCCTCCAAAGCTGTGCCTACGGGTCCGTGCTTGTCTCCAGTTTTCACCGTGAACCCCACTTTCCAGCATCTAATTTCCTAATGCAGCACAATGCATTAGAAATGGCGTGGTTTTTAAAATCAGGCTTGGGTTCAAATCCTGACTTTGACTCTGACTATAGGCATGTCAGTTTATGTTCCTGACTTTCAGCTTTTTAGTTGGTGAAAATGGGTCTTACGAAGCTAACTTCATGCAAAGGTAGGAGTCATAAGTAATAAATGAGGTCATGAATATGAACTACTTAGGACTCTACTAGCATAAAGTAGGTGTTCACTAAATGTGAATTTCCCCTCTTTCCTTTCTTATCTCTGTAACTCTTGCCCAGTCTCCAGAAAGCCACGTTTCTCAAGCTTTCAGAAACATCAGAATCACCAGGAGAACTTGTTAAAATCTGGATTACTGTTTTCCCCCCAGAGTTTTTGGGTGGAGAGGGCTGGGGTGCAGCCTGAGAATCTATATTTGTAACAAGTGTCCCCACAATGTTGGCTCTGCTGGTCCCAGGACCAGACGTTGAGAAGCCCTGCTGTAGAGGAACAGCAAAAAGAAAAAAAAATCACCAGAACTTGCAGGTGAAACACCAGGACACATCAATAAATTTGTTTAAAAAAAAAGAAAACATATGCAACATCCAACCCACCAGCTTTTTAAGGAAGAAAGTCATAGACCCAACAAAGCAAGATGGCAGAGGCGTAGGAGGCCGAGATAGCGTCTGATCCCAGAAGTTCAGCTAGATAGCTATCAAACCACTCTAAACAACTACAAACTTAGCAGGAGATAGAAGAGAAGACGAACAGCACCTCTAGGAACAGAAAATCGACCACTTTCCGGAAGGTAGGACATGTGGAAAAGTGAATCCAAAGCGACGGGAAGATAGACCGCGGGGGGAGGGGCCGGCTGCCGACAAGCCGCAGAGCAGCAGAGCACAGAATCGGAACTTCTAGAAATCTGCTCCACGGAGGGACGTCGCTCCAGAGGCTAAGCAGGGGTGGAGCCCTCGCGGGGACAGCGTGGTCTCAGGACCTGCGGGGGTCACAGAAAGACAGGGGGTGTCTGAGGGCGGCAGAGCTCCCGGATATCAGAACGGGGAAGCCAACGGCAGAGATCAAGCCGAACAGTGAGCTACCAGCTCGGGCTTACCTTGAACCGTGATCCCGGCACAGTCGGGCCGCTGCTCTTCGAGCAGGGACCCCACAAGGGGCAGATCCGGAGAGACCCCCTCCTTCCTCCTCCGGGAGGAGCGGCGCGGGAGCGCGCGGCAGGAATCTGCTGGGTCTGGAGACTCCAAACGGCCGTGCGCCAGAGACAGAAACGCTCCGTCACAGGCTAGGTGAGCTCAGAGCGCAGCCGGAGACCAGGGAGACGGGAGGGACGGACTGCTTTTCTCTGAGGGCGCACTGAGGAGCGGGGCCCCGAGCTCTCGGCTCCTACGGGCCGGAGACTGGGAGGCCGCCATTTTCATTCCCAGCGTCCAAAGCGGTACGGAAAGCGTTCAGGGAACAAAAGCTCCGAGCGCGAACCCAAGCAGATTACCTAGCCCGGCCCCCGGCAAGGGTGGTGCAGTTGGGCCTCGGGCAAAGACACTTGAGAATCACAGCAACAGGCCCCTCCCCCAGAAGATCCGCAAGAACATCCAGCCAAGACCAAGTTCACCCATCAATGAAAACTGAGGAACTCCTGAGATAGGAAAAAGCAACACATAGAATTCATGGCTTTTTTTCCCATGATCCTTTAGTCTTTCAGAGTTAAATTTTTTTAATTTTATTTTTTTCTTATTGTATTTTTTATTTCCTCTTTCCTATTTTAACATTTTTTTAACTAGTATCTAATCAATACCTTTTTAAAAATCTTCTCTAATTTTCACTGTTACAGACATATTTTATCCCCTCATTGTATTTAACCTTATTTTTTTGTATACGTATAGGGTTCTTTTTTTTTTTCTTTAAAATTTTGGGATACAATTTCTTCTAATAGATCAATATAGACCCTAAATCTAGCACACGGCTTGGATCTAGTCTCCAGCCTGATCACATTCTTTCCTCTTTTATTCTTTTTCTTTTTTTCCTTCTCTTTTTTCAACCAACCTCTTATCAATCCCTTTTTTAGAATCTTTTTTAATTTTTATCTTTACACTCATATTCCATCCCTTCATAGGGTTTACCCTTATTTTTGTATATTTATAAGTTTTTCTTTCTTTAAAATTTTGGGAGGTAGTTTCTTCTAACAGACCAAAAACACCCAAAATCAGGTGTGGGGCTCTGTTCTAATCACAAGTCTAATATATATATAATCACAAGTTAATCACAAGTCTAATATATATATAATATATACATATATATATATATTCTTTTTCTCTTTTTTATTTTATTTTATTTCTTTTTCCTTTTTTTTTTTCTTTTTTTTTCCCTCCCCTCCCCCCTTTTTTCTTCAACCACTGGTTTCAGCTCCTTTCTGATTTTTCTGGGATCGTTGCTACCCTTTTAGTATTTTGTTCTCTCATTCATCTATTCTTATCTCAATAAAATGACAAGGCGGAAAAACTCACCACAAAAAAAAGAACAAGAGGCAGTACCAACGGCCAGGGACCTAATCAATATGGACATTAGTAATATGTCAGAAATAGAGTTCAAAATGACAATTATCAAGGTGCTAGCTGGGCTCGAAAAAAGCATGGAAGATATCAGAGAATCCCTGTCCGGAGAAAAAAATCCCTTTCGGGAGAAATAAAAGAACTAAAATCCAACCAAGTTGAAATACAAAAAGCCATTAACAAAGTACAATAAAAAATGGAGGCTCTTACGGCTAGGATAAATGAGTCAGAAGAGAGAATTAATGATATAGAAGACCAAATGATGGAGAATAAAGCTGAGAAAAAGAGAGACAAACAATTACTGGATCACAAGGGGAGAATTCGAGAGATAAGTGATACCATAAGATGCAACAATATTAGAATAATTGGGATCCCAGAAGAAGAAGAAAGAGAGAGAGGGGTGGAAGGTATATTGGAACAAATTATAGCAGAGAATTTCCCTAATTTGGTGAAGGGAACAAGCATCAAGATCCAAGAGGCACAGAGAACCCCCCTCAAAATCAATAAAAATAAGTCTACACCCGTCATCTAATAGTAAAACTTATAAGTCTTAGTGACAAAGAGAAAATCCTGAAAGCAGCTCGGGACAAGAAGTCTGTAACATACAAAGGCAGAAAATGGGAAAAAGACAGTCTCTTCAACAAATGGTGTTGGGAAAATTGAACAGCCACATGCAGAAGAATGAAACTGGACAATTTCCTTACACCACACACAAAAATAGACTCAAAATGGATGAAAGACCTCAATGTGAGACAGGAATCCATCAAAACCCTTGAGGAGAACACAGGAAGCAACCTCTTCGACCTCAGCTGCAGCAACTTCTTCCTAGAAACATCACCAA
>CM052891.1:45404818-45425293 GCA_028534135.1 Potos flavus
CTCCTTTTGTGTTTGTGCGGTGTTGATGGTCAGTGGAGGTGGCCAGGACAGAGTGGTGACAAGGACAAAAGAGCGCGATAACACTTGAAGTTGGGGCCGACAGAGGGGTGAGAGGTCAGAAAAGCAAACAGATCAAGGGGCACAGATAACGGGGGGCAAAGCCCATGCAAACACCGGCTCGCGGGCGGGCTGGGCGCCGGGCTGTCCCGCAGGGAAGGCTGCTGGCCTGGAGGCAGCTGCTCGCCCAGCGCAGCTGCACTTTGTCCCCTCTCGCCCTGCGGAGACCCGGCCCTCCTTGAGTTCTTCCTGGGGACCCCGTCCTCGCTGAAAACTGAAAGCAGCTGGCAGGTAGCTAAGCCCGGGGCTGGAGGGAACCCAGACCTTCGCCCAAGGCAGAGCCCTGAGGTTGCTTTTGCAAAAGAATAAGCTTTCATGCTTCCTGTCTGTTTCAGGAACAGTTTGATTCGGTCCTGATAAGAGAAGGTGTGGGTGCTGGGAACAGGGTTCTCAGTTTGCTAGAGGCTGCTCATCCGAACCAGCAAAAGAAAAAGGAAAAAAAAAAAAGACACGTGCTTCTTTAAATTAAGTCCTAGCTTGGGTTTCCCAGAAGTAGGGCCAGAGACCAAGAGTTTTGTTCGAGTTGTTTATTTGGAAGGTGAATGGAGGACAAACACCAGAAGGGAAATGGGCAATTGGGACGTCCCAGGAGACCAGTTAGCCTTTGAATGGTTGAGCAGGTTGCCAGCGAGGGCAACTGGGCTCAGTGTCCCCGGGGAGCTCTGAGACCCGCGAAGGGCGCACTCCAGAGTTATCCCCTCCGAGAGGAATGGGAGCTAAACCATTTATCCATCAAGTCCTGAGAGTCATCGGTTGAGGATTTTTCAAGGAGGCATTCTGTCCCTGGCTTGTCCTCACTCTGGCTCCGTGGGGTCCCAGTGGCCAGACAGACGCCAAAGGCAAGAGTCAGGGTGCAACAGTGGGAGACATTCCGGTGAGGGCTCATGGCAGTGACGGGTGCTAAGGGACATGGGCAGAGGTCCGAGAGTGTGTGCCTCGAAAGGGAAGTGGGTATTCTCAGTGATTAAGAAAATGCAACATTCCACTCAAAGAGGCATTTGAGATTCAGCCAGGAAAGCCCTCATTACTTGCTTCCCTCCCCAATGATCAATCCATCCATTTCATTGATCTAAAGAGGCAAGAATGCTCTTCCTCCCTCAGCCTAGCCCCCCAGCCCTTTTACCCATTCTGGTGGCTTTTTGTTGTAACCCCCAGGAATGTGTTTTACGTAATGCGGTTTGTTCGTTGTTGCTGTTGTTTGGGGTATTAATTACCCCTTTGTACAAATTCAGGATTACAATGCAATGTGATACGAGTTACAATTTTCCAAGGCAGCAAAAATCTGGATAAAAACAATTAAGGGAAAGAACTCAGTGGACAGCCGTGTCTCTGCTTTGCCAAATTCATGACTCGTGAGCTAACAGCGTCCTGACAATTTTGATGTATGTTTCACATACTCATCTATTATCTCAATTTGTAACGTTTGTTCTAAACTCACCTGAGGGCATGTTCTTTCAGAAACTGAATTACGGGGCCCATTAGTTGTTCGACAACACTTTTGGCAAATGGTTATTGCGGGAGTCGGGTCTGGGTGTTTGACAGACAGAAGGACACAGTGGGGTTTTCAACAGGTGCCTTGGGGAGGGGATCCCAGGGGTGAGAGAAGCCTCCTGAAGATTTGCAGATTCCGGATGGTGTGTAAGGTACTGATTAGCACAGAGCTCTAGAAGTCCTGACTTCTTACTCAGTGGGGTACCTTTCCAACAAGAAGTGGAGGGGAGGAATGTCATTCACGAAGTGTTTATTGAGGGGCGCCTGGGTGGCTCAGTGGATTAAGCCTCTCCCTTTGGCTCAGGTCATGATCTCAGGGTCCTGGAATCGAGCCCCGCATCGGGCTCTCTGCTCAGCGGGGAGCCTACTTCCCCCTCTCTCTCTGCCTGCCTCTCTGCCTACTTGTGATCTCTCTCTCTCTGTCAAATAAATAAAAAAAATCTTAAAAAAAAAAAAAAAGAAGTGTTTATTGAGTATTTACCATGTGCTAAAACAGTGATTCTTTACTGGTCTCAATGCTTTACACTCTTGAAACTTACTGAAGACTGCGAAGTGCTTTTATATCTATGGGGTTATATCCATGGGTATTTTTCATATTAGAAATTAAAAGAGAAAATATTAAAATTTTTTTTACTAATTCATGCCCCAAATAGCCATAATAAGGCCATTACATGTTAACATTAAGTAACATTTTTATGGAAAATAACTCTATTTTCCAAAACAAAAGAAATGTATATTAGGGAGAGTGACACTGCTTTACATTTGTGCAAATGTCTTTTACGTCTGGCTTGATAGAAGGCAGCTGGACTTTTATCTCTGCTTCCGCATTCAATTTATTGTAATATGTTGTTTTGGTTGAAGTCTGTCAAGAAAATCTGGCCTTGCAGAGATGCACGGTTGGAAAAAGGAGGAGTATTTTAATAGCCTTTTAGATAATTGTGGATGTTTTTCTTTGATGCAATACTCAAACTTGGCAGTTCCCAAATTAATTAACTTCCTTCCTTCCTTCTTCCCTCCCGCCCTCCCTTTCTCCCTCTCTCCCTTCCTTCCTTCTTTCCTTTTTCCCTCCCTCCCTCCCTTCCTTCCATATTGCTGTAACCATTTTAAGCATATATATTGCTTTGCAAAAGAATAAGCTTTCTTGCTTCTTCTCTGTTTTAGGAACACTTTGATGCCACCTAAGAGAAGGGACGGGTGCTGGGAAAAGGGTTCTCCATTTGTGAGATGCTGCTCATCTGCGTTTTGACCAAATCTAAGAGGAAAAGAAAAGAAAAGTCAGTTGAAGACTCAACTTTTGACGAATGTTCCTTTAAAATGACATTTTTGGGTAGCCTCCTCCACGGTCCTCTTCCAGAACTCTTCTCATCTTGCGAAACTGAAACTCTGTCCCCATTTAACACTAACTCCTCATTCCCCTCCCCCCATAGCCTATGGGAACCACCAGTCTACTTTCTGTCTCTATGACTTTGACAACTTTAGGTACCTCATGTGCATGGAATCGTATAGTATTTGTCCTTGTATGACTGGCTTATTTCACTCAGCATAATGTCCTCAAGGTCCATCCATGTTGCAGCGTGTGTCAGAATTCCCTTTGTTTTTTGGCTGAAAAATATTTCGCGGTATCCCACGTTTTGTTTATCCATTCATCCATCGGTGGGCCCTCGGGTCTCTTCTACCTACTGGCCATTATGAATAATGATGCCATAAACACGGGTGTGCAAATATGTGTTTGAGTCCCTGCTGTCAAGTCTTTGGGGTATATACATCCAGAAGAAAAATTGCTGCACTGTATGGTGTTTTATGTTTGTAATGTTTTTGGGAACAGCCCTACCGTTAAGTAGTAGTTTCTTAAAAGTTAGTTACAATGTGGGATCTGAAACCATATCAATGAACTTTATGTGATCTGTTACGTTAACATTTATTGGTCTGTCTTGCACTTGGAATGGATTTTTAACCCATGCATGATTCTTAAAATGGTATGCATTGGTCATTCGGAACAGATCGGTGCAGTGAGTTTTGCGAATCTCCCCGCTAATGATTCATTTTCGATACAAGATAAAACAATCATGTTCATTCATATCGCTGCTGATATTAAAGCCTTTAATGCATTTCAAAGCTGTCAAGTTCATGGTGACAGATACAAGTTTTCTAAAATTGTAATTTTCCCTTGAAAGCTTTGCGTTTTATCCTTGACAACCGATGCCGTCAGTTGTTTTCCTTGAAGTGACAGGCTCACTTTGTTCATTTTCGAGAACACGTCTGCCAGATAGCCAAGCGTGAATCACCAGCGCTTGTCACTTTTCAAGTAATGACGATATTCCAGAGAGGGGGAAAGCTCTGGGTCAGTGTGTAATTCACACAACTGCCTGGGACGCCCTTTTCTGCGAGATGACTGTCCTCCTTTGCTACACAGTTACCTGTGGGAGAATCTGCATTGTGTGAATGGAGGTTTTGGTCCTTGGATTTGCCACGAAAGCTACATGGATATCCACGCTCAAATAAGGACATTCAGAAGGAAAGTAACAAGCACAACACAGTTTATTAAGGACTGCACATACTCTCTCTCTTTTTCTAAAGATTTTGTTTGTTTGAGAGAGAAAGAACACAATCAGGGGGAGGGACAGGGGAAGAAGCAGACTCCCTGCTGAGCAAGGAGCCCGATGTGGGACTCGATCCTGAAACTCCAGGATTGTGACCTGAGCTGAAGGCAGACGCTTACCTGACTGAGCCACCCAGGGGCCCAGGACTGCACACTCTCAAGAAGGGAGACCAGGCAGGCCCCGCGGTGGCAACTGCACTGGGGTTAGGGCAGGTGTCTTTTCTTTTTACGTTTGCAGAGGGTCTGGGTCATAGCTAGGAGAGTCTCCCACCGAGGTTGTTTCCAATCATCTAAGGGACTCTGCCTAGCAATCGGAAGGGAGAATTTTGGGCCGTACAAGGTTCTTGCTGAAACGATCATGGCCGTCTCCCCCTGTGGGGGGATGGATTTGAAACCATGGTGTAATTGTATTATAGTGAAGCCTTCGGTTACTCCGGGGCAGAGGTGGAAGAGGGGAACGAGTGCTCTGCCCCTGGGGCTCTCGGTCTATCAGCCCCCTGGGGGCGTTGGAAGCGGAAGGCCAGGATGTTGAGAGTCAAAAAGTCACCATGCTGTGCCCTCAGCCTTCGAATGTGTCACCCGTTTTTGTGTAATGTGTCCCCTTTACCTCCAGCGCACAGCTAACTAACTGCCTATCAATAACAGAAGTGTCTTATATATACTTCCCACTTCGTTGTACAGAATATTAAAAACACAGATATTCCAGGATCAGTCACGATTTTTTAAAAAATTTTTATTTTATTAAAGATTTTACTTATTTATTTGAGAGAGAGAGAGAGAGCTCAGAAGTGGGGTCAAGGGGCAGAGGGAGAGGGAGAAGCAGGCTCCCCACCGAGCAGGGAGTGTGGCTCGGGACTCGATCCCTGGACCCGGTGATCTTGACCTGAGCCGGAGGCAGACGTCCAAATGACCGAGCCCCCCAGGCGCCCCATAATCAGTGAGGATTTAATAAAGTTCGTCAGTGTGACTGTTTGGTTAGGGGCACAATGTAGTGACCCTGCATTCTCTTACCAACCATTTGTTAGTGGGGAAGCAGACTGTGCACCAGTCTAATTTGGTTACCTTCTCTCCTTGGACTGAGGCTACAGCAGGTCCCTCAGCAGCACCCCCTCATCCCTGCTGTCACGCCGTCAGTGTAAATATCACAGAGTGAAGAAGGCACATAGCAGCTGAGTGTATTTTTCATGGCTTATGTTTGACACAGAACATTATGTTAGTTTCAGGTGTCCAACAAAGTGATTCCACGGCTCTGTACCTTATATCGTGCTCCCCTTAGGTGTAGCTTCCATCGTCACCATACAGGGCTCTTTTTTGTTTTTTTAATTTTATTTATTTATTTGTCAGAATGAGATGCACACAGCAGGGGGAGCAAGAGCCAGAAGGAGAAGCAGTCTCCCCGCGGAGCAAGGAGACCAATGCGGGACTCGATCCCAGGACCCTGGGATCACAACCTGAACCGAAGGTAGATGCTTAACCGACTGAGCCACCCAAGTGTCCCACCATTTGGGGCTCTTACAGTCCATTCACTATAGATTCCCATGCTGCGCCTTCCGTCCCCCCGACTCATTCATTCAGTAACTGGAAGACTGGACCTCCCTCTCCCCTTCCAACCTGTCACCCATCCCCCACCCCCAGGCCCCTCTGGCCACCACCAATTTGTTCGCTGTATTTATGGGTCTGTTTCTGCTTTGTTTGGTTGTTTCATTTTTCAGATTCCCCATGTAAGTGAAATCGTACGGTGTTTATTGTTCTCTGTCTGACTTAGTTCACTTAGCATAATGCTTTCTGGGTCCACCCGTGCTGTCACAAATGGCAAAAAACCTCATTCTTTTTTATGGCAGAGTTATATTGCATTTATACAAACAGTGCATTTTCTTTATCCACTCATCTGTCGATGGACACTTAGATTGCTTCCATATCTTGTTTATTGTAAATAACGACATTTAGTATTTTTAAAAATATTTTATTTATTTATTTGTCAGAGAGAGAGAGAGCACAAGCAGGGGGAGTGGAAGGCAGAGGGAGAAGTGAGCAGGGAGCCTGACGTGGGATCATGACATGAGCCAAAGGCAGATGCTTAACCGACTGAGACGCCCAGGCATCCCATCACTTAGTATTTTTTTGAGACTAGTTTTAGATTTCACCGACTTCCTGAAAATTGTCTCGAGGAAGCTCTAGTCTGCACACTGTCTTTTGTGAACCACCATGCTAAATACGATACTGCTAGAATAAAAAGTCAAATACATACTAAACATATGTGTAGTTTGTACCTTCTTTATTTAAGATATTTATTTTCATTCTTCAAGAATACCACAGATCTGTAATAGAAAATGAACTAAAGCAAATACATGACAATAAAATTCACTAGTAACCTCATCATCTACAACTATTATTAATAATTTGCTATCTTGGGTGGCTTGGTCGGTTGGGTGTCTGCCTTCGGCTTGGGTCATGGTCCCGGGGTCCTAATAGCGAGCCCCACATTGGGCTCCCTGCTTGGTGGGAAGCCTGCTTTTCCCTTTCCCACTCTCCCTGCTTGTGTTCTCTCTCTCGCTGTGTCTCTCTGTCAAATAAATAAATAAATAATTCTTTAAAAAAACAATAATTTGCTATCTTTGCTTTCAGATAAATACCTATATCTACATCTATTATTAACATATATACTTTTTAAAAATGGAATCATATTAAATAAGTTGTTACATAACCTGCTTTGTTTGTATAACAATATGGCATAAATATTTTTCTATGCAATGAAACATTTTTGCACAAATACAAGTTACAAATACAAAGCAAATGTAAAACAGATGGTTGGTATCACATCCTGTGGCACAATCAAAATGTATTTTAATGAAACTCAACTGTTGTGAATGAAGCTTATTTCCTATTACTTTGCTATTGTAAAAATTCTCTACCCGCCATTGTTATACCTGAAGCGTTTGGTATATACTTGACATTTTCTTTCTTACTCTACGTGTTCATAGTAATGGAGTTGGTAGATCATGGAATCTTCATGTATTGAAATAAAAATGGATTTTGTTTAATTGTCCTCTAAAAAGTTGCATCAACCTACTCTTTCATAGGACAGTAGAAGGATATCTGGGAGCCAGCTGCTGTTTATTTATTGATTGATTGATCTATTTATTTATTTATTGGATAGGGAGAGTCCAGAAGAGTGCGAGCAGTGGGGGAAGGGGAGAGAGAGAGAGAATCCCAAGCAGGCTCCACACCCAGCGTGGGGCCCGATGAGGGGCTCGATCTCATGACCCTGAGATCATGACCAGAGTTCAAGTCAAGACTTGGTCACCTAACTGACTGAGCCATCCAGGAGCCCCCAAATGTACTCTTTTTAAAAATGACCATTTTAACCATTTTTATGCATATAGTTCAATGGCATTAAGTGTATCTACACTGTTTTGCTCCACCACCCGTCTCCAGAACTTTTATCCTGCTCCTCTGAACTCTGTCCCCAGTCAACACTCACTCTCTTCCCCAGCCCCTGGCAGTCACCCTTCTACTTTCTGTCTCTATAAATGTGATGACTCTAGGCACGTCATCGAAGTGGAATCATACAGAATTTGTCTTTTTTGTGACTGGCTTATTTCACTCAGCATAAGCGCCCAATGATATTTTGGGATGGTTCGATTCTACCGTGTTTGCAAGTGGGCACCATCAAGATTGCCACGTTCCTAAGCAAATTTGGTCAGGAAAGGGGATGTATGCACAGACGTCCTGCTCTTCGGAGGGATAATTTGTCTAAATGCGTTGTCAGAAGAAATGACACTAGCATCACTGTGAATGAGGCTTCCAATGAATGTCTACTGATCTGAATAACAAAACGGGACTTTTGAGCATGTATTTCCTTGCAATGTCTGTGATGAGGAGCACACCTCCTGGACCAGGAGGATTTCAGAAATTCCTGGGACGTCATTGTCTTACCCATCCTCTTAAATGGAAGGATCCCTCATTCCGAAGGCTGGTTTGGCACAGCTGCTCTTGTCCCGATAGAACATTGGAGAGTTGGCTTTGACTATGGAAACTCGAGTGGAGTACGGCATTCACACCCTCAAGAGCCGGGTCTGTGACCGTCCAGTTCTTTATTAAAATTAAGCAATCGGCAGAGTCTGAAGAACGCAGACGCTCACGGGATTGCAGAGTATGATGTATAGAGAAGCTGAAGACTTTTTCAGACGCTAACAGTGGTAGGATCTGACTTCTCCTGAGGGCTTGGTCTGTGCCAGGCACTGGATCACTGGCCACATTAGCTCATGTCATTGTGCTAAAATGCTGTGCAGTGCTTCTTCTCGATGACATTTTTTTCAAATGAAGAAATAGAAGATAGAGTCAATAAATTCCTAAAATTGCAGTACGTGGCGAAGCAGGATTTGAATCCAGGCAATCCAGTTCCGAACCCTCGGGGCTTCGTAAACCAACCTAAGGTTCCTGATCTCCCAACAGATGGCTGAATATTTATTAGACTGATCTGCTGAAGGGAAAAAACCTCTTAAGAGCCATGTAACGGTTTCATTGACAAATATCAATAAATACTATATTCAAGTTATATTTCTTGCAATTATGGAAACACAAGGTAAATTTAAAAAAATTTTTTAAAATTATTCTTATGTTCAGTTAGCTAACATATAGTACATCATTAGTTTTTGACTAGTTCAACGATTCACAAATTTTTTTTTAAAAGCAGTCGGTTTTGAAAATATTTCATGGGGTTCTGCAAACAGAAATGTTCGAAAACCCTGTTCAGCTTACAAACGATGTCGTAAGAGAATAATGATGATCTAATTTGACGGGAAAGGAGGAATGATAAAAAAATTATTTGAATCTAATCCACGAAAAACAATGCTTTGATCGTAACTTCGATAACCTTACTTTACTTTATTTAATTAATTAAGTCAGTAACTTTAGTTAACGTCAGTGCAATATTAGATGAAATGAGAGGCTGTTCTCAATATAGTACATGAAAATTACTTCCTTTATGAAAAACAGAATCAGGACTAACTCTGTTCCGAGAAGAACATTACTAAACAAAGCAAGTGTGCAAGGCACCCAGACGTCCATAAACCTGGCAAACGTAAGTAAAATTTTAACAGCCTTTCTTCCTTGTTAATAATGATCTATGAAGCTATGCGCTAGCAGAATAAGTCTGTGCTTCTCATCCAGGATTATGACAGCAGATTAGGCAAGGCCCAGAGGGAGGGGACAGCTGGTGATAGGACTCCCAACCGCCTACTGAAAATTTAAAGACATTTTCTGTTTTCTGATCCCTATCACGCACGTCCCCTACTTTACTGCAAGAGGCAGATTATGACAATCCCCCCAGGAGCCCCGCAGAGGGACCTCAGGGCAAAGAGGTCGTGTGAGTCAATTGCAAGAATATTTGATGACTATCTAGAAGGATCTCGGAGCCATGGTGGTTGAGGACAGTTTGGGGGAGACAGAAAAGCTGGGTTAGACTAAGGTGCTCGTTCTTCTGGAGTTTATGGTCTTCTTAGGAGAGGCAAGAAGCGTGTGAAGTAAAGAGAACGCAGGGAGAGAGGAAATGAACAAGTGTCACACTCAGTGAGTGCCTGATGAGGGCCTGCCAGAGAGACACAGCGTAGGGACTGTGCTGGTAAGAGACCAACATGGTATGGGCACCGTATTCAATAAAAGCTTAACGGTGGTCCCCAGGGTGAAAGGCAGAGCAGCAGAATGGAGCTGAGAGCTATAATGCAAGAGAGATTTCCTAAAACACGAAAAAGATTGGAAACTACATATGGAAAGGTACTACGTCCCTGAGAATATCAGCCCCGAATGACCAACACCAAGACATAGTCTAATGAAAGTTTTGGACTTTTTGTTGTTGTTGTTGTTAAAGATTTTATTTATTTGACAGAGGGAGAGAGCACAGGCAGGGGGAGCGGCGGGCAGGGGGAGAAGCAGACTCCCCACTGAGCAAAGACACCCCCCCCATGCAGAACTCGATCCCAGGACCCTGGGATCATCACCTGAGCCGAAGGCAGACATTTAACCGACTGAGCCACCCAGGTGCCCCAGTTTTGGACTTTAAAAAAAAGAATAAAAATCCTTTGGACAAAAGGCAAAGCCAGCCAGTGACGCGGAAAGGGAATTAGGTTATCATCAGACTTCTCGCAGCACTGCGTTATGCTAGGTGAAAATGGAGTGACGTCGTTAAGACAGTCCCTGACCGAGGAATGTTCCAGAGGACACGTTTCAGACAGCTGAAATGGATCGAAGCAGTTCCATGAGGGCTGGTGTTGAGCATTCAACACGAGTTACTGTAGAACTCGAAGCAGGGGAGGGTCGGCAAGGAGACAGAACCACACATATGATGCTTGCACGATGTGACAATGCAGGTGAGGAACAACCATATAGATAGAGGGGACATGGGGAGAGCACACTTGAAAATATTTCTGAACAGCTCTCAGAAATTAGGTTAGAGTATGGTGTTGCTTTTCGGAGACTGTCGATGTGTGTAATGGGTAAGCAACTGCCTTTTCACATTCTTGTCCTTTTACCGGCCTACGGAACAGGTCCCCCAGACATGGCATTGACCTTTTATAATCTTTTACCAGTTTCTTTTTTCTTTTCTTTTCCTTTCCTTTCCTTTTGCTTTCCTTTGCCTTGCCTTTTCTTTTCTCTTTTCTTTGCCTTGCCTTTTCTTTTTTCTCCTTTCCTTTCCCTTCCTTCCCTTCCCTTTCCTTTTTCCTTTCCTTTTCTTTCCTTTCCTTTCCTTTTCCTTTCCTTTTGTTTCCTTTCTTTTCTTTGCCTTGCCTTTTCTTTTTTCTCCTCTCCTCTCCTTTCCTTTCTTCTTTTCTTTTCTTTGCCTTGCCTTGCTCTCTTTGCCTTTTTTCTTTTCTCTTTTCTTTTCTTTTCTCTTCTTTTCTCTCTTCTCTTCTTCTTTTTCTCTTTTCTTTTCTTTTTTTCCTTTTTGTCAGTAGCCACGCTGGAGGCTGCTTATCTTACACTTTTCCTTCTTGACTTTGCAGGTTTCTAGTTCTGGGCGGACGGCCTCTGTTCCTTCCTATCGGCATTCTTGCAGTATTCCTGGCTGTCTGGCTTAGCATGTTTTTAAATCTCAAAGAATATTTCTGTTCAGATTGATAAGGACTTTTCGTGTATTGCGTTAATCTCTCAATGTCTGTCCTGGACCACTGATAACCACTGTTCACTTCTAACCAGATTATAAACAATGAATCCATCATTTTGCTGGAATATTTTGTTCTGTCGAAAAAACATGACATTTTCCCCCATGAATTTATTAGTCATAAATACTCAGCACAGCTTGTTTTAATGTCATCAAATAGCCAGCGACTTAATTCTCCTCTCTCCTTTTTTTGCATTTTCTATGGCAAGAAGGAGAAATGTTGGGTCCCCATTACACAGAGCAGGCGTTTTGCTTTTCTTCATGGCATTGACTGTTAGGTGACTTCCGTTTATGTGTTCATCAACTCTCTCCCCATGGCCCCAGGGACATTGTTCGTTTGCTTCTGTTCCCTAGCATCTGACAGGAATGGTATCTTAATAAATACTTGTCTATTGAATGAATGAAATGCTTTCAGATGTTATGCGTTTGTGATAAAGCAAATATATGTGTTCTTAAAGGGAGGATTCATTAAGTTCATTAAGATGTTCAGGGAAGTTTATCAAATTCCGGAGAAACATTCCCCAAGTTACCTCTAGAACCTATTGTTGAGATTATCTACACACCGGGGTGACTCGGTGGCTTAGTTGGTTGAGCATCTGACTCTTGACTTCAGCTCAGGTCATGACCTTGAGGTCCTGGGATCAAGTCCTGCGTTGGGCTCCCCGCTCAGTGGCGAGTCTGAGTCAGCTCGTCTCCCTCTCCCTCTGTCCCTTCCTCACACCCCCCTCCCTCAAATAAATAAATAAATCTTTTTTTTTTAGATTTTATTTATTTACGTGACAGAGAGAGAGAGCACAAGTAGGCAGAGAGGCAGGCAGAGAGAGAGAGGGGGAAGCAGGCTCCCCGCCGAGCAGAGAGCCCGATGTGGGGCTCGATCCCAGGACCCTGAGATCATGACCTGAGCCGAAGGCAGAGGCTTTAATCCACTGAGCCACCCAGGCGCCCCATATCTTTAAGAAAAAGATTATCTACATACCTTCCAGACATGTGGGCAGTTTTCCTACCAAATAACTGGCTGGTGCACGATGTTTCACTTAAATAAATAAATGAGTAGATAAAACAAATGTTAACCTTTTAATACAATGAGATGGGGCTATCACTCAACAATATTATGCAACATCACATAATAGTATATCTTTAGTAAAGCAAATAACTTTTTCAGCCCAGAGCGAGCTACATTACGTATAAAAAAGCATAAAAAACCCAATGCATAAACAATTTTTTCCTCTTAAAAATACATGAATGGAAGCATGTTATATATATTCTTTTCACCTTGAATCTTAAAAGAATCATATTATAGGGCTCCTGGGTGGCTTAGTTGGTGAAGCATCTGCCTTCAGCTCAGGTCACGATCCTGGGGTCCTGGGATCGAGTCCTGGATCAGGGAACCTGACTTCTCAGTGGGGAGCCTGCTTCTCCCTCTGTCTCTGCCTGCTGCTCCCCCTGCTTGTGCTCTCTCTGTCTCTCTCTCTCTCTGTGTCAAATAAATAAAATCTCAAAAAAATCATATTATATTAGGAGATCATTCCATATCAATGCCTACAGAGTTTCCTTATTTCCCTACGATCCTGTCATAGAGATTGGCACTGACATATTTTCCTAGTCACCTACTGATGGACATGGGGATATTCTGTTGCTATAGACAAAGCTTCAGTGACTGACTACGCATTTAGGTTAGTCTGTAAATCTGAGAGCATGCGAGTCTGTGGCACAAATTCTGAGAAGCAGACTCTCTGGACAAAGGGCGTATGTGTTTGTGATTTTGATAGATGGTGCCCAGTTGCTTACTGTGGAGAGCTGTATCAATTTACACACCCCCGCCATTTACGAGAGGGTCCCGTCACCACTCTGGGACCTTATATGTGCCCAGAGGGGTCTGTGAAAAGCACAGAAGACTTGCATCCTTTTTGGACGAAGGTAACCACTGTTTTGGACTAAGACCCAAGGAGCCAGGCAAGTCGGCTTACGGGGAAAACAGGACTCATTTCTAGTTCAGAAGGTTGTGAATTTTCTGGAATGCGTGCTCACCGTGCCAAGCTCAAGTATGCATGTAGGCGCATGTAGGGAGCTGTAATTGAGTAGGTAGGTGCCCATCGCCTAAAGTACCACTTGGCAGCATGTGTGCTAACATTTCGGAGGCTGGATCTCTTGCCCTCAGAGCCTCGGGCCAAGGTATTCTTGGGCTACTGGACAAGTTGATTCTTAGCTGGGATTTTTTTCTTTTTGGAAGGAAGGTCGGGCATCGGGGGGCCGGGACTGCATATCGGGGAGTGATTTCTGTGCAATCGATGAGCTCAGCAGTGGCATGGGTCCAATTTTGTCATTAAGGCCGTGTGTACATGATGTGAAAACAGCCTGTGAATTCCATGCGTTCAGATATTTGGTCTGTTTGCGGGGGCGGGGGGGGGGGAGGAGGGTGTGGGCCGGGGATGGGGGGGGAGATCAGTTAAACTGATTGTTAGATTTAATTGACTGGCGGCTTGAATTGATGAGACAGTTCCATTAAAATGGTCGATCCAATTAGGCTTGTAAGATGATTGAAAATACAGAATCAATCGTTTCTGGTGTATGGTTTTCACTCAGCACAGGCTGGGGGCGGGGCGGGGGAGGAGTTCCTGCCCAGTCTTCCTGCTGCTGCGGCTCTTTCGTGGTAATACCTGGGTGGCCCGAGCGTGGCTGGGCCGGGGGTGGGGGGGAGGGGGTAGGGGGGGTGGGGGGGAGGGGGTAGGGGGGGTGGGGGGAGCTTCCAAAGAGTGGCATTCAATCCAGGCAAAGCCCAAGCAATGCAAAAACCTGCCTCAGTAATAAGCAAGAAGTGCACTTTCGCGTTATTTTTGTTGTATTTTGAATCACAAAAGGATAGGGCAGCATAATCTTTTTTTGGGTGTAGAGGTCTAAAGGACTTAAGCCAGTTCTGTAAAAACAGTGATATATATATATATATATATATATATATATATATATATATATATATATATATATATATGTTTGTCGTCATTATTTTAGTTAACATGTATTTTTAAAAATATTTATTTACTGACTTATCTTCAGTAATCTCTACACCCAAGGTGGGGCTTGAACCCACGACCTGGACATCAAGAGTCCCATGCTCTTTGACTGAGCCAGCCAGGAGCCCCTGCTATCATTATTATATAGGTACATTCTCATAATTTCCTTAACATTTCAGCGCAAGCTACCACCAGACATCACAGAGAGCCACGCCGTTTGTCAGTGGTTAAACAATGAGCATTGTGCTTTTTCGCTTGGTCTCCAACTGGAAATAGTGCCTTTTATATAAAGAGCCAAGCTTAGCAACGTTAAATAATGGATTAGACATCATAGTAATGCTTTTCCACTGTGGAAGAAAACAGCCCTGCCAAATGTGGAGAAAAAAGAAAAAGAAAAAAAAAAATCTCCAGAGTCAGTCCTTCTGGCCAAATTATGTTATTATCTACGTAAAAGTTTTGGTGAGAAGAGGTAAGAATAAGTCAAATTAAATCTGTATTTTAGGATTAGTTCCTCCCTGTACTGTAAGAAAACTGAGCATATACTATCAAAAAAGCACTTAAGCATGAACAGTGTGGTTGGTATCTTTTCCATCCTAATTGCATGAGTACATTTTACTGGAATTTTTTAATTTGGAAATAAAGCTTTTCCACAACTCCGAATCTTCAAATCCAAATCCTTCGATTATCTGGGTCTTAATTCTCTCTCTTAGGAGTGAGAGTTTATCTGATGCTGCTTTTTGCAGACGTAAGGGAAAACCTTCGTTTTCCTTACAAATGTTCACATTAACTCCTCCAGTTTAAGACATACGGAAGCTTGTCTCGGAGGGACAGGTGTCTCTGAGACAGTGGGGTCCAATTTCAGCCAGGGGGCCTTTGCAATGAGAATTGTCAGGCGAAGCTGACCTGTCTTTGGCGTTGGGAGTGAAATGAGTTGATTCTTTTCTTTTTTTTTTTTTTCCCTGCTGCTGTTTTTATGAACTGAATTGGAGATAAAACCATTCCCTTAACAAGTGGCTATTTAAAAACCCTGCTTCCAATACTGAGTGTGTCCTTAATACGCCACCACATAGGCCAAAGAATGTGTTCTGAAAGAACCAGGCTGTCTTTCAGCAAAAATAATTTTAAGGGAAAAGTAAATATAATTTTAAGGGAAAAATAAGATCAACGAGATAAAAGAAGAGAGAGAAGCCAGACTTGGCCCCCACAGTCTCAATCCCACGGAGTCATGCTATTGAGTGCCTATGATGAGTGTGAGTCTGGTATTTCTACCCACCTCACCTTATTTAACCGTGGTAAGGGCAACTGAGTGGTACATACGGTGGGAGGAGGAATCAGGTTAGGGACAGAAGGGAACGAAGGAAAAGAGGTAGAAAGATTCCTAAGTCCAATTTCCCTTGATTTCTCTAGAATTATTTTTATAGCGTAAAATATAGAACATAACACGTAACCTGAAGTTTGCCATTTTCACCATTTTAAGAGTGCAATTCAGTGGTGTTCATTATACTCACAATGTTGTGCCACCATCACTGCTATGGATTTCCAGAACTTCTTCATTTCACAGGCGAAAACTCTGGAACCAAAAAATAACGCCCCATCCCTTCTCCCTCCGGTATTGGCTAACCTCCAATACTTTCTGTCTGTATGAATTTGCCTCTTCTCGGTTCCCCATACAAGTGGAATCATACTACATCTGTCCCTTTGTGTCTAGTTCAGTTCACTTAGCGTGAGGTCTTCGCAGCTCCCTTATGCAGCGAGTGTTGGAACTTTGTCCTTTTTTACTGCCGAGTAATATTCCGCGGTATGAGTTCAACGCATTCTGTTCCTTCGCTCATCTGTCGATGGATCTTCCAGTTGCTTTTCCTTCTTATATCGTCAATGCTGCTGTGGTCATCGGCATAGAAGTGTATCTGTCCCAGTCCCTGCTTTCAGCTCCTTTGGGTAAATCTACAAGAAGCACTTCTCCTTTTAAAAGTCACCTTTCTGGGCATTGCACATAGAGGGGTTCTACATTGTAGAAGTGGGAACAGTCAATTCCCTATCAGGAAAATGAACCAAGAATTAGCAACACAGGGATTTTATTTTGTGTTTTAAACTGAAGACAGACTTGAAGGGCAAAAAAAAAAATCCAAATAAAAGCAAGGGCTCCCATTTTTCCCTCTGTCTTCTTGTTCCTTCTCCCAGCCCCCAATGCACTGCAGACACCCCTTCTCTCCTCTCAAGTATGGGACTGGCCTCCTGCGTTTATAAGGCCACTCTGCAGTGCGATGGCTCCTCTAGGACTTTATTAATGACATTTACGATTCCCATAATAACGAAACCGTGCTGTTCTCCCAATACCAGGCCTCGGAGAAGTCATTACCCCGGTGATCACAACCAAACTGAATTCCAACGGGCTGCCTGCTGGTACAATACTCCGTGAGTAACTCCCTGTGTTCTGGCAGTAAAAACAAATTAAATTAAAGATCCCTGTTCACCAAAGGCCTCATTCTAATTTTTGCAAAGTTTCCATTAAACAATATTGTCGACGGAAAGTACACACTAACATGCTCCCCCCTGGGAACTAACTGGAAAGGAAATTCCAATAGGAGGACTATTAAATTTCCCCATTAATTTCGTTTTACACCCTCTTAGCATTTATTAATAATATTAGGAAGATTCAAGGATCTGTCCTCTTTGAATTCCGTCAAGCATTTACGGAAATGTCATTTCATCGGGGAGATGTGAATTGCTGAAAATCAGCGATGAACAAAGCAGTAGATTAAAAGGAGTTTGCTTTGGTAATAAATATGGTAATGGCATTTCTTCCTTTTATTAATGGCACGGAAACAGTTCAGGGGGATATTTTGATATTGTGTTCCCCCGAAGAACCTCTGTCCAAGTAGTTTTTCTTCTAGCATTTAACGACAGTGGTTTTCACCTTGCCTTTGATTTAGCAGTCCTTGGAAAGAGTGCTTGGTGTCTGGGAAAAACAGGTGTGGTTTCCACATCGCTGGGGGTGGGGATAAAATGGTGCCTCTGGGAGAAGGTGTGTGGGTGGGCTTCCCACACTGGTCTGTGGCTTGGTTGGTTGTTACTACGAGGCTCTAGTGAATTATTCCATGTCTTCCATTCCCCTTTATTTGAGATGGATTCAAGGGTTCTCAGACTGTATTTCCCAAGTATATGTGAGCAGCGTTGTGCTTAAACAGCAGAGTGGAAGAAGGTGGCAGAACGGGAGATGGAAACTTCTGGAGCCCCCTGCCAGGTACCAGAGACTACATGCTGGATGCTTTTTTATATCTTGTTTTATTTTGATTCTCACAGTAGACCTCTAAGGTACATATTTTTACTCCGTTATGGACAAGAAAAACTCACCCAAAGTCACAGCTTTTCACTGAAGAACTCTCATTCATTCATTCAAAATATTCAACTACTATTTTGTGATATTGATTTGCACTGGGCATGGTACTTGGCTCCGCGGTTAAACAATTGTGACCAATGTAGGTTTTTGTTATCTCATGGGAGGGAAAAACAGAAGAAGCAATCACAATAAAGAATGAGAGAATATGGAAACACTTTACAGGGCTTCACATCCAGGAGTGGCCAGTTCCAAATCCCATTCTCTTTCCCCTGAACCCTGCTGGATCTACTGACGTGAATGGAAGATTTCATGGATCCCTTCGGTACCCAAAGCATCTTGATCTACAATTGCTACCAGGAGGACTCAAAAGATGCACAGACCCTCAGTGCCTGCCACTCCCAGGGGCCACTCTTGAAGTGTCATTTAGCTTTTGGAGTCCACAAGTCTATAAGCCCACAGTTTAGGTAAATGAGGATCCTCAGGGGTAAGCAGGAGCTGGAATCAATCTGAGTGCTGGAAGCAGTCAAGAAGAGTCTTCGAGGGTCTCTTTTGGGATAGTCATAATCCCTGGCAAAGCAGGAAGTATCATGTCCAATGAGGCTTGCCTGGTCTGAAGGAAAAGCAAGCAAGTTATCATTCAGATGTTCTGGCCATCTAAAGGAAAACCCATCTGGCCTCCTCCGAGTGGGCCAGAAATATGACTTAGTGATACATCATCAGGGCAAATGCATGAGGTTATCTTGCCCAGTGACATTCTTGAGGAGAATAATTGGGCTGCTACAATCAGAGTTTCTAGAAGCGTAGGAATCAGAATGGTCTGAGGAGCTTAAGAAGTGGCTTATTAATATACCAAAGGACCCTCTCGGGTCCGTTGTCCATCGGGGGTGGGGAGGTTTGACTGGAGCAAGGGGACTTGACCAGCATATCAGATGCCATGGGCCTCTGGCTTTCTGTTCCCTTTGCTTCATTCTGGAGCTTCCTCCTGTCCTCTTCTGATTTACATCTTTCCCTTAATTCATTATAATCTCTATCTTAGGTTGGGTCCCCCAGAGCAGAGAGGAGACCGAAGATGAATGAGAAAGTGAATTCTATTTGAAAGGGTTCTCAGCAAAAGCTAGTAGGGAACTAAGGAGATGGGATCAGGACAGGAAGAAGGCCAAGATGACAGAGTGATACCTTGCAAAATCCCATGGAGGGTGACATTGGCCCCGTGCTTGCAAGGGACAGGGAAGCTCACACCTGGAAGTCATCCCTAGCGGGGACAAGGAGCCCATGGAGTTCATCCCTGCATGGTCGGTGAAGGGCTGCTTCCCAGGCACTTCCAGCTCTGAGGGCTCTCAGGAAAGTGGCAGGGAGATTTGGGTGCTGGTCACTGGTGAAAGCACTTGGGCAGCTGGTGTGCCCAACAGTGGAGAAGGGCCAGGGTGGAGAAGGGCAGAGTTTACCGCATCATGAAAATGATTCATGTAGGCACTCTTTGTATTTGTGTTATTTATTGTGAAGTTTTATGACTTTTTTTCTTTTCTTTTCTTTTCTTTTTCTGACACTGGGTATTCTTATTTATTTTTTTCCTTTTTTTTTTTTAAATTAACACATAATGTATTATTTGCCCCAGGGTACATGTCTGTGGATCCTCAGGCTTACACATTTCACAGCACTTACCATAGCATATACCCTCCCCAATGTCCATAACCCAGCTACCCTATCCCTACCCGCCCCTAGCCCCAGCCACCCTCAGTTTGTTTCACGAGTTTAGGAGTCTCTTATGGTTTGTCTCCTTCCTAATCCCATCTTGTTTCATTTTCCTCCCCCACCCTCCCACGGCTCCCTGCCTTGCCTCTCAAATTCTTCATATCAGAGAGATCATATGATAATTGTCTTTCTCTGATTGACTTATTTCACTTAGCATAATACCTTCTAGTTCCATCCACGTCATTGCAAATGGCAAGATTTCATTTCTCTTGATGGCTGCATAGTATTCCATTCTATATATATACCACATCTTTATCCATTCATCTGTTGATGGACATCTAGGCTCTTTCCATCGTTTGGCTATTGTGGACATTACTGCTATAAACATTCGGGTACACATGCCCCTTCGGATCCCTACATTTGTTTCTTTAGGGTAAATACCCAGTAGTGCAATTGCTGGGTCATAGGGTAGCTCTATTTTCAACTTTTTGAGGAACCTTCATACTGTTTTCCAGAGTGGCTGTACTAGCTTGCATTCCCACCAACAGTGTAGGAGGGTTCCCCTTTCTCCGCATCCTCGCCAACATCTGTCATTTGCTGACCTGCTAATTTTAGCCATTCTGACTGGTGTGAGGTGGTATCTCACTGTTTTTTTTATTTGTATTTCTCTGATGCCGAGCGATGTTGAGCACTTTTTCATGTGTCTGTTGGCCATTTGAATGTCCTCTTTGCAGAAATGTCTGTTCATATCTTCTGCCCATTTCTTGATCAGATTACTTGTTCTTTGAGTGTTGAGTTTGAGAAGTTCTTTATAGATTTTGGATACTAGCCCTTTCTGATATGTCATTTGCGAATATCTTCTTCCATTCTGTTGGTTGTCTTTTGGTTTTGTTGACTGTTTCCTTTGCTGTGCAAAAGCTTTTGATCTTGATGAAGTCTCAATAGTTCATTTTTGCCCTTGCTTCCCTTGCTTTTGGTGATGTTTCTAGGAAGAAGTTGCTGCAGCTGAGGTCGAAGAGGTTGCTTCCTGTGTTCTCCTCAAGGGTTTTGATGGATTCCTGTCTCACAT
>CM052891.1:45427982-45475763 GCA_028534135.1 Potos flavus
TTGGTGGGGAACACGGCTTGGGAACTGCGTGGAGAGTCCCCGGCACCGAACCTTCTGGCAACTTATAGGCAAGACCCCCTTTTCCCCCTTTGGCTGCTCTGCTCCCCCGACCTCCAGGTCCTGGAGCAAAGCCTTTCCCATTCTCTTCCTGGGCCCCTTTACCAGTGCGGCGTCCAGCCCCAACACTCAAAACCTCTCTGGGCACAAGTGGTTCCAAGAAAAAAGGATCGGGACATGGCCAAAGGCGAGACCCCTCGTGTGTGGGCCCTGCGTGCCCCTCCCAGCAGCCCCAGGCTGGACTCCCCAGCCAGCAGGGAGGCTGCAGCTTAATTGAGCCGCTTGTTACGAAAGCCATTTCTCCAACTGATCGTCACAGCTAATAATTATATAGTGCTTGGGAGCTTGCGAGAAACTTTCGTCGCGTGCATTATCTGATTTAATCCTCACAACGAGCCTTTGAGGTAGGTCTTGCAATCTCCCATTGACTGATGAAGCAACAGGCCGAAGGGAAGAGGGTGGCTCGCACGGAACCAGGTCACCGGCCTGCAGATGGGATGGTTGGGATGGAAAGTCAGCCTCCCCGGAGGCCTCCCCTTCCTCTGGTCGAGGCTGCCTCCCCTCGACCCCCCCATTTCTGCTGCAGATGATGAAGAGCCACACACCTGTCCTTTCTTTAAATAGACACCTTATTTTTTTCTCTCTCTCATAGATTAGGATCTTAATAATAGGTATTTCGGTGCGAGAATCAGATGACTAGGAACATAATTGTTTAAATATGAGTCAGATTTCAAAACAACAGACCTCTCAGGTTCCCGTTCTCTAGCACTTAGCTGCATGAAATGGGGTCAGAACAGGAGCGATGCTGGGACTAGTTTGTCCCCTCCAGCGGCCCCGGACCCTGGTCCCCTCTTTCCCTCTTCCCTAGGTGGACAGGAAGGTGCACCTCTCCGACACCTAGCACATGTCACCATCGGGGGCTTGTGATGCCCATGGGGCTGGAGAGGCTCATCTAGAATGCTCTGAACTCCATGCCTGGGTTCTATCGCAGACCCCCGGAATCAGGACCTCGGTGCGTGGGGCCTCACCGCGGCAATCATTTAGATGGTTTTCGTGTGCAGTCAAGATCGGAAATCATTATCCAGCGGAAGCTGTCACGCACCTGTCATTCATTCTGCTGATGACCGTGGAAGTTTTTCAGCAAACCCGACTTCTTATGTGTCAAAGGCTTAGAGTGAAGTCTTGAGGTCCCACTCCGTCCGCTGCAAGCAGACCGGGTCCCAGGACAAGTGAGGGCTGCAGAGAACACAGCCATCACGACACATAGCATACGGGTCCGGTTTAATGCAGAGAGAAGGAAAGGACGTTTGCTGCCCCTAAACACGTGTGTGCACATAGAAACACACACGCATGCACGCATGCACACAGAGTTACTTATTAAACACAAATCAGGCTGCCAGTGGAACAAAAGGAGGCAAACTAAAGGAACCAGAAGAAAGACAACGCCAGATCATCATCAGCGAAAGTTAGCATCAATGTCAAGAGGAGACAGGAAAACACAGGTAAAGAAAAGCACAGGTAACTGGACGGTCTGACTGATGCTTTTGCCAAAGTCCGTGGCTCCAAATGAACCAAAATTCTCTTCTCAAAAACAAAACAAAAAGACAAAAAACCAACAACAAGAACAAAATCCAAAAAAACCAAAAAAATCCATGAGACCAAAGATGAACTCATGGTCAGAAGTGACCACTGAGCCCACAGCAAAGGGGGGAGAGGCAGGAGGACGATCGGTCGGAATCAGGTTTGAGGATTTAGAATCTCCAGCCCCCGGACGGGCGCAGCGCTAACCTCTCTGCCTGTGCCTTCGCCAGACGGGAGGAGGTGAGCCCGCCACCTGGCAGTATCACCTTCCCCCTGGGCGTTGGTGGTCACGGTCACAAGGGCGCAGAGCTCACAAACGAATGTCCCCAGGTCCCGGCCTGGCTGTCCTGTGTGGTGGGACTAAAAGCCAACAATTAACAACAAACTTTTAGGCCTCAAAGAGCAGGAAATTCGCCTGAGCCACAGAAGTCCTAAAAAGCCTCCGATTTCTGATGTTCTCCAGCACCCAATGTGGCCCTCATTTCCCCGCCCTCCTGTTTCTTTCTCTCCTCAGCAAACACCCCTGCTCCCGGGGTCCAGCCACTAAACCCCTTGTTTGAACTGGCAAATGACACAACAATAAAAAGGCAGATTGTTGAAATGGGTGTAACCTCAATACAGCCCAGCAGATGCCGGAGACGTTTATGCACAGCAGATGCGAGTGAATGCATTTGAGAGAGGAGACAAAGCTGCAAGCCACAGTGCACTGGGGAGGGCCCAGCTCCCGCTCAGATCCAAGAAAACCAGGAACGGGGAGAGCCGAGAACATGTGGCCTGCCCCTTTCTCCTCCCCCACCAGGAGGAGGTCCTTGCTTGGTTGCAGAAATACCCCCACGTTTTCTGAACTCCCAACGGAGATTTTTTTTTCTTCTTTTTAAACATTTCTTTTTTAACTGCGTATAATAAATAATTACCCTCAGCGTCCAGCTCGGTCAGGTTAACTGCCACCACTCCCAAATCTGTCCTTGAGCGGCCCCTTTGCAACAATGACCTTGGGGCTAGAGAAATCCACAGGACAAGCCCTCTTACAAAAGGCCACAGGATGCTCAAGTCCTTGTTCTGATACTGGTTGGAGGAAAACACTGATTGAAATCAGAAAATGGTCAAGAGGGACTCAGTTATTTGGACATTACAGATATACTGTTGTGTTTTTTTGTTTTTTTGTTTTTTTTTTTAAGTTGTTTCCATAAAGGTCTCTGTCCTAGTTCTGGTTCTGTCCTAACTGGCATGGTAGCCCCCTGCCAGGCACAGCCCTGACTTGCTGGGCCTCAGCTTCTGGTGGCTCAGTCGTTAAGCATCTGCCTTCAGCTCAGGTCATGATCCCAGGGTCCTGGGATCGAGCCCCGCGTCAAGCTCCCTGCTTGGTGGGAAGCCTGCTTCTCCCTCTCCCACTCCCCCTGCTGTGTTCCCTCTCTCACTCTCTCTCTGTCAAATAAATAAATAAAATCTTCAAAGGGGTGGGCGGGGGGAGGGGGGAGCAAGTGTCAAAGCTGCCACACAGTCCTGGAAATGAACGTCGCTGGCGGGTTGCGGGGATGGGGTGTCTCCCCGAGGTTTCAGGGGGCACTCGGTACCCCAGGCCAAGGTGTTAAAGCATTTTCAAGAAGAAACCCAGAGGCAAGAGAAAGAGAGGGCCACAGGGTCATCACGGCCCTAATCACAGGCCTCGGTCTGCCTGTCTACCAACCCTAAATATCCAGCACCCCAAAAACCTCCCTGGTGTCTTTCTCTCTGGTGACCCCATAAATCGCAGTGGGCTTCCGGGGTCAGACTCACAGGAGCTGCAGCCTATCCCTCCCCGTCCCCTCCTACAGAGACACCAGGATTCGGGGGACTAGGAAAGAGCTTCTAGAAACCGTGACTGGGGACAATGCTGGAGTAGCCTGAGTAACTCTGTGGGCTGTCACTCTGGAAGTTTCTTCCTTACAGCCGCGGGCTTCCCCCAGGGGAGGCAGGAGAAGGGGTGGGAGCAAGATGTGTATCAGCTCGGGCCCCTCCTTATCTGGAACCTTCTTCCTTTCCTAGGGAGGCTCAAAGCCTACCCTTCTCGGAGCTCCCCTTCAAAGAGCCACATCTCCATAAATAATTATCTCCATTTGGGGGAGATGTTTGCATATCAAAGAACTCCTTGGGGAGGGTTTAAAAATAATTTAAAATCAAATTGTAAATAGTCTGTTGTTCTCGAGAGACAGCGAAGCTGGACGGGTGGGGGCTGCCGGAAGTGATGTCATTTCTCGTTATAAAGTTTACTGGCCCTTTTCCTCTTCCTTTTACTATTTTTTTTAAAGGTAATGGGTAGAAAAGAAAAAACCTAACAAAGGCTGGACTCCCCCAGACCCCTTCCTCTTCCAACCCTCCCCTCTCCTTTCTCCACCCCCAGCCCCCAACCCCCACTGCAAGGATTTGGCCTCCATTGTCCTAAAATTTCAATACTGCTCAGAAAATGAAAAGGCCCTGAATGCCATAAGGGGGTGGGGCGCAAAAGAGCATCTCGCTCCTCTGGGTCAACTCAAGATGCCTTTTATTTTGACAGAATCCTCTGTTATAGATGGCGCTTCACAAAAGGCCCGAGTTCCTGTTCCTGGAAGGGGCTGGGGGTGGGGGGAGGAGGGAGGGTTTCAATTAAAAGCTAATAGCCTTTTGTGATGCGCTCTCTGGGGCATTGCTCGCGTTTATTGGACCTCACTGTGTGCTGGGACCAATCCTGTGAAATCAGAGTAATCTGTGTCCCATTTCCCAGAAAAAACAAACCAACAAAAATTTTTGACCACTGGAAAGAAAGAAAGAGAGTGTTCTGGGATAGCAGACTTTTTAGAAAGTAAATTCAGCCCTGTTGTGGGGCGGAGCAGAGGACCCAGAAAGGAGGAGAGTGGGTCGTCAGAATCCAAGTGCAGGAAACCCTGGGTTTGGTCTCCGATCAGCTGCGGCTTCCGGGGCTGGACAGGCTGCTCTTCCCTGGGGCAAGAATCCAACGCCAGCCTGGGGCAGAGGCGCTGCTTGAGTAAATCCTCTTCCAGCTCCCAGCCTCACCCGAGAAAAGCCGCCTTCCCGGTGCCCTTGGTAACTGGCGGCAAAAGTTTGTAAACAAGACTCCACCCAAGAGATCTGAAGCCCTCGGCACTGCCGGGTCAATGGAGATCGGTCAATGGAGATCGGAGGAAAATCACTACCTCGAACTGGGAAGCTGGGAGACAACCCACAGGGCAAGGGGAGGGGGCTTTCTGGCAACCGGTGAAAACCTAGAGGACTCCGGCACCTGAAGCTCCGGGTTCTGGTCCCCGCCCTGCCCCTGACAAGCGCCCAAAGGCCTTGGATGGCACTCAAAGCTTTGGGCTCGGTTTCCCTGTATCTGCAACTGAATGGGTTGGTTTAACAGGATGGTCTTTGGCTCTAAAATTCTAAAAGATGACCCTTGAAGACACACAGATGGCTAACAGACACATGAAAAAATGTTCATCATTAGCCATCAGGGAGATTAAAATCAAAACCATACTGAGATACCACCTTACACCAGTTAGAATGGCCAAAATTAACAACACAAGAAACAACGAGTGTTGGAGTGGATGTGGAGAAAGGGGAACCCTCTTCCACTGTTGGTGGGAATGCAAGTTGGTGCAGCCACTTTGGAAAACGGTGTGGAGATTCCTGAAGAAATTAAAAATGGAGCTACCCTATGACCCTGCAATTGCACTACTGGGTATTTACCCCAAAGTTCATAGCAGCAATGGCCACAATCGCCAAACTGTGGAAGGAGCCAAGATGCCCTTCAACAGACGAATGGATAAAGAGGATATGGTCCATATATTATGCCTCCATCAAAAAGGATGACTACCCAACTTTTGCATCAAAATGGACGGGACTGGAAGAGATTATGCTGAGTGAAATAAGTCAAGCAGAGAGACTCAATTATCTTATGGTTTCACTTAGGTGTGGAACATAAGGAATAACATGGAGGACATTGGGAGAAGGAAAGAAAGGGTGAATTGGGGGAAATCGGAGGGGGAGATGAGCATGAGAGACTGTGGACTCAGAAACAAACTGAGAGTTTTGGAGGGGAAGGGAGTGGAGGGTTGGGTGAGCCTGGTGGTGGGTATTGAGGAGGGCACGGATTGCATGGAGCACTGGGTGTGGTACATGAACAATGAATCTTGGAACACTGAAAAAATAAAATTAAAAAAAATTAAAAAATTAAAATTAAAAAAAAATTTAAAAAAAATTAAAAAAAAAAAAAAAAAAGACCCTTATGCTCTCCACCTCTCCCGCGCCACCCCTACTGCACCTCGTCCTTCAGCCAGCTGTGCAGCCAGCTGTGGTTCGACGCCAGTTGGCAGGGGTGAAGTAGACCGTCTGCAGATAAAAGCTTGATGATTCATGATATGCATACACTGCACCTCAGGGGCGCGGGTATAGACCAAGCCCTAGGGTGTAAATCAGACAAAGGCCAATGTTAAACGTGCCCTAAATTTATGCACCCACTTGTTAAGTAGCCCCGGCACCTGGTAGAGTAGAACAAAAGGTACGGTTCAAGGTCAGGCTGTGTGGCCTCGGGCAAGTTGCCCAACATCTCTGAGCTGTCTTTCTTCATCTATAAAATGGAAATATTTGCCTTGCCTAGTTTACAAAAAAATTTTTAAAAAATTCAAATGTAGTTTGTAGGTGAGTAATCCCTTAAAAGCAGCGAAACCCAACCCAAGTATCTCCTCTGTATTATCTCCTTTGGCATACAGCCCTAGCTGGATACTGGGGGTATTTCTAGGGACATACTGCTAAAGAAAAAGAAACACCAAACTGGTTCTTAAATTCAAAAGCTTATGTTAAAAAACAAGTACTTGAGGGGCGCCTGGCTGGCTCGTCGGTGGAGCTTTGTGACTCTTGATCTCAGGGCTGTGAGCTCAAGCCCCACATTGGGTGTAGAGACTAGTTCAAAATAGAATCTTTAAAACAAACAAGTATCTGAAGGAGTCTTGGCCTCCTTTAATCCTTCACTTGCGCTATGAAGGATCTCATATTCGGACCTTCCTACTACCTAGTCCCCTGGTAGGATGTTGGAAAGAAAGGAAAACAGAGTGCCCCCCTTCTTGGGTTGATTTCGCTGAATGAATGTGATGATCCAAGCCAAAGAAGAATGGGAAAATAAAATTAAACCTAGGAACACAACCTACGCGGGAGGATTCTTTCTTTTTTTTTAACGCAACAAGGAATGAAGTTTACAAAGAGCAGAAAAATTTGAGGCTGATAGAAAGAAAAAACCCAACGGGCCGAAACCAGATCTACATGGCGAAGACTTGATGTCATCAGTTCTCTTCCCGCCTCCTGGCCGAGCGGCCGGTAAGGTTCTGGGACCAGAGAAATCCCAGTCAACGCTTGACTTAAGTCCAAGACCAAGGCTGCATCCCGTTCTCTGCTTGCCTTCTACTCAGCAAACAGAACCCCGTTTTATGGTGAGCAACTGAAAACAGTATAAAGTAAATGAGGTCCATAAAAATCCTGAGACGTAAGTTTAAGCGCAGCTAAACTAGAGAGAAAGGCGTACAAATAAACTTCCCTTATCACGGGCTTTAAATAGCTCAAGAGCGTTTTAGAGAAGAAAAGGAGTACTTTCCACCCAGAGAGAACATCCAACGAAGTCTAGGAACTTAGAGAAACTGCTGACAAAGGAAAAAACCTGCGGATTCTTATCTCAGACTTCTTAGCGTCATCAGCGCTTAACTTCCTCCTGGTTGGTTTGACTAAGGCTTGAGGCTGCAGGAAAGGTGGCTCAAGCACATCAGTGGCATGGCGTCGGCAAGGGAAACTCCAAGGACGCCCACCGAAGTCCCCCAACCCCCACACTTTTGGGGCATCTCAGCTCGGGAAATAATGGAAGTTCACCAGAGTCATTTTCAGCAGGAGAAAAGTCCAATCTCCCCCAATTCTCAGCCATTCATTGTCACGGTCAACCATCTTTTTTTATAAAAGCTCAATAAATCTGGAAGAGATGAGAATCCGCTTTGCCTGTGCATTTCATGTCCAAAGACAAGAGAGACGGAATGGGGGCGCCTGGGTGGCTCAGTGGGTTAAAGCCTCTCCCTTCGGCTCAGGTCATGATCTCAGGGGCCTGGGATCGAGCCCCGCATCGGGCTCTCTGCTCAGCAGGGAGCCTGCTTCCTCCTCTCTCTCTGCCTGCCTCTCTACCTACTTGTGATCTCTCTCTCTGTCAAATAAATGAATAAAATCTTAAAAAAAAAAAAAAAAAGAGAGAGAGAGACGGAATGTGCTGGAAGAGGGAGCTACGTTGCCCTGAGTGTGTCCCACTGAGATTTTTTACCTTCCATAAGAACTTTTTGGTAGAGGATCCTGCCTGACTGGTGAGTCTTAACATTTCCCGCACCTCCATGCTTTAGACAAAGCGTTTTCTCTCCCCCGACCCTGCAAGGCCCACAAAGGAACCAAACTGCAAACACCAAGCAGATCAAATAACGAAAGAAATGGTGACAGAGCTGCTAGGAATGACCAGGGAGATTAGCCTTTTAGCCTGCGGTGGCCTGAGCGGAAAACTAACCCCATAGCTATTTTTAAAGCCTAATGGTGATTTCTAAGAACAAAACTGTTTGGTGGAATCTTACTGCCCTCCGTGCTTTGTTTGTATCTGTTTGGGCTGTGGATGTTCCAGATTTTTATCTTCAAAAGAAAACAGAAGACCAACAGCAAAACAGGGGGCATTGGAAGCACTTGAGAATGATGTGCTCCGCGAACACGTGCGTGAATGAATGGAAGGAAATGAGCCGGCAAGCCTTGATGCTCAATGACTGTGGGGGCCACAGTGCCAACATGCAAAGACACCTGGGAGTAACCTGGAATAATAAATTAGCACCGTTTGGGCCAGGGTCGAAGATGGTGATGATCTCAGCCTCCCAACGCCCCAAGTTAATGCTAGAGAAACATTTACGGATCGTCAGACTCATGACATTAAGTGACACAATTAAACTAGGAGGCTATAGACACAAGGAAGGTCTTGAACTTGAATGCCCAGAGATAGGCGAGATATTTCTCATGCATGATTAAGGAATCAGTGATATGGTGGGTATGTATCATTTGGGGGGAGGATTCTTGCCCTCCAGGAGCATACTGCGTTATTTGGAGAGAAATTTACCAATGCACGGGAAGTTTACCAACACATACTGTATGCTTGGCTCAAAGTGACAAATGTGGAAAAGAAGCATTCAGAAGGTGTGTCCTTTGAGACAACTGAAGCTTTCTTGAGCTACTCCCATGGGTAGGTGGAACTCCCATGGGTAGGTGAAAGTGAAGAAGTCAAGAAGAAAAGGTAGCTAAGTTTAGGGACCTACGGCAGTGATTGGGTCATTTAACCTGGTCCGAAGTTTTTTTTTGGAGGAAGAGTGAAAAATCAGGTTAGAAACACTGGAAAATGGGCTGCTGCCCAGCCCTCCACCCGGTGCGTCCCCAGGCAGCCTCCCAAACGTCAACGCCAGCAACCTTCACGGCCCCTCAGAATGTGGAACATGATGTCCCAAATCCCTGGCAGGGCATGGGCCTCTCTCCGAGTGTACCCCATGTTCCCCACCTCCCTTTCTCACCCCTCCCCCAACTCTCCATCACCCCAGCCTTGGGCAGGCACCTGCATTTCCTCAAATGGGTCGTGAGGTCTCTTGCCACCCCCCACCCCACCATGGACATCCCTCCTTCTAGAATATTCTTCCCAGTCCTCCTCCTAAAAAAAATTTCCATGACACTCATCCCTTCCCCATTCTGGGTTAGCAATCCTTGCTCCCTTCTCATGACCACCACCCTCCCAACACGCTCCTTTAAGTACACGCATGTGCATGCCCCCCCGCCACACACATGGAGTTAGCATGACCTTTACCTATCTGCCTTTCCAGTTCTCCAGGGGGCTGCGAACTGGGCTGTGCCTTATTTTCATGGCGGCAAAATTAAGTGGCTGTTAGATGAACGAAGGGTAAGTGGGTGAATTGAATAAATGCTAGACGGACGCTGGATTTCATCTGAGGCAATGAAAATCCATGGCAAGTGTAGGACGCGAGTGGCCTGAATTAAGTATTAGCATGGCCGACCGTGCTTCCCAGCAACACCAGTTAAACAGATTTGGGCTCTGCGAGCCTCCTGAAGACAGAGAAGAAAAATGTCAAGAAATCGAGAACGAGCAAAAAAAGACTGCCATGTGTCTCCAGGGGAAAACTGCACCGTGTAGAGCGCGTCCTTCTGGTTAGCGGACTCTAGGCTGTTTGTGCCTTTGAAATATTTTGCAAATCTGGGAATCATCAACCCCGCCATCACAACACGATATATAGAGTTCTTGACCCCGCGCATGCGGAGGAATGCTCGCTGGTGGAGGCTCTGTGGATTTGCCTCTCCACTTCCCACCACTTGGGAAAAAAGTCCCTCTTTGAAAATTCCTATCAGCATTTCCTTATTCCAAGTGAACTTAGGTTCTTTTGGCTTCTCCACTGAACAGTAACACCTGCCTGGTTCTCTCGTTAATAACGAATCAAACGGGCGCCTGGGTGGCTCAGCGGTTAAGGGTCCGACTCTTGGTTTCAGCTAAGGTCATGATCTCAGGGCTGTGAGATTTGAGCCCCACGTCTGGCTCTGTGCTCAACATAGAGTCAGCGTGAGATTCTCTCTTCCTCTCCCTCTGCCCCTCCCTTGCCCCCCCACCTTGGTTCTCTTTCTCTCTCTCTCTCTCTCTCAAATAAAATAGTAAAAAGAAATAACAAGTGAGGGACGTCTGAGTGGCTCAGTGGGTTAAGCATCTGTCTTCAGCTCAGGCCATGATTCTGGAGTCCTGAGATGGAGTCCCGTATCGGGCTCCCTGCTCAGTGGGGAGTTTGCTTCTCCCTCTCCCTCTGCCGCTCCCCCTGCTTGTGCTCGCTCTGTCAAATAAATAAAATCTAAGAAGGAAGGAAAGGGGAGGGAGGGAGAGAAAGAGAGGAAGGAAGGAAGGAAAGAAAGAAAGATAAGATCCTTAACATGACCATTAAGAACTATAAAACTTCCTATTACATCTAGAGGGGAGTCATGCGTTACCTTTTGTTTTTAAAAATTATCCTTCACCAAAAACGCTGGATTCACTGTGTGTGTGTTTGGAAAGGTGTTCTTCATGCCAGTGGTGTCCCCTTTATGCCGCCCCCCGCCCCCCCATCTCAGTATCAAGAACAGTCACGCCTTCTTTTAGCCAACGGCTTGTTTTCATGACATGTCTCTTAGAGGTCTTTTGGTGAAGACAACCAGGGAGCTGAGGACCCACAGTCACGTGGGAGACGTTTCTCAGGCCCGGTCCTGGCTCCCTTTGCTGCTTTCTCTAGTCTCGTGTCACGACTTATGTGTCTGCGGCCCTTTGGGGTATCATTAAAAACCGCTGTTAAGTATGTTTCCAAAAAGGCAGATACAGAATGAATGATATTCTGTGCATCTGAATGGGGAAGGGGAGAGTGGGAAGGAAGAACACAGAGCAGATAATGCAAAGCCATTTTGAAGGAAGGAAAAACGAAAGGCTGGGAACAGGACAGAGATGGGGACAGAGAAGAGGTAGCAAGGGTCACCTTCCCTTTTTAGGCTTGGCACGCGTGTATCGCGATTTCACCCGCGTAAGTTGTGGCTTCCCACAGTGTATTCAGGGAGCAAAACGTAGGTGCTCCTCCAAAAAATATCATCAACAAATGAGGATTTAGGTTTTCGGGTCTGTAGGTAAAAAATAAAAATTAAAAAAAATTGGGGAGAAGGCAACAATCATCCCCAGGTTCTGGTTAGAATTCTGTTCCAGAAAGGCCACTTCTGGGCAGATGAGTCGGCCTGGGGCGGGTGGGCTGCCTCTCTCTGAAATGCTCAGTGGCCTTCTCCGTCCGCAGGACAAAACCAAATAAAGGCCTTTAAGCTGCTACTTTTCCAGATGAATCCACTTCCAACTCCCGGGGGCTGGGAACACAGGGCACTTAAGCCCATGAGCAAACACCTCCTCAAGCCATGCGCAAACACCTCCTCAAGGAGAAAACAAGAGACGAGCTCTCTGCTGCCCCGTTAGCCCGGCTGGGAAGTTAATCGAGTTCAAACCCCTCCAAAGACAGTTTTCCTGGGCTGGTTAAATGCCCGCTGATTAACTTGTCACTTGCAGGCAGGCTTCTCTACCAGGTACCGCGCTGAGAAATGGAATCATTTGACTATGCGAAGCTGCTCTACGGATCAGACCCCACCCGCCTTCCGGAGGTATCTCCACGGATCCGGAATTCCGAGAGATTTCTTTAGGAGACTAACAGGGTTATCTGATCGAGGAAGGACGCCCTTTCCTGGGACCCTCTTCCTCTGAAGGGAGACCGTCCACCTCTTCTTCAGGACAGAATAGAAATATCCTAACAGGAACGGTGAGGACCTTCGCTCGCTGCCAAACGTGGGTCCACAGAGAACCCGAGAAAAGGGGCGGGCCCTCTGGGGCAGCAAACGCACATCCACAATGCGGACACAGACCTTGGGACTCGGCTTTGGGGCTTCATGGACCCCCGAGGCCCCTCTGTGGGTCCATGCTAAGAACCTGACACAGCCCGACCATGTGTCAGCCCCTAGCCAGAGGCCAGTGCCCAGAGCCCAGGGGACACGCGTTCTCCATCCACGTAATGGGTCAGCATCACAGTTCAGCCCCACGAGCTTCCTGGAGTTCGTGACACAGAAAAAGAACTCTGCCTCTGGTAAAGGAGAAATGGGCTTCCTTCCTTCCATCAGAAGATGGTTCGTTCTGGTCGTTGCCGGGTATGAGGTCAATCCTGAGACCCGCCCAGCACTCTATCCACGAGAAGGGACTGGACATCCACGATCTTGGTGGTGCGGCCCTACCATCCTTCTCAGGGGGCGTGGGTTCCATTTTTGAAATGCGCAGGGGCGAGGGCTGGGGGTGGTGAAACGGGGTTGCCCCCAAACGCCGGGCAATGGCAAAGCAGGGACTTCGGATTTCAGGATGTTCAGCTCCGAATCTCCTGTCCATCCCAGTTCTCGACATTTCTAAGAACCTCCGAGATCAAAAGGCTCAGATACAGCAATCATCGCAGCAGACCCACCTGACCATTTATTTGAGAGAGTGAGAGCTAGAGCGAGCACGGGGTGGCGTGGGGCGGAGGGAGAGGGGGAAAGACACCCACGCAGACTCCCCGCTGAGTGCGGAGCCCGTCTCGGGGCTCGATCTCACGGCCCCGAGATCATGACCTGAGCTGAGGCCAAGAGTCGGACGCCAAACCAACTGTGCCACGCAGGAGTCCCAGAACGGTTGGCTTCAAATTAATTTGTGGAATTATAAGGGCTATAAATTATACTGAAATAAACATACACTAAATGTGTGTGCGTGTGGAGAGAGAGATTAATTGGGAAACTGGGAACTAAAACCTCTTACTGGTTCCCTGCGCTCCTGCCTTATGCTTTTGTTTGAGTTCATTTCTCACTCAACCCTTCTGAAACAAATGATCACACACATGAAAATAATCAGATTAGCCTCCCACCAAGCATGGCCCTAATTCCTCTGTCACTGCTCCCGTTGCACACTTGAGCCCTCTGTTTTCCAGCGGTGTCCGTGTTCTGCAGGAGGAAGGCGCTCGCCCCAAATGCTGGGACCGATAGATACTCCAGAACACCGCTGCTCCGGGCTTTGCGCCCAAAATGCTGGACACCCCAGGCTGGACGCGAGGAAAAAATGAGAATTTTTCTCGGCGTGCTTTAAGGTGTCCGAGACAGAGAAACTGATGACCCGAGCTCATCCTCTATCCTCTCCACTCTCCTTCTCCCCTTTCAATAAACCAGGTGTGAAAAGAAAAAAAGCACGCTGGCTCTAAATGTCCAGAAAAGCCAGAAGTCACAGTCAATCCACCCTCTGGAAGCGGGGAGAGATACCTGAAGCTATGCCAAGCTGAACGAGCCTCTCAAGTCCAGAAACAAACAGGCTGATGAATTAGTACCGCAAAGCCACTGAGCTGAGCCCCAAGAATCAATCGAATAGGCTGCCTCTTCTTCTAGCTCATTAGCTATTTGAGATTACCATCATAGGGGGAGTAGCCTCTCAGCTGGAAATTAAATTAGCCTGGCCATCAACCCAGGAATGCAGATCGCAAAGTATCTGCTGAACGATTCTGGGAGAAAAAAACCCCACCACCAAGAGCTCTCTCCGCCAAGCACCAGCCTCCTCCGGGCCTCCGAGCTGGTCCCCTTTTTCTTCGCCATTTCCTTCCTGAACCCTAAGAAAAACCACCAGCAGCAAAAGACGCAAGACTTTTTTACTTTGGTTTGCAGATAAAGGTGCAGTAAACCTGGTTGGCTTGGGATAAAAATTACCAAAGAGGTGGCTTGGGACGAAATGATCAGAAATCTGGCATTCAGGGAAAACAAAGAGAGAGAGAGAGAGAGAGAGAAAAGATGGTATGGGATGAGAAAGGAAGAAAGGAAAGGGGGCAGGGGGTGCGGAGAGAGTTAAGGGGGTGCGGGAGATAGAAACCCATCCGTGCACCGCCTCCGCCCCTGCGAGCGGTGGGTGCAGAGGTAGGTAGGTACAAGGTCCAGTAAGAAGGGCGACAGGCCCTAATTGCACATTCAGAACAGGTGTGTGCCTGCAAAGCCCCCTCTTAATTATGGGGTTTGGCATCTTGGCAACGCCGGCAGCCTGGCCCTGCCCAGCTTCTGAGAAGGCTGGGGCTGAGCGTCCACAGAGTCATTCTGTTGTAGGTCCGGAGAGCTGAGCAGTGGAATTTCTAATTACACGGCTTTAGGCTTTACCCTAATGAAAGGCTCCGTCCAGACAAGCGAAAAGCAACCAGCTTAGAGAACGCGGGTCCCGAACACATCCTGAGAGGATCTCCAAGCACTGGCTTTTTTTTTTTCCCCCCCAGGGTGGCATCTTTTCTGATCGCTAGCAAAATGACATGTTGCTACTCAGGGGCATCTTGTAAATCCGACTTCCGAGTTGAAATACTTAGAGAGAGACGAGGGGAAAAAAAAAAAGGTGCAAGATATGCTGTGCTAATTTCGCTTTAAAGTCATGAGCTGAAGGTTCACTCTCCAATGACCTGGACCCCCCCGCTGCTACCTTGCTCATTATATTTCTCCTCTGCTTATCCTTCCCTGCGCTGACCACACCTTTTCAGGTAGACCTCCTTGCCTTTTCACATTTATTCCTCTTGCCAAGAAGTCCCCTGTGCCCACAGGGTCTGCACGCGAACTCCTATTCATCCGTCAAAACCTTACCAGGGTGTCCCCTCCTCTTGGAAGCCTGCCTTCCCAGTGGAGCTCCTCCCCCCACCCAGAACAGGTCTTCTCCCGCAGTTATTTCTCGGCCTTAACCATCCCTCTCTTTTCGCCTATCTCAAGGCCTACTGGGCCATTAGTAGTGAGCCACCCTTGCCTCTCCCCTCGACGCTCTGTGGCCAGTCTCCACTAAGCGGTCAGGGTTTTTCTAAAAAGTAGGTCAGATCCCGTCCCTCCCGTTCACAGAGCCCCCACTGGCATCCTTTCACGCTAAGAATACATTAAGAACATAAAGAGCTTCTCCTCTGTCCTCTCCTCCCACTTCCTTTGATCTCTTGGCTGTGGTCACAATGCCTCCTCTAGGGGCACACTCCCACCCCCTGGGCCCTCGGATATCCCTTCTCTTCATTCAGGCCTCTCTCCTCCACATCACCTCTTGAAAAAGGCCTCCCGCCTAAGACAGTTCTCTCCTCCCCGCTAACCCTCCGATGGTGCTCTGTGGTCTGATTTCTCTTCATGGCTCCTTATCAGTGGGGGCATTCTCTTATCAGTTCCCTCGCCCTTCATTTACTGTGCATCTCCCTGGGAGAATATAAACCGCACGAGGACAGGATCAGGTAGCGCGGCTACGATACACAGGTAGTAACAGATCAGTGAAATGAATCGATTTTGCAGCCTGGGAGTCTGGCACAGAAAAGACGGAGGCTCCATCCATTAATAAAACCGACGCAGGCATACAGAACCAAAGCAACACCAGCAGGCCTTCCCATTACCGGGACGCCCAGAGCGAAGTGAAAGCCTCCCCAATTCTCCACCTCTGTTGCTGGCTGGTGTCCAGGGGACTGGATCCTTCGCGGCATCGCAAACACACGCTTCCCCCCGAGGGTCCCCTCGATACCCTCCACCGAGTACAGAGAAGCCACAGGAGTTTAGGGTCCACATGAACGAGCACTGAATCCCCAGCAGATGTAAGTGACAAGCAGCAAGCGGCCGGGAACTTCTTTACGGCGCTCCGTGTGAGCCGTGAGTGGGCCCACCGCTGAACCCCAACAGCGCAATTGCACGGGGAGCACCTTTCCCCGGAGCCGGGCCTCTGCCGTCTGCTGCTGGGTGCACACCCCGCGCTCCCGTGCCACATCTGGAGACTGAGCGACCACAGATGACAGACATCTGTAGGGGACGTGCCCGGCCCCTCCCCGCCCCCGCAACTGACATCCCCGAAAGACACCGTCTGGACAAGACGAGGTGGCACCTTTGATCAAAGACCTCAAAATGAACAAAAGCCCGAGTCCTTGGGAAGCGGGCACGCGGGCTCCCCGGCGGATGCCCTTCTCACCGAGCACATAAAAGCCGCAGTCCGCTCTGTCCCGGTGTTTCCAGCTGGGGCGGGAGGCAAACACAACGCTAAGAATAACCGCGCAGGACGGAACCGGGGGGACAGGGGAGGAGCGGAAAGGCCTGGGGTCCAGGGCCCCACGCGCTCACGCGGGCAGCCCCCTAACCACGAGCCTCCTCTCTCCGCCCCCCAAGGGAAATGCAATCCTTAAGCCACACCTGATGGATAACCGCAGTCACTTTTTTTTTTTTTAAGATTTTATCTATTTGAGACAGAGTGCGAAAGCAGAAGCAGGGGGAGGGGCAGAGGGAGCAGCAGACTCCCCACTGAGCAGGGAGCCCGATGTGGGACTCAGTGCCAGGACCCTGAGATCATGACCTGAGCTGAAGGCAGAGGCTTAACTGACTGAGCCCACAAGGCGCCCCTGTAACTAGTCACTTCTAAATGCTGACACTGACGGCTCCCAAACCTCCACAGCGGGTGATGGGAGGGGACTCCCATCACTTTGGGAATATCCTGCAACCAGGAACCAGACACAGTTCTCCCCCCTCGACCTGCTCAGGATGCTGAGACAGGAGGACACTGAACATTCAATTTCTGAGCCCACCTCCTCTCCCAGTCCCCAACACGTCCTCTGCTCCACCCAATCCCCAATGCTTTGCCACTCCTCTCTGGGCCTTTCCCACAGCGCTGCTCTGCCCTGAACGCTTTTAATCTGCTTTCTGAGACGATTCGTCAGCAAACTCCTATCCATGCTTCAAAGCCCAGCTCAACGGTGGCCTCTCTTCGGGCCCCCTTCTCTCGGCTCACCAGGATTGTAAGGCTTCTGACAATGGCTTAACATCTTCTCCCAAATGCTTTTAGACTGCTCAACCCATTTCCCGCGATCAAAATCTGTCTGGTGCATAAAATCAAATCACGAAAGAATGAGCGTTAGACACCACATCCCAGCAGCCGTGCCGTCGAGATGCCCTGGCCGTGACTTGGCAATAAGTCTGCTTTTACTGCCTGATTTAAAGAAGGCCCCACAGAACGAGGAGAAGATGGGTATTAAATATCTCGTTAAAAGATACGTAACTTTATAGGAAGGGAAGTGAGATAAGCGTGAAAAGCTGGTCAGGTACATGCGACAGGGGACCCCACTCTGGTGTGAAACCGCCTGCTTCCAGACCATGTGAAAAGCCCCTTGCCAAGCATCCCCCCTGTAAGCAAGAGCTCAGGGCAGAGGTGAGGGGGCCGTTCAAGCAGGTGTTAGAATTTCACCCAACACGAGGAGTCTGATGGTAAGTGTATCAGAAGATAATAAGATCACTCTGGCAAGTTTAGAGTGCTTGGAGGGGAAATCCAGATACCCTTGTAACTTAAGTTTTGTACAAACAGGTAAATTAATCCCCCCCTCTCGCTGTAAAAAGGTTCCACTTGCCTCCTTTCCCAGGGACACCTAATCTGAAAGTTTCCTTCGTTTCCGGTGCTGGGCGTCTAAGGAGCACTTCTAAGTGCTCCCCCTTGGCCCCACACAACAAAAGGGAAAATGCACACTGAAGAAGAAAAAAAGGGAAAAAAAAAAAAAAGCTATTGCTTTCTTTTGCAGCTCAAGGCTGCCAATGTTGATCCCAAGCAGTGAACGTTGTATTTGCTGGAGACCTGTGTCGGGTGAGTGATCCTTTCCATGGGATGATAAACACATACAGAACAGAAGGACTACACAGAGCCAGGCAGGCTGGAGAAAGGCTTCCCCCCCTCCCTTTCTCCGGCACCATCAAGTGCCACGGAGACGGAGCGCTTACCTTTGAAAGCAGACAGGAGCTTCTTGGAAGAACCCTGAACCAGCAATAAGGCTGCTCGGGGACACCAGCCAGGGGACGCCGTCTCAAGAAGCCAGCGGCAAGACCCAACTCAAAATCCTCAGGAACGAGATGGGTTCCCCGAGCCTCAGCTTCAGCGCCTATCTGCCCAGGGTCCCCGATTTACCGCGAGCCCCCTCTTCTCTTCCTTTACTTTTTCTGCATGATCACCCCAGGGGGAGGAGTGCCCATGCATTAGGTTTGAGATAACTTCACAAGTGATGTAGGGAGTCTACCTTGCCATTAAGAAGAACTAGCTTGGGGCGCCTGGGTGGCTCAGTGGGTTAAAGCCTCTGCCTTCGGCTCAGGTCATGATCTCAGGGTCCTGGGATCCGAGCCCCACATCGGGCTCTCTGCTTGGCAGGGAGCCTGCTTCCCTCCTCTCTCTGCCTGCCTCTCTGCCTACTTGTAATCCCTCTCTGTGTGTCAAATAAATAAATAAATAAAATCTTAAAAAAAAAAAAAGAAGGACCAGCTTGTTTGTTGCAAAGGCTAAAGGTGGACAGAGACAGCACAGGGTCAGGGAGGGGGCAGATTCCCAAAACTCGAGGAACCCTGGAGCCCTGCTCTGCGAACATACCCCAAAGGGGCATCAGGACAAACACTGTGCCGTGGGTGATCAGTCAATATTGAACGAAAACAGGATTCTGTACTCAGGTATGAGGACAAAAATTTGTCCTGGGGGTGGGTGGGTGGGTGTGTGTGTGTGTGTGTGTGTGTGTGTGTGTGTGTGTGTGTGTGTGTGTGCAGGACTTCTCAGGGCCTTTAATATGCTAACACAGAACCATTTTCCCAACAAATCCCTTATCAATCTTTCTAGAACTTTCTGTTCACTGAAGACATTTCAGACAGTACTTCTCCAAGTGTGGTCTGCAGGCGACCCACAAACTGTCTTCAAGAAGATAAACGTACAACCCGACAGCAAGTCATTTGGCATTGCCGCAACACCCACGGTCCTGATCAGTGAACTCACGATGGGCTAAAGACCAGTGTGGCTATTGCACAGGGTATGAGCTGTGTGCTCATCACACAAAGTAGGACAACACATCGGCCCACAACGGACTAGGAAAACATGGTCCCACACCAGTTGGCAAACACGAATGGGCTCATCTCCATCGTACATGTCAGGTGTTGACACCAAGGAGCTAAAGTGACTTAGCCAAGGTCACCAAGTCTGTAGCAAAAGGCTGGCCCCCAACTACAGGAGGTGGGGCACATGGAAGAGCCAGTTAAAGAACCAGAAACACTTTTTTAAGTAGAAGCACGTCATTCAAACAGGTTTTAGGATCAGGATGCTGATTTCAAATGGTCCCAGTGGGCAGAGCACCATGCAGCCTCCCAGAATTTTTATAGTGGGCCCCAACGAAAACCAAGTCAAGTAGGGAAAAGCTGATGCCAAAATCTAACAAGAATGCCCATGATCTGGGCGCCTGGGTGGCTCAGTTGGTTAAGCGACTGCCTTCGGCTCAGGTCGTGATCCCAGAGACCCGGGATCGAGTCCCACATCGGGCTCCCAGCTCCATGGGGAGTCTGCTTCTCCCTCTGACCTTCTCCCCTCTCATGTTCTCTCTCACTCTGTCTCTCTCAAATAAATAAATAAAATCTTTAAAAAAAAAAAAATCTTGAAAAAAAAGAATGCCCATGATGAACCAGATGGGAGGAAATTCAGTCCTGAAATAATACATATCTGAAAAAGAGGCGGGGGAGTCGGGGAAGGGGACAGTCTGTAGCTCCCAGTCTGCCTGGCACTGACTTGACCCAGAACCGGGCAGGTAACAAATGACAGAAGCTGGCCAAGTGGGAGATAATAAGGAGCAGTGGGGACTGTGTCAAAGGGAAGAGAATATGCCCCCATTCACAGGTGCAGCTTCTTGCCAGCTCTAAGCCACCTGTTACCATGAGGACCGCCAGATCCTAAAAACAGAAAATCTGGATTTGTGAAATTTCTGAATCTGTCAATATCAGCAATGAATTTACAGGTTTTTAAAACCCTGCAAGTATTCACTCCGGGATTTTATTTATATTAAGTTCAACAACAGGCAAAACTAGTCTGCGGGGTGGTGAAAAGGAAGAGGACGGTCGTTATCCCTGGGACAGGGACAGGAAGGGAGCACGACCGTGGCTTCCAGAATTCTCAAACCGCGGTTACATCGGGATGTTGACTTTACGAGCATTTGTCAGGCTGCACGCTTCTGCTTCCTACACTTTCTGACAGGTATGTGAAATAAGAATCTGAACGACAGCAACAAAAAAAGCTAGATTTATAGAAAAAATAATACAGTGCCTGGGATTTTCTTCAAAGAACGCACAAAAGAAAGAACGCACCACCTCTTAGAAGTGTTGGAGGGAAGTCTTGGAGAAGTACAAAATCAGGCCAGGTGGAGAAGAAATACTAAAGCGAAGGATGCCACGATCTCTCCGGAGTTTCCGCCTGTGCGGAAGGAATTCTGTGAACGGGGGGCTTGAAGAAAGAAGACGCAGCCGTCCCGAGTTCCCGCATGCACAGTGGGTCTTGGCACGGGTAAGCGGAGGCTACCCGGAAGGTTAACGAGCTGCAGGGTAGGAGCCAAGTTCTTGGACAAGGGCATAAAAGCGGCATGGGTCGGGTCTGCTCTATGGGGAGACCTTCTCCTGCACGACTGCTGGGGACAGTATAAAGCAGGATGTCTCCACTGACCGGGGTAACGGTGGTCAGGGTGTCAGAGAACGCAGACGGGAAACAACAGTCCTTAGGGAGGGAGAGTTCCGGTGTGATCCTGGGAACAGAATGGGGGCGGCATGGTGGTGGTGGGAGCAGCAGGCAGAACAGGTTGGTAAAGGAAGAAATGGAAGGAGGCTGGGGTCTGAAAAGCAGCATCTAGCACACAGATCTCACCTCTGGAGTCCGAGCTACGTGGGGTTGGGGGTTGGGGAGGTGAAAAGGGATGCTGGGTACACCCATGACAATCATCAGCCCGCCATCCATCAACACAGATGCCCTTCTAGCCGAGAGGAGGCTAAGCAGTGGGGGTGGGCAGCAGAAGGAAAAGTAGGCATGGGGACAGAAAGAGAGGGGGAAAATATAACTCTGGGGATAGTTTTATGTGGAGAAGTCTGTGGCCTGGGGCAGGGGGAAGAAACAATGAGAGGGCTTGCCCTGGGGTCCAGAAGGAACACCAGGTCGGATTTCAGCCGTGCATGGGAGCTCTAAGATGTGGCATTTGCAGGGCCCCTGGAAGGCTTTCGGTTCATGGGGCTGAGACACCTACAGATCCAGCTGTATGACCTTAGGCAATCTCTGAAAGCTTCCCTTTCCTCCTCCACAATCTGGGGGAAATCACACAGGAAACATCATTCCCAGCACACAGCAGGCTCTCACTCACTAAGGCCAAGCTATTTTTTTTTTCCTATTGCATCACATAGTAACTGACATTCCCTCTCCTTTCTATCTCCTTAGCTCTCTTCCGAGAGCTCCTGGAACATAAAATACAAAATCACATTTCTTCATTTGCACTATTTTATGACAGGCTTCCTGTTCTCCTTCAAAGGATTTTTAGAATTATTCGTGATTCGGTGGGACTCTTGATTTTCTTTCAAATTGGTGCTTCAATTGCTCTGCAAAGTCTTAGAGCCTGTAGGTTTTTGTTTTTGTTTTTTTTGTTTGTTTTTTAGTTTACGGACTAACACAGGCCTCTCAAGGACAAGTTCGTGTCTCTTATACTTCCTGAGTACTTCAGCTGCTGCCCAGCATAGCACCTGATAAAAAACCAGTGCTCAAACAGGGTATTTTTTAGGGCAGTGGTATTAGTCCGCAGGATATTACAAAGATGGATGCATGTGGTTATAGGTTTGTCAAAAGCCCTAACACGTGCACATCAAAAGCAATGTTGCAAACTCTAAGTCAGGTGGGTTCATCAGTGGTAACAAATGGACCCTTCTGGTGCTGCAAGGTGACCTTGGGGGAGACTGGGCATGTGGGAGGACATGGCAAACGGGGAACTGTCTTTCTGCTCCATTTTGCTGTGACCCTAAAACTGTTTTTAAAATATAAAGTCTCAATATTTTTTTAAAAGTAAGTGCTCAATAAATCCTTGCTAGGTGAGTGAAAAAAACAGGCCCACGTGATTCGTAAGAGCATATTATTCACTGACTGCAGGAAAAAAAGACTTAAAATGGTCACCCTTCACTTGCTCCGTTTGAGTGTTTCAAGTCAATAACAAAGTAGTGATCGTTTGAATGTTTCAAGTCAATAACAAAGTAGTGATCGTTTGAGTGTTTCAAGTCAGTAACAAAGTAGTGATTGGCTCCCAAACGGTACTCTCTGTGCCCACCCCTCCCCCACACACCCACGCACCTACTTGGGGCTTTGATAAAAATTCAGGGCTGGGAACAGGATGTTTACTTCTTCGTGTATCTGTGTTAGCTGGCAGCACAAGCATATGCTAAGTGTCTGCAGACTCTGCAACAATCAGCCTGGAGGGCACCAGGAACCCCAGGAACAACACAGCAAGAGGAATGGCTGAGCTAAGCCAGGACTAGCTTCCAGCCTTAGAAGCCGGCAGGGGGAGGGAAGAGGAAGCCTTCCAGCTGGGGGAAGGCACCAGGAGTGGTCTGGAGGTGGAAGACTGTTCTCTAATTGTCTTAGTGTGTCTTCTCCCCCGGGGGGGGGGGGGGACACACTACTTTAATGGACAGAAGGCCCAAATCCTGCATTTCTTCCACCTTTTCTGCAGCAAAGAGCACTGTCCTATGTGAGTTCCCGGCCTTTTTAATTCCCGGCATCTCCTGGACCTCTGCAAAAAAAAAAAAAAAAAAATCCGCCCCCCCCAAAAGGTGTCTCATCCAAACCCACAACAGGAGTCCCAGTGCACGGTGTAAATCTCATCCTGACAGGCGGCTTTTTAAGACTGTCATTTCACCTTCTACTGCACTAAAGGAGGCTTATGAGTGCCCACCTGCAGGCTAGGGGAGCAGAAGGGCGCTCCGGGGTTGCCCAACAGGAGCCATTCCAACCCCCTGTGGGTAGGAGGCAGCTGCTGGACTGAGGGCACGAGGTGGGGGTGCTACTGGAAGGAGGGTGACCTGGGAGTGTGAGCCCTCGAGGGGCACGTGGGGAGCTGCGGGGAAAGTGTTGGGGGAGGTGGGTGGGGGTGGCGAGCCACCTGGTCTCAGTCCAGGAATCAGAAAGGGGGTCCGAGAGTGATTTGTCGGATTTGTTGTTTCCTTTCCCTCCTCTCCTCCCCACCCGGGGCCTTTTCCACTTTGTCTTCATCCTGTCACTTAACGGGGCCCATTCACGGAACTAAAGCTAGTTTGGGGTGTCCGCTGAAATCTGCGGACTCGCATTCCAGGCAGCCATCGCGGAAGTGGGTGAACCCAGGATTACAGAGTGCCCCCCCATAGAAGGGTGACGGGCGGGGAAGAAGAGAGAAAACACGTGCTTGCTGAAAACGGACTCCACGGATTTACTTCCTCGCGAGCCATCTCCCCCTCCCTCCAAACCCGTTAAAGACGGGTTTCCTTGCCCGACTCCCAAAACTCATTCATTCCGGCCCGCATCCCAACAGCCAGGGATTCAGGGAGGGCGAGGCCGACTCTGCCCCCCGACTCTACCCGACGGGGGCAAGCATTTCAAGGAGACACACCTTCCCCTCCAGAAGGCAGGGGAAAACTGTGCAGGAAATTTCAGAGGGGAAAGAACGGGAGGGAGCAAACCCAACCGTCTACACCGCTCAGCTCAGCACTAGCTTAACTCCACCCGACCGCTGCGGGGCACAGGGGAAAGCCGGCTCGCCCCGGCTCCGCCAGCCCCTTCTGGGCGGGGCCGTCGCGCAGGGGGAACGCCATTGGCCTCCTGCAAACCGCCCGGACCAATCAGCGCGGGGACGACACCCTCGGCACCGCCCCCCGCGGCCAGGCCGGACTTGCCAACAGGTGAGGCCGGAGCGCGGCGCTCGGGCTGGTCACGTGGCTGCAGGCGGCGACCCGGGGGCGGAGGGGCAGCCCCCGCCCGGCCGCCGGCCCCGCCCCCGCCCCGGGAAGCCTCGCCATCTGTCTCCGGGGCTCGGCGCTCCTGGACCAGATGTAGTGATCCCACGCGACACAGGGACCGTGCTGACGGGTCCCAGCCGCGGAGCCATTTTCTCTGCCACTGGCCGCGCGCTCGGCCACCCTCCCGGGCGCCGGGTCCAGGCGAGCGCTCCTCCGGCTCCCCCAAGGGGACGGACACGTGGACGCGCCGGGGCCCTGTGTGGGGACGTGTTGGACGCTTTTGTCACCACCAGACCCTTCCTCCTGCCCCTCAGCCATTCAGTCAAGAATGTGCGTTGGAAATCTGCTGCTTCTCACTTGTCTTCCCCATTTTCCCCCCATTCTGTTGCCCCAAGCTTCACACTGCCCAGAACAATCTTTCAGCATTGTATAGGCTTCTGAGCAAGTGTGACCATGCTGAGTAGCGTGGGACAGAGATTTGGGGAAGTAGGGGGGACGAGGATTCCGAATCCCACGCCCCCAAGTTGCTTGATGAACGCACATGGAATCATTCACACTCTAGTCAAAAGTGTTTAAAAGTACTGATCCCCTGGCAAGACATAGTCTAGCCTGGGCTGAAATACAACAGACTTGATGTTAAAGCAGTCTTCTTTTAACACATTTGCTATATTTAGAAGAAAAGTATTTTATCCCAAGAGCTTATCTGTTCCCGAACAAATGTATCAACTTAAAGTCCCAGTGAACATATGTATGTACATACATTTTTTTTTTTCATATGTACTTTTATAACGGGAGTAGAAGACCCATTCCCCTCTGGTAGTCCCTCTCTGACCAGATCCACAGTCATAGTTTTTAAAAGCAGCTCTCGTTGGGAGGCATCCAAACTCTGTGTACCACAGCATTGCTATTTACACGTTTACCCATGATGCAATGAGGTAAATTTTTTGAATGACTCAGTAACTTATGCTATTTTTAATATGTTTCGAGTCACAAAAATAGGTATTTAAAGAATTGAGGATACAGATATGAAGGAAATTAATAACTTACCTACGCAAAAAGAAAATTAATGGGGGATTTTATTAGCGTTAGCAGTATCTTAACACATACTCTTGGCTGCAATGAAAATTATTTATGATGATGTTATCAGGCTGGTCATTGCTCCTCACATTCTCAACTTTTCCCCAAGTCTAAATTCAGGGGAAAAAAACATCGATCTACACTAACAACAATTTTATTTGGTGTTAGTTTTATTTCGGTAGCGTTTGAGGGCAATAGGGGATTTCTAACAAGGTAATGTTTTAAGTATTAGAAAAAGCTTCATGCTCTACTTACAAGTAGCTTTCAAAGATATCAGTATCTCATTTCTCTTCGGTCATGGTAAATGTTTTCATTTGAGGTAGGCAGCATATTGTATTCATTACCCTTGAAAATATGCCACATACTTGGGGAATTCATTTTGCTGGGATTCCTGAATATCCCAACAGCCTAGGACCGAAATTTCCCTTACTGTCTGAAATCACCCACTGTTAAATGAGAGAGGTAGCACCCTATTTGGAAACTAACTCTATTCACAGCAAAAGAAATGCTCATTATGTTCTGCCTTTGGAGTAGACATTTTGTGTTTCTGTCAATCAACTTAATTTCCATGTTCATAGAGTGAGGACAGAAAGGATTGAGAAACTACTGACAGAGAGAGCAGTCAGCAAGCAATCTCAGTCACAATTTATTTCAGCTCTGAAGCTCGAAATAAATGCCACTTCCCTGATTCATAACACTAGCTGGCTGGTGGGGTTGTCTTGTTTTTTTTTTTTTAAGTTCCTGGTGTGCTTTTAATTCTAAATAATTTAAGCGATTAAAAGGGTCAACTTCTGCAATCAGAAAACCTTATAGCCTACATGTTTTAACAAAAAGGTAAACCAGTATATGTATTTGGAATGAGGTTTTGTGACATACTGATTTTTCCAGATCTCAAAAAGTTTTTCTTCAAACAAAAACAAAACACCAAACTAGAAAAACGGCAGTGACAGAGCACTTAAAAAAATCGCAAACAATACGACTTTAGCTGGGATAATGTCTTTTTAAGTATCAGTCTATATTAAATTTTAAGTTTTTAATACGGCCCCTTTAAAAAGGCAAAATCTACTTTAGTCAACATTTAATTCCTACTATAGTATCTTACGTCGATAAGTATTTAAGACATAGGCTAATTTTTCAGAGACCTGTTCATTAATGCCATATCACTTGAAAGCTAAGGGTAATTTAATTCATACGTTTAAGCATTTTATTTATCTAAAACAAATAGGTTGCTATTAGATATTGACTATTTTATTAACTCAGAGCATCTGGGAAAACACTTATGATTAGGTTAATTTATGTTATATTTTCCCCTCAACTTGTAAAAGATTAATCAGCCATTTTACGGTCTAATTTAGGTGCCTAATTAAAACCAGAGTTCAACACATGCTACACTGTCTTGCTAATAAATCTTGACAGCTTTGTAACATGATGGTTTGTATTTCAAATTATTGCATATAAATGTAGATTTTTTGATCTTCACCCAACAGATTGAAGTGAGCTGCATATTTGGTTTAAACTCCAGGACTGAGAAAGTGCAAATTACTTCAAAAAGGATTATCTCCAATCAGATCGGATCTTAAATTTCCCTCGGTGAAGACAGAAGCAGTCCTTGCCACCAGGTTTTCAGAACCAGCCGAAGAAAACAGAGAAGTTAGTTTTCTCAGCATTTGCTAAATTGAAAATGTGCAGGAAAAGTTGCTACTTTCAGCTATGGGCTTTCAACAGAGATTTTTGAAATGATTGGGTTTTAGAATCTACTTCTAAAGAAATCTGCTCAAAGTATTAGTTGTAACTGTCTTCTGGTTAATGAGTACAAGTTTTCAGTGTTCATTTGGGGCACTGTATTTTTTTTTTTTTTTTAATGAATAAATTCATTCCAAGAAGTTCTGTAACATCTTATTTAACCCTATGTCCTCTCTACACAGCTCCCCAGCCTTAAAAAAGGCAAATGGAAAAGAATAAATTGCTCTCAGTAGGGACACTCCGTATGTTTTCTCCGCCTTTATATTTGAGTGATTATTTTTGTCATTTTAATGACTCCATTGACTCTGACCGTCCTATGCGGCAGAGGAATGAAACTTCTATAGTGATGTCATTATCCTTACTCTAGTTATCAACCACCTTTGGATGGAGTAGCTGGCCTCTTCTGGAGCTGATACTCTTTCAAAATTGACAAAATAAGCAATCTACATTGAGGTCGCAGGAGGTACAAACAGAATAGGCAAACTTTCAAGGCAAACCCAGTTTCGAACTCCTCAGAGGTGACCAACATCATGCTTGGGTCACTTTAAGCGAGGTAGCACAGCACACGGGTGACCTCTGGATCAAGACTGCCTGGGTGGCTATGTATATATATTAGCCTTGTCACTTTCTGGCTGTGAGACCTTGGGCCAGTTGCTTAACCTCTCTGTGCCTGTGTTTCTTTGCCTGTAAAAGTACCTACTTCACAGGATTGTAATGAGGATTAAATTTGCTAATCCTGTAAAACTTGAAACAGTGCCTGGCACATAAGGAAAACAGGCAGTAAGTGTTAGCTATCAACATTATTAAACCACCCACACACTATACTTTTTTTTTTTTTTAATGCGGCCACAGCATTGAAGTGTCAGCTTATTTTGTACGGCTTAAAATGGAAAGAAGAGTCGAGGTTAGGGAAGAAGTTCTGCCACTGTCCTAAGGCATATTTCTTTATATATATTAAAAAATAAAAAAATAAAAAAAAATCACACCATATTTAGCTGACTTAATTCCCAAACTGGGGTCATTAAAATTCATGAAAATCTACCATACTGAAGCCAAATCAAGAAGAGAAACTGATTAAAGAAGGTACATATTTCATTTTAAATTGAAAGGTTAAATACATAATCGGAGCCAAAATATAGGGGGATGGGTGCTTTTCTCCAGGCTTGGGGTATGTGCGGGTCTCCTGAACCACGGCTCCCTATTTCTCAAACACCTGCACAACCCTGACACAGCAGGTAAGGAAGGGCCAGATTCACCAAAAGTCCTGAAGAGCCACTCTGTGGGGTCCTTTAAACACCTGTTAAGTATGGGAGGCCTCATCACAGACAGAAAAAGCGAGCTGGATAATGAACTGGGGAAAAAAACAACCAACCAACCAACCAACCCACAAGCGTCTTAATCCCACGCTAAAACAAACTCGGGTCCCGGGCAGATGAACCACTTTAGATTTTTGTAGCAGGTAAGGCAGCCCCAAAAGCGCCTGATTCCTGGCGGGTGGCAAGGTCAGTCCCGCGTCTCTATCCCGGGAGGCTCCGATCCCACCACGATCCCTCTCCTTTCCCTCTCGTTTCGGGCCGATCGTGTCTCATGATGCCAAGTGGAAAGAGGTAGGACCCAGTTCTAAGACTTGATGCAAATGTGCCCAGGCCCTGGGTTTACGGGTGAGGCCACTAGCAGGACCGTGCACCCACGGATTAAACCCATTAACGACTCGCTCTCAGACACAGCCCAGCCCTCGTTCTCCTGCAGATTGCCAGCCTGCCGACCGGATTCAACCATCCGTGCCCGTAGTTGCTCAATGCCTCCAGAATGTCTAAATGCCTCCAAAATGTCTCCCCTCTCTCTCTCCTCTCTCCTCTGCTCTGGTTCTGAGGACTTGTTTTAACCACGTTTCCGCACTGCAACTCTCTCCGGTTAATTATGTATACTCTGCTCCAGTCTGCGGCCTGACCGTGCGGACGCAGCGGGAGCCACAATGGAGCGCACACCTCCCCGCGAGCAGCTAGGCTTGGGCCGAGCCCAGAGAGCTCCAGCCAGGGCGAGCACTGCTCCCAAGGGCACCGGATTTTAGGAAATGCGTTCTGGGACAGGCGTTTCCCTCCCGGTGGGGTCTGTTGAAAGTTAAAACGGCTGCCTTCAAAATAACTGACTCCACACGTTGGCCCCAGACATCCAGAATATTCTAAATCAATTAAAAAATTAAGTAAGCAGACGGCATTTTGGAAGACTTTTTTTTTCCCCCCTGAAAAACCTCCGCTAAGCCTGCGGTCCTGCCTGGCGCCGCTGGAGCAGCCCCGGGATCGCGGCGCGTGGGGCGAGCTGCGGGGTCTCTAGTTTGTCCCTCCCGCCACCCGGTCCTCGGGCTGAGCGCCGCCGGCCCTGGGCCTCCGGGCCCCGTCGGTACCGCCTCTCCGTTTGGGGGGGGGGGGGGATGGCTAGGGAAGACGACGAGCCTCCCGCCTCCCGAAGGGCAGCGGCAGGGCGCAGCCGCTCGCTGGGCGACCCGCGGGCGCCGGGTCCCGCCCGAGGCTCCCCGGCTGCGCTCCCCGCTGCAGGCGCGCGCGAGGCTTTCCAGGGCGGCTTCGTTCTTTATTCAGCAGTTCTGAGTCAATCAACAGGAACGTAGCAGGTGGAGCGCGACCGCCTAAGAGCCTTCGTGAATCTTCCTGTGGGGATTTCCACAGCCTGCCCCAGGTGCTGCTACGACCGCCTGACTTGACGGATTCAGCGCTTTTCCTGCCAGTTCCTCCCAACCCAGGCCCCAGTTTTCTGATCTACGAAAAGCCCGGGCTGCCTCCGGCCCCTGGTGGGTTCCCCCTGGAAGGACGCGCCTTATAGCCTGCCACCCCGGCCCCCAGGACCCTCATCGCGGAAAGAGAAGTGGTGGGAGAAGGGAGTAGTAACGACAATGCACTCGGTGGCCCTGGTAACAATCGGAGGGGTCCCCACGTGCCAGCCGGGCACCCCAGCGCACAGGCGCATTCCTCCCCGCCGGGTGGGAACCACAGGATCCCCACTGCACCGACGGGAGCACTGAGGCTCGGCGCCACCAGCGAGCCGCCAGAGCCGGGACGCGAATCCAGACGTCGGGACTCCGGAGTCCCCATTCTTAAACAGCCGGTGTCCACGGCCCGGGACCGGTGGAAAGCGTGACTGTCACGGCTGGCTAAACCTCGAGACTTGGGCAACTCCTGGCAATAATAAAAACATTAAGGACAAAAGGGAGAGAGAGGGCGAGGCTGGGAAGAAAGCGATTTTAATCCGCTGGGTCAGCCCCCTTTTCTCTCTCCCGGGGCCTAGAGGGGGGGATGGGAGCAGGGAATGGGGTTCGGTTCGACTTTTCCCTTTTCTTTTCCTTAGTCCCAAGCATCTCGGGCCTGGAAGGTGCCTGCCTGGGGGGGGCAGCGGGGGGGGGACTCGACGGAGTCATACTTGTGAGGGTTGCGGGTTGATGACCAGAGAGAACGGGTGGGGGCCGTTGGCCGGGGCCCGTGGGTGGCGACCAAGTTTCCGAAGGCCGGAGTCTGGAGCCCCTGCCACCCGGGCCTCACTGGAAATTCGGTCAATCCAGCCACTCACCCCAAAGGCCCGTAGCTTTGGAAAGCGTTGGGCAGAGGTCGTGATTCTGACCCTGAGGGCCGCTGCCCCTTTAGAACCCGACCCACAACCCAACCCGAAAACCCGAGTTTCCGGAAGCCCCGATCTCGGGGCAACGCACATTTCTCAAGGAGCCCCTTACATTCCTGGCGCCCCGACGTGTACAGGGCCCGCGGACACGGGGTCCCTGCCCGCGCTCTCGTGGCACCCAGGCCCAGGAGGAGGAAACCACCGAGCTGAGCCTGAGGCGCCCTGGAGCCTTCCAAGCTGCGCGCCGCTCCCGCCGGCTGCAGTGCGCGCCTTTGCCCGACAGGGACCAGCACCGCTCCACGCTCCACGCTCCGCGCCGCCCGCCCGTCCGCCCGTCGGCCAGGCGGAGGCGCCGGGCCACCCGCCCAGCTCACCCTCCCGAGCACAAGCCGCCCGCCAGCCAAGCGGGTCTGACCCTCTTCGGGTTCCAGCAAGGAGTAGGACTGTAGGAAAAAAGTTTACAGACGCCGTCTCTCCCACCCCCATCCCCATCTGGGGAGCAGAAGCTGCTCCAGAAGCTGGTCTAGGGTGGAGACGGTGACCGGCTGTGCGCAGAACGCCCCGGGGCTCCAAGAGGAAAAATCAGAATACCAGCCACACTGGATCGATTCGTTTGCGAAACAGCCACAGTGAGAGGGCTGCGCGCTTCCCTGAGCGCCATCCCAGTTGCTAGTCCCCTTTCTTTGACTAATTCTAAGGGCACCGTGGGCCACGGAGCCGCCAGAGCGCCTCGAGAAGTTTCTACGCGTTGTGGAGAGAGCGGAGCCCGCGCACCCCGTTACCACGCTGGGGCTGGATTCTGGGCGCCGCGGGTTATTCCTCTGTCTGCCCCTCCCCGCCCCCGGTGGTCGGCGGCTGTACCCCCTGTCACTTCCCCAGCACATTCCACGTCTCCCTCTTCTGCCGCCCCGGCCCTTCGCCCCCGCGCCGGTAGGGAAACTCACCGGTACCAAGCGAGACCCTTGTCGTAGCTGCGGTCGAAGAAGTGGGGCTCGGCGCCCACGGCGCGCACGTCGGGGTGCACGCGCAGGAACTCGAGCAGCGCCCGCGTGCCGCCCTTCTTCACGCCGATGATGATGGCCTGCGGCAGCTGCTTGCTCCCGGATCCACTAAAGAAGCTGGAGATGGAGCTGGGGGAGTCCGGCGTCTCGGGACTCTGCTCCTCCTGGCTCGCTGCGCCCTCGGCCGGCTCCCTGCCCGCAGCCAGCGAGGTGGCCGGCGCCGCGTGGAACGGCAGCCTGGGGGCAGTCCCATCGGGACCCGGAGCCAGGGCTGGCGGGGCGTGGGCGGCGCGGGGCCCCGAGCCCAGCTGCAGCAGCCCCGGCGCGGCGGCGCACGAGCCGGCGCACGAGTACAGGAACATGTAGAGCCAGATGCAGAGCATGGCGAAGAGCAGCGCGAGTTTCCTCCTCACCGGTGGCGGGGACGGCGGCGGCTGCGGCAGGAGCCGGCCGGGGACATCGAGGCAGGATCGGCCGCCGCTCAGGCGCTGCCCCATGCGCAGCCCGGGGGCGCGGCGAGGGACATGGCTCAGCACATGGCGCGGGGCCCGCCGGAGCTGTGAGCGCGGAGAGGGTTTCCTGGCCCGCAGGACGCCCGGGGGGTTCGGTTTATTGCCCCCGCGCGCCCGCAGCCGTCGCTGCCGCCGCCGCCGCCGCTGCTGCTGCTCTCCCCCAGGTGGCGGCGGCAGCTGTAGCGGTGGCGGCTTTTGACATGTTGCCCGGGAGGAGCCTCAACTGGAACGAAAGTCGGGGTGGCGGCAACTGCTGGCCGAGGGGCTGCTCCTGCTCGGGCCAGAGAAGGCCGCGCTCCCGCTCCCCGCTCGCTCCGGACGGTGCGCACGGCCGCTCGCCGGGCCGCCTTCTCGCGGGCCTGCCAACCGAGCCTGGGGAGCAGCCCCGGCACTCCCCCGCGGAGGCTGCGAAGAACTGCGCAGGAAGAGAGCCAGAGGCCGAGGTGGGGTGGGCGGGCCCGGCCTTCCGGAGTGACGGGCCGCTCCGCCTATCAGGAGCCCGGAACGCCCCGCAACCAGAGGCGCTCCGCTGAGCGTCCGGCAGCCAACCGGCTCCCGGAACGTGGGGGTGTGGAAAGGGTTTGGGGCGGTGGAGAGAGGTCGGAGGCTGCTATTGGCTGAGGGGCACGGGGCGGACTCGATGGGGGCGGAGCCAGGGGCTGGTGACAGGAGCAGATGGTCGGAAGGATGCTGGATTGACGCAGCGCTGGGAGAGGTCCGACCCCGCCAAGCGGTGCTGTGGTGCGCCCGCGCTCCCGCGCGCATTTCCGCGCTCGCTTCCCAGGAGCCAGCCTCGGCGTGTACTTGCCCTTGTGTCGGGGACTCGAGCCCAGATCCAGATGTTTCGCTGGCGGGCTCGTGATGTGTGTGTGTGTGTGTGTGCGTGCGTGCGCGCGCGCGTGTTGTACGGTGGGAAGGAAGGGGGTTGGAGGAGCGAGAGTCAGGCCGGAGATGCCTGCAGCCCCCAGACCCGACCATCCCACGCCGGGGACTCGGAAGTAAGGGGGGGGGCCCTTCCGGGACAGGCACCGGTTTAGGAAGTTTAAAAGGAAACTTTGTAAATGGATTTCAGCTTTTTTTTTTTTTTAAGTTCTTTTTTCTTATTCTTTGTCAGGGGTTGATCTCTTTCGGGCTGCGGGTTAACCGAGATCGGTGTAAAGTGTGCTCGGGAAAAATCTTCCCTACCTTCCCAAACCGCCGGGAAAGGCCGGGGGAGCGAAGGAAGAAATTAAGTGTGAGACACAGTCTGGTAGGAAGCTTCGTGGTCGAAAAGGGAGTGTGAAAGTCACGTGTAGAAAGTAATGTCCGGATATGAGTTTGTTGGGGACGTCAGGTTTAAGACTGTTCTCTCCTCCCCTTTCCCTGAATGCACATTAAAGCCAACATTCCATTCGCCTTCATTTAGGAGACAGTTCGGTTTGGTGACCTGTTACGCTAATGATCAGGTGTTTCTTTCCCACCGGTTTTTTTCTTTTTAAAAGTCAACTTGGAGCAGACTGATTGCTGAGCTGCACTTATTTAAGTCAAAATCCAGTGTTAGTTGTTCTCCCCGGGTTTCTGCAAAGTGACCTTCGGGGCGGGGGAGCCAAGCTTCCGCAGAGCTGCAAACCCTCCCGGCGGAAGCGCGGGCGAGGAGTGCCTCATGCCGCCGCATTCTTGCCCCGGCCTTTGCAGTTCCGAAGCTGGGGATGCTCGAGTTCATCCCGGTAGCGCTCAGAAAGTTTTCAGTGCCTGCCACCCCGCTCCGGTGGGGCCAGGGGGCCTCCGACGCCCGGCTTTGCGCCTCTCCGGGACAGAATGTTCCTTCCGATTCCGACCCCAGCGGGCTCCCCGGGCCTGAATGTCGCCCCCTGGGGCGACTCACCAAGACCTGCCGCCCACGCTGCATTTCACTGTCGGCGCAAGCCTGCAAAGGCGGAACCGACCCGAGCCCTTGTCCTTCTGCCCGCTGTCCGAGACTAGCCTTCGCTCCCTCAGTAAATGTCCTCGAGTGTCCCGAGTCCCCGCAGCCCTACCCCGGGGCGAGTTCCCCTCTGTCTGGAGCACACTGAAAAAGCCAGCCTGCCCTTTTAGCGCGCACCTCTGGTTCGAAAAAGTGCCAGAGAGAGGCGCGGCGATGACCCGAGAGGGTTCAGGTAACCCAGAGGCCACCTTGGGAGTGACGCGTCCCGGCTGTGCCCCGCGCCACACCTTTCGCCCAAGACATTTCCCTACAAAACTGAGCGGGAAATAATCAAGGAAGAGGATTCTCCTGCCCCTTTTATGTTCGCAGGGGGGATTTCTTTCCAGCTTTCTTTACCCCTGTCGCTGGGATGTTGTATTTGTTCTGCAGAAGTGACTTATTCGCCCTTAATTTTAAATTTCATTAATTATGAACTTATTTAAACTTCGAAAACACCAGAATGCGTTTCTGACCATCAGCCCGACCCTTTATTTTGGAAATGAAAGAAGGAAATAGTGTCGCCAAAGGATGTGTCTTTAATAAATTTATATTATTGAGGGGGCTACGAAGATTTTTGAAGATTTGGAGGAGAGGGTGATAGGGGTTTATGATTTGTGTGTTTGGCCGAATTGTAGCTCACGGTGTGGCAAACCTCAGGCCCGGTTGGGTGGGAATTACAGTTTTGTGTATGGGTGTTTTGTTTGTTTGTTTGTTTTTTAAGGATTTGATACTCCTAATAAAAATGGTCTCTGTCCTGAGGGCTGGAGAAGCCCAGTGTGAAAGAAAAGTAGAGGATTACAAATCCAAGCCGCCGGATATATTTAGGGCACTTTTTCCGGCGGTGAAAGGAGAGAGGGAGTGGAAGCAAAAACGTGGGCATCGGAAATTGCCCGGAGTGTTCCGCAGAGCTGAGCAGCCCGGAGCCAAGCGGCCGCCCGCGTCCACCCAGCGCGCATTCAATCCCGACCAGCCGCCCGAGGTCGGCGAGTCATCCGCGGCCCGAGCAGCGCCTAGGCTGTGACCCGACGTTTTGGCCCTTTCGTCCACTTGGCTGGTGGGTCCGCTGGGCTCGGAATGCGCCCCCAAACCCCCAGGCCTGGCTGCCGCTACAAGCTCTGCCCTGGGCCCACGCCGGCTTTCCCATGCTCCCATTCTGCAGATGCGGAACCCGAGTCTCACCCCTGCTCAGAGCTAGTGGCGAAGCTGACCGTGAACCCAGTTTGAGCTCCTGTCCTTCAATATTGCTTAGCAGTGCGGGGGGTCCCCCCACGCCCGAGCCAGGCCAGCACCAAAGCGCCGCTGCCCACAACTGGAGAAAGGTTTACCCTTGGTCAAATTACTCAAAATATTTGCATTCGGAAAACCTGGAAAGGAGCGAGTTCAATTTGAGCACCCTTGTAAGGTTCATGTTTTATTTTGGTTGGTTTGTTTGGGATTACCTAATGGGGGCTCACCTGCGGCCTCTGAGGGTTCTAACCCGACCGAAGGACGGGGGAGGGGGGCGGGGGGGCGGCCCCTAGTCCTCTTTCCCCAGGTCCTGCTGCCAACGGCCCGCCAGGTGACCCAGGCGGGTCATTTCCGGCCCTAAAATTCCCCATCTGTAGAAGAGGGGACTTGAGCCAACAGATCGCCGCGGTACCTTCCGCCTGAAGTTTCTCTGCTCCGGGCCTCGGGCAGGGAGGCGCCCGCAGCTGCTCGAGCCCCCTGCCAGCTCCGCCTCGTGACCCACAGCCGCCCGGGTCGGTGCCCCACCGCTGCTCCCTGCGGGGCCGGCACCGGAACCCCGACCTTCCTCCCCCGCCCGGCGCCCCCGTCCCACCCCCGCACCGCAGCGAGGCGGCCTCCGGGGGGATCGCAGCTGCAAGCTCGCTTCTTCCTCCTCCTCCGGGCGGCGGGAGGTGCGGAGCCGGGTCGCGGCCGCGCCGCCAATGCCCGCCCGCCAGGGGGCGCTCTGACAGCCGCAGAGTGGCGGGAGGAGGACATCGGCGGTGGCTGCGGCCCGGGTCACCCCTGCCCTCGGGGAAGGAGGCTTTCCCCTCCGCTTGGGCTTCTGCGCCGCCTCCTGGTGCCCCCGGAGCTTCCGTGGCCTCCCAATCTCCGGGTGTCTAGGCGGCCGCGGCGCCCCCATCTCCCCCGGGGGTAGAGGGCGCCGCTCTGCGCGCGGGGAGCTATCCGCCAGAGGCGGTCACCTGCCCAGCCCGGTGGGAGCCGCTGGGCCAGACGGGGGCAGGGTTCGAAATTCCCAGTAAGAGCGGCTGGAGGGCTTCGCCAGAGGTAGGAAGCCCTTCCCAGCGCTGCGCTCCCACTGCGCCTAAAGGAGCGCGGACCGGCCCAGCCTCGGTGGGACCCACCCGCGGACGCTGGGGTGATTGACATGCGGCGGGTCAATGCAGTAAAGCGCCGGCTGCAGGAAGAGCTCTCTGCAAATCATAGACGGCGATTGCTCTTATCTTACAGCTAAAAGTTGGACGCCCAGACTGGTTCGGTGACCTCTGTCCGGAGGAGTCAAGGTTGTGCGCTGATTCTGCAACGCACCTTGCTCTGAGCTTAGGGGTTTCCTTGTCCTCCGGGGGACACTGGGGCACGGACATGGTGGGGAAACTGAGGCAGAGGTACTCATGCCCGGGCTCCCTCTTGGCTGGGCCATCAGAGACTGGCTGTTTCCCTCCTTGGACGTCACGGCGAGGTCCTCTCCACGCAGCCATGCAGTCACCGGGTCCTGTCATGGCTGTCCCCCGCACCTACTAGGGGGTCCAGGCACCGTTCTCTTCCTGTGTGTTCTCTCCTCAAATTATTACACTCCCCTCAAATTACCCAGCTGGGGCGTGTCATCTCTCCTGCCAGGCCCCGGAATACCGCACATCAGAGGTGCACCACTTTCCTTAATCTGGTTCCCAACCATTTACTGGCTGTGTGACTTTGAGAAAGTTACACAACCCTTCTGAGCCCCGGTTCCACTGTCTGCCCTTGTGCTCTTCTCCTGCAAACGCCTTCCGTCCCTCCACTGTCCTCTCCTAGCAATGGAAATCCTCCAAGGCCAATCCTGCCCTCGACCTTTGTGGCCTGAGCCGCTGAGTTGCGGGAGGAAATCTTGCCGCGGAGGCGACAGTCCTGCTGAGTCTGCCCTCTGCAAACTTACTAGGGTCGCATCAAAGGCGTCTGCAACTCTCCTGAGTGTCTCCAGGAGGCCCACTTTGCCAAGAGACAGCATTTCTCCAACCTTCTTTGAGAACGTCGTTGCTAATAGGGGACCGTCTACACCTTGTCTCCACCAAACCTCCCGCACTAACACCCGTCCTTCCCTCTTGTCACAACAGAGGAAGCTGCAGGCGAACCCCGCACAGAGTGACCCCACTACTGCTCTGGATCTCAGCCGTTCCTGCCTCAAGGATGTCTCTTTACCATCCCCTTGCCCGAGGCATCAGCCTCTCTTGTGGGGGACACTGTTGGGACCCCGCAGACCCCGTGAGTGACGGACCCGCTGCCCCACCGGCTGGCGTGTCTCGGACCCCTCTGGGACTGCAGACAACTGTGGTAGAGAGCAGCTAGCCGAACTTCCTGACCCGCCTCTTCCCAGGGGAGCCCCCATCTGGTGACACATGCAGGGGTAGAGACCTGGTCGTCCCAGCCAATCCAGACAGCTCCGGAGGGCAGTCCTGTGGGGTCGGCAAAGGACATTGCACCTTCCTTCCACAGGTATCGGTCCCAAGAGCACTCCTTCAAAAACAAAAAACAAAAACAAAAACAAAAAACAAACAAACAAACAAAAATCCTATACACAACCCGCAGAACCCAACCTGTGTCCCTCCCTTTCTATGCTATGGTCCACAGCAGCATCTGGGGGCGCCTGGGGGGCTCAGTCGGTTAGGCGGCTAACTTCGGCTCAGGTCATGATCTCAGGGTCCTGGGATCGAGCCCCACGTCAGCCTCTGCTCAGTGGGGAGTCTGCTTTTTTCTCTCCCTCTCTCTCTCTCTCTACTCTCCCTCTCTCTCTCCCAGTCTCTCAGATAAATAACATCTTTAAAAAAAAGCATCCAGACACACTCCTAGTTTTTTCCTCTTCTTCAAAGGCAAACACACATACAGTTTTCCACTTTCTCATGTGTTATATCTTCATTATTATGCTAGTTTCTTCTTTTTTTTTTTAATGATAGAAACATTTATACAAACCCTGAAAAAAATAAAATTTGTAAGGAATGCAGAGTCAGGTATGACTCTGACCCCAAACCCCAAGTCACACTCTCCAGAGAACACCACCCTTGCTAAATATTTTATGCAAATACAAGTATATATTACCCTGCTCTTTTGGGGGGGTCTAATAGGGGCATTAAATAGTCATGTTCTGCCAAAATATGGGGAATCCATCTATATCCATTTATGTGTGTGTTTTAAAATGCTAACTACAGATAACTCCAATCTAAAAGTAAGAAATTATTGAAGTAATAAATATTTCTTTATCCCTGAGACTGTGGTTTCCTAAAAGGCACCTCTGAAATTAAGAAAAGAAAATGCATGCATTTGGAGTCATTTTTTTAAACTACGTATTTTAGAGACGATATGTATTTATTCACTTCTTGCTTTGAGACATGAGTGCGTTAGCACACTTGTTTTCACCCCTGTAACTTAAAAAGAAGTTAACTAATGTATACTTTATTTTACTTTGCCAAGGTTGATAAATTTGACACTTAACTGCAATTCCATAAATTATCTGCTTTTCATTTTACTTTTATGTGATTCGATGGAGCCAAGAAATCGGAGAGCTTCCTTTTTTTAAAAGATTTATTTATTTATTTGAGAGACGGAGAGGGAGAGTGGGAGCAGGGGCAGAGGGAGAGAATCTTCAGGAAGACTCCGTGCGGGGCGTGGAACCTGATTCGAGGCTCAATCCCACGCCCCATGAGATCACCGCCCAAGTGGAAACCAACAGTTGGACACTTAACCCACTGAGCCACTCAGGCGCCCCAGTGAGAGTTTCATTTTTTTTTTTAAGATTTTGTTTATTTATTTGAGAGAGAGAGAGAGAAAGTGAGAGAGAGCCTGAGAGGAGAGAAGGTGAGAGGGAGAAGCAGACTCCCCACGGAGCTGGGAGCCGGATGTGGGACTCGATCCCGGGACTCCAGAATCATGACCTGAGCTGAAGGCAGTCGCTTAACCAACTGAGCCACCCAGGCGCCCCGAGAGTTTCATTTTTGATACAGATTACAGCTGATTGGAATTTATGGAGTAATTGGCTATCGCTGATGTTGTTTTGAAAGTGTTCATGGATGCAGTCAGTACCTTTTGACACCTTGAGAATGTCTACCCATCATCTTTTTAGACTCGAAGAAAAAAATGTGTCTGGGTATAAAATTCTTGAGAAATGTATTTTTTTCCACTTAGAATTTTATACACGTTCTGCTTTCTACTGGCATAGAATTTTGCTAGTTCGTTCTTCGATGGTATCCATTCTGTAATTCAACACATCTCCTGCGTACTTAATCTCAGTCACTGTCTATGCTTTATTCGGCATCTCCAATTTTTTTTCAGTGCTTATGGGCATACCTTCATTGTCTAATTTTTCCTCCCTGAGCTCATGCCCTTCAAGGGTATCAGCTGATAATATGTAGCTAGGGAAGGACCAGGTACTGGATGTTTAGGAGGGAGTCCCTTGAGACCAACACTTGTAGAAGGAAGTGGGGGAGGAGGGCAGGCTTGGGCAGAGAGAGACGTCCAGCTCTGCTGCAGGCGCAAAGCCCTTTGCTGACCCCGCAGAAAGCTCTGGAGCTCGGACTGCCCTCCAGAGATGTCTGGACTGGCTTCGATGACCAGGCTCTTACCCTTTTGGGAGGAAAGCTAGTTTACTTGAAACATCAAATCTGTTCTTTGACCTTGTTTGTTTTTCAGAAGCATTGCATTCGTAATTTTTTGTCATTGTAAATTTTTGAGAGTTTTGGAATTATTAGTCTTACCGCTCACTTTTATTTAATTAATAGGTTTTATTTTTGGGGAGCAGTTTTGGGTTGATGGAAAAACTGAGTGGAAAGTACAGAGCTCCCATTCCATCTCCTCGGCACCACTCCCACCCATACTTCCCCTAATATTAAGAGCTGGTGTCAGTTTGGTACATTGGTTACCTGTGATGAGCTGATGTTGACACATTATTATTATGGAAAGTCCACAGTTTGCATTAGGGTATAACATGCTTTGTGTTACACATTCAATGAGTTTTGACAACTGTGTGGCGACACGTGCCCACCCTTTTGGTGCTGTACAGAAATTTTCACTGCCTGAAACACATCCATCTACTCATCCCTCCCTCCTCTGCAGCCCCTGGTAACCGCTGATCTTTTTGCTTTCTGCATACTTTTGTTTTTTCCAGAACATCATATAGTTGGAATCACACAGCATTGCTGTTTTAGATGGGATCCCTTCACTTAGCAATGTGCATTTAGGATTTCTCCCTGTCTTTTCATGGCTTGATAGGTCATTTCTTTTCACTGCTGGACAATATGTATCACATTTGTGTATCCGGTCACCTACTTGGACATCTTGATTGCTTCCAAGTGTTGGCAATTATAAATAAAGCTGTTATAAATATTCACGTGCAGATTTTGTGTAGGCATGATTTCCCAACTCGTTTGGGCAAATACTAAGCAGGGCCATCGCCGGGTCATGTGGTGAGAATCTGTTTATTTTTGTAAGAAACTGCCGTTGTGTCTCCCAGAGAGTTTGCTTCATTTTGTATTTCCACCCACAATGCATGCAAGTTCGTATTGCTCAATATTTTTGCCAGCATTTGGTGTGATCTATTCCTCAGTTCTTTTTTTTTAGATTTCATTTATTTTTCAGAGAGAGAGGGAGCACAAGCAGAGGGAACAGCAGGCAGAGCTGGCAGAGGGAGAAGCAGACTCCCCGCTGAGCAAAGAGCCCGATGTGGGACTCAATCCCAGGACTCTGGGATCAAGAACCGAGCCAAAGGCAGACACTTAACCAACTGAGCCACCCAGGCCTCCCCTATTCCTCACTTCTTAATAAGATTTCTGAAGTAATTCCCTTTGTGCTGTATGGTTTCTTTTCCCTTTTACTCCTTTTAAAATATATGTATATATATATATTTTTTTTTTTTAATTAGTAAATAGTTCAAACATTGAAAAGCAAAGAAAAGCATATCAGACACCTCGTAACTCCACTATCCAGGTATTTTAGCATAATTTATCTTTTTAATAAAATATTACAGAGACAGTTGAGTTTACCCCTTTTTATTTTATTTTATTTTAAAGATTTTATTTATTTGACAGAGAGGAGAGAGATCCCAAGTAGGCAGAGAGGCAGGCAGAGAGAGAGGAGGAAGCAGGCTCCCCGCTGAGCAGAGAGCCCGATGTGGGGCTCGATCCCAGGACCCTGAGATCATGACCTGAGCCGAAGGCAGAGGCTTTAACCCACTGAGCCACCCAGGCGCCCCAACCCCTTTTTATTTTAATTAATGACACAGTTAGGCTTAGTTTTATATTGTATTTTATATTCTATTTTCCATCTTCTATCTTTGCTTTTTTTTTTCCCCCTCATTTCTGATCTTCTGTTGGGTTGTGTTTTCTACATTTTCTCCCCTTATTCTCTTATCGATTTGTAAATTATAGATTGAATATATATATATTCAACCATTCTTTTGGCGGTTGTGGTAGATGGTTACACTCCCGGCCTTCAGGGAAACATGGCATCTGGGATCTTTCACAATCTCTCACGTTGTTGCACAGCCAATCTCTAGAACTTCTTCGCCTTTCAAAACTAAAACTCTGTACTTATTAAACAATACGTTTAATCCTCCCTCCCCAGCCATTGGCAACTGTCATTCTACTTTCTATGAATTTGACTATTCAAGGCACCTCATGTAAATAGACTCATGCAGTATTTATCTTTCTGTGTCTGATTTATTTCATGCAGCGTTATGTCCTCGATCTTCATCCATGTTGTAGCAGGTGTCCGGATTTCCTTCTTTTTTAAGAGTGAATAATATTCTGTTGCACCCACCAAATTCTGTTTATCCATTCATCGACGTGAATGCTTCTGCCTTTTGACTATTATGAATAGTGCTGTTATGAGCAAGGGTATAGAAGTGTCTCTTTGAAACCTTCCTTTCTATTCTTTTAGCGACGTATCCAGAAGTGGAATTGCTGGATCATATGGAAATGCCATGTTTAATTATTCAAGGAGCCGCCATACTGTTTCCTGTAGCAGTTTCATCATTTTGCATTCCTACCAACAGTGCACAAAGATTCCACTTTCTCTACAACCTCGTCAACACTTTTTTTTTTTTAATACTGGCCATGCTCATGGATGTGAGCTGGTATCTCAGTGTGGTTCTTTTTATTCGCCTTTCACTAATAATCAGTGTGCCTTTGTGCATTTTTACTTATACTTGGGCCCGTTTATAGGATAGCAGACTCATCTACAGAACACGGACGAGGTGCTCGCTTCGGCAGCACATATACTAAAATCAGAACACGGACGAGGAATTGTAGTCACTTCAACATTTAATTTTTTTAAAAGATTTATTTATTTATTTGAGAGAAAGAGAGAGAACACGAGCGGGAGGGGCAGGGGAAGAGGGAGAGAGAATCGCAAGCAGACTCCATACTGAGCGTGGATCCGGACACGGGGCTTGAACCCACGACCCCAGGATCACGACCTGAGCTGAAACCAAGAGCCAGATGCTCAACTGATTATGCCACCCAGGGCGCCCCATCTCAACTTGTAATTTTAAAAACTGAACCAAAAATTTAGATTTCCTGTCAATGCCCTCACCTATCTGTATAAAATAGGAACTTTCTCCGTGTCCACCACTAGAGCTGTAAGGGCAGGCGAATACCTCCGTGAATAGGTCATATTGAAGATCTGCCATCAGAGACCGACGCTTCCTTCCTACAGAGAGAGCATGGCTAGAAACTTAGAAACCACGCCCAGGAGGGCAAGTGTCCTACAGGAAATTGCTCGGGAATTTGAAAGAGTTTCTAAGTAGCAGGTGGCAGTTTGAGAGCCTTCGGACCAAATTTCACTCACTTATTGGCTAAAAAGGAATCTTGTTGTTTTAATCCAAGAGAAAATTTTACAGAAATATCTGGGGCATCGTGGGTTCTCATAACCACACACTTACCAGATATTTCGAAGTGATTCTTCTTAAACTGGCAGCAAGCTCTTAGCCATAGTATTTGGTCGGCTTTCTGGACTCAGATGGGGATTTCTTTCGAACCAAATCCATTGTAATGTTACTAGCGATCTCTTTGAAATCTTGAAATACGTTCACCTGGAATGTTCTCTGCAGTCAGGTGTTTGGTACCATTTTTGTGAATGGTCACCAGGTTCTCCAACCTGCTTGAAAAAGAAAAAAAATGCAAAGGCACACTCTCCCTCGCTCTGTTTCTCGTCCGAAAGGCTGCTGATTCCAGAGGTTTCCACACTATGCCTCTCTGCCTCTCGCTTCTCCCTAGTAATGTCACACCACATTCGCTTTGCTATTGATGTGTCCCCCCTTCCATTTCTCACCGTTCTTTTCCTTCTTCCGCTCTTTCTCTCTCTGGAAATCACCTTTGTAACCTATTCTTCATTTCCAATCATTTTCAATTCCCGGTGGTCACCAAACAGGCTGAAGTAATAGACCAGAGAGTTTCCTGTCGTCATACACGCTACACCAGTCTCCCTTGCTTTGCTAAGTGCATTAGGGGGAAAAAAAATCGGCCATACAGGGAATGGCTTTTTTTTCCTTCGGACTTCCATTAGCACTTTATGAATTTCTTAACTTTGAGCTTTTGGGAAGCCCGCCTGAAACCGGGACGCCTGGTGCTTTTTGTGAAGACTGTTGAGTGCAAAGTAGCGATGCTGACTTTCATAAGCCTTCTCCGAAAAATTAGTTATGGCACTGAATGGTGGGCTTTGTCTCCAGAGTGTTCTGCCCACCTTTTAAACCGCCACAGGCCACGGGCAGACTTTCGACCCCGTTTCCATCTGCCAGGCACAAACGCACGAATGTGATTCTACTGAAAAACGAGGTTGGTTTATATTGCTTGGTTGGTTTTAAGAATTTGTCTGGAGGACGTTAACAGTGTGTTAAAAGTAACACAGTGTATTGGAGTAAAAGGGTTCTGCTGGGATTGCTTTTCTAGCCATTACCGTCAAGTCGACTAACATTCAGCCCCCAGGCTCGGCTCTGCGCGTCCAGGTGGGCATTACTCGCCAACACCCGTGTCAGCCTCCTCCCTCGCCACTCACTCTCTGTGGGTTTTCCTTGACCGCAGCTCTAGCTCTCAGCCTTGGTTTCCTCTGTAGCAAGGGTACCTGGCTCAGTCACCTGCCAGCCTAGGGCTCAGAGAAAGCAATGAATCAATCTCTCTGTGCCTCAGTTTCCATCTGTAAAATGGGGCTGGTCGTGCCAAAGGGTTAAGAGCAGGGCCAGACCTATGCCCCAGTGGATGCTAGCTCTCCTCGCCATTACGTAAGCGATCTCCGTGCTCCCTTCCCCCCCGGCGATGCTCTCATCTCCACTGTGGCTCAGGACATCCGGTGATGCTCAGGTGAGGAAGCGGGAGGAGAATCTTCGGAATCTCTGGGATTGAAAACACACTCAGACATTCTGATCGACCTCCCTCGGAAGCTCCTGCCCGCTGTCCGTGGACCTACCTCCGCGAAAATCACTTGCCTGCAGAATAAACTTGAACTCCTGCTCCAGATACATGCTCTGAAACTCAGTCAACAGTTAGACCGCTAAGACAGGTAAGAAACAATAGAGAGGGTCCAAAGGAAATGAGAAGGCAGCACTCACCACCTCTGGGCTAGCGTTTCCTAGTATTGTCAGATGTTCCCATTTTTTTCCAGCAAAGCTGGAAAACCGGGTTTTTATGTGAAATTGCCTTCATGGTAAAGTGATATGATTCTAAATGTCACATTTTTTTAAAATAGAATTTGGAAAGAGCGCTGAGAGCCATTAATCATTGAGCCAGAAATGAGCATATTAGGGGCTCAATAACTCCAGCTTCTAACCTCTGGCCTCTACAAACTCCTGTTCCTTCCAGAGAGCTCCTGAAGACAAAGAGAAAATGACAATGTTGGAGTCCAAGGGACTTCGGTGTGCACTGAGTCGAAGCATTCCCTTTTATGGAAGGAAGACAATGCTGCTTTCCAACAATGGGAATTGACTTGCCCAAGGTCATCTAGACTTCAACGAAGAGGCCAAACAGACATGACCCCAACTGTCTTTGTTCTACCACCCAAGAGCCTCCCAATCTAGGTCTGCCCTTGTGGGGGGCACGGGGGGTGCATAGATCACTCCTGTGTTGTTTTCTTCTATCTGTACGTACCCAGGGACCAACTCTTCCACTCCTTTGGAAATCCTCCCTACCCCGACCCTGGTGCCTGCCACAATCTTAGCCTGAGAGCGAGTGACCAACAAATTAATTAAGTAACAAGTAATTAAGCACGTGGGGTTATTGCATTACACTAACAACTTACTTAATACGCAGGGATGATGTCAGTTTGTGCTCTGCTTGAGATCCCCCAGATTCTAAAGTAAATGAGTTTCCGGATCCTTTGCTAGCTCAACACCTGCATTCATTCATTCCTTTGGCCTTTCTCGAGCCACCCTTGGGCTGGGCACTGTGCTCACACCTGAAACACAGTCCTCGCCTTCATACCGCTCACAGACTATAGAAGAATTTGATGGGGTTAAGTGTAGATAGTATAAAGGTATATATTCATTGTGAAAGAGAAAAACATACTAATTATTTTTTTTTTAATTTTATTTATTTGACAGAAAGAGACACAGCGAGAGAGGGAATACAAGCGTGAGGGGGGGGCAGGGAGAGGGAGAGGCAGGCTCTTCGCTGAGCAGGGAGCCCGATGTGGGGCTCGATCCCAGGACCCTGGGATCATGACCTGAGCTGAAGGCAGATGCTTAACAACTGAGCCACCCAGGCGCCCCACATACTAATTTAAACATGAATTTGAAAAATGAATTCAGATAGAAATCCAGACAGCTGTATACAAGGAATTTCTCTTCCTCTCCCCCAGCCCTCTGATCCCTTTCTGGCAGCTCAGAGACAAATAGCTATTTCCCAAAGCATCTGAGGAAACCCGAGAAATCCTTGCAGGGCGAGATGGCACAATAGGAACAGAAATCCAGAAAGGGCCTTGAGGATCTCTCTGCCCCATCCAGGAAGGATTTGCTGACTTTTTAAAACAGCATTTTATGACCTTCCATCTGCCTTTGGTTTTAATGATTCCGAAAGAGCATAAACATGGATACTGAGTAACGTCTCAAACAGTTAGATCCCTTTGCAGAATTCCAGAGAACGCTTGTCTTAGCGAACCCAGGCTTAGGGGGTCTGATCTGGACACCTTGCAGAGCTCAGCTGGCTTTCCACAATTCCTTTGCTGCTTCACCTCATCTGCTTGGCCTTCAAATGTTAGATTTGAGGGTTTGGGGTCCCCACTTCTTTTTTCTCTGCATGGTCTCCCCAGGTAACCTCATCAAAGTCCATGGATCGGATGGAATATCGTCTATGTTTTGATGAAATCCAAGTTTGTATCTGTAGCTCAGTCTTCTTTTTTTTTTTTTTTTTAAAGATTTTATTTATTTATTTATTTGACAGAGAGAGAGATCACAAGCAGGCAGAGAGGCAGGCAGAGAGAGAGTTTGGGAAGCAGGCTCCCTGCTGAGCAGAGAGCCCGATGCGGGGCTCGATCCCAGGACCCCGAGATCAGGACCTGAGCTGAAGGCAGAGGCTTTAACCCACTGAGCCACCCAGGCGCCCCTCAGTCTTCTTTTTTTTAAATTCTATTTGAATTCCAGTATAGTTAGCATACAGCATTATATTAGTTTCAAGTATACACTAGAGTGATTCAACACTTCTGTATATTACTCAGTGCTCATCAAGATAAGTGTCCTCTTAATTGCCTTCACTTATTTCACTCGTCCCCCCACCCACCTCCCCTCTGGTGACCATCAGTAGGTTTTCTATAGTTAAGAGTCTGTTTTTCCCCTTGTTCACTGTTTTGTTCTTAAATTTCACATATGAGTGAAATCATATGGTATTTGTCTTTCTCTGAATGGTTTATTTCCTTTAGCATTATACTCTCTAGAGCCATCCATGTTGTTGCAAATGGCAAGATTTTACTCTTTTTATGGCCAAATAATATTCCATTGTATATATATATATACCACATCTTCTTTATCCATTTATCAATGGACACTTGTGCTAATTCTGTATCTTGGCTATTGTAAATGATGCTGCAATGAACACAGGGGTGTAAGCATCCCTTCATATTAGTGTTTTCAGATTCTTTGAATAAATATCCAGTTGTTTGATTCCTGGATTGTAGGGTAGCTCTATTTTTAATTTCTTGAGGAACCTCCAAACTGTTTTCTGCAGTGGCTGCCCCAGTTTGCATTCCCACTAACAGTGCACGAGGATTCCTTTTTCTCCACATCCTCGTCAACACTTGTTTCTTGAGCTTTTTTTATTTTACCCATCCTGACAGGTGCGAGGTGGTATCTCATTTATCTCATTGTGGTTTTGATTTACATTTTCCTGATGGTGAGTGATGTGGAGCATCTTTTCATGTGTCGAATGACTCTAACCCTAACCTGTATGTCTTCTTTGGAGAAATGTCTGTTCATGTCTTCTGCCCATTTTTTTTAATCTTTTTTTTTTAAAGATTTTATTTATTTATTTGAGGGAGAGAGACAGTGAGAGAGAGCATGAGAAGGGAGAAGGCCAGAGGGAGAAGGAGATTCCCCGTGGAGCTGGGAGCCCAATGCGGGACTCGATCCCGGCACTCGAGGATCATGACCTGAGCTGAAGGCAGTCGCTTAACCAACTGAGCCACCCAGGCG
>CM052891.1:45475863-45527052 GCA_028534135.1 Potos flavus
CACAGAGAAAGGCTAAGAGGACAGGAAAGCCTGGGATGGCAGCGTTGGTGGCACAATGTGGCGAAGTGGGTTAAATGACAGTGATGAGGGAACAGAAGGCTAGCGGAGGACAAAGCAGAAGATGACACCCCACAAGCCCCCCCCCCCCATGTATGTGACACTCCTCAGGCACTCCTGGCTGAAGGAAACAAATAGTTAACTTATAGAGATCACGATCCTGCAAGACAAGAGTCTCCCTCAGTTTTACAAATGTCTGTAGCGATCTACAAGAACAAAGCATTTCTATCAATGGCCTAGCTTCCAGAAGGGAATGTAGATGCCATTGAATGACCTTATCATCAGCCGCCCACTGACAGATAGTTGAAGGCGGCAAAATGTAATGTTCCTCCAGGAAGTCCCCAACTGTCTTCATGTTAATGCCTTCCTAAGAGGGAAAAACAACTTTAACTTGACAATGGCAAGACCTCCAGCATACTGTGAGTCTTCTTTAACATATGAAAATCCTTTTGAAGAACCTCCCATTCCCTTACCTCCCCCAACCCCATAGTATATAATCACCAGCCCTCACAACCCGGTGCAGCAGCTCTTTCTGCCCCGGGGTCCTGTCCCCGTGCTTTAAAAAAATAGCCCTTTTTCTTTTTTTTAATATTTTATTTATTTATTTGACAGAGAGAGATCACAAGTAGGCAGAGAGGCAGGCAGAGAGAGAGGGGGAAGCAGGCTGCCCGCTGAGCAGAGAGCCCGACGCGGGGTTCGATCCCAGGACCCTGAGATCATGACCTGAGCCGAAGGCAGAGGCTTAACCCACTGAGCCACCCAGGCGCCCCAATAAAATCGCCTTTTTGAACCAAAGACGTCTCAAAAATTCCGTCTTGGTCATCAGCTCCGACCTCACCCCACTGATACCCCAAAACCACGTAAAGAGTGGCTCATCTGGGGAACGACGTGAGGGAGCAATGATGGAAACTGCCGGGGGCTGCCGAGGGCACGTTTAGCGGGGGCTGCAGGGAGGTAAAGGGCCAAGCGGGTGGTGTTTCTTGAGCTCCCTTCGGCTGCCAAGGGGTCAGGGTGCCCTCACTGGCTCAGGGGACAGGAGTTCGGTTCAAGGACCCCGAGGGCAGGAGGTGCAGGAGAGGAAGTGCCCCTCACGGCCACCCACTGCCTCTCAAGATGGAAGCCCCATCGCCCAGTGAGGCCTCGGGAAAACTGTCACCTTGTCCCTGGTACTCCCCAGGAGAGCCCCTGCAGCGCTGTCTTCTCTAGTCGGCTCTCTTGTCACACCACGGTCCCATCTGTCTCTGCGCCCGCCCCCTCCCTGCCTTGCAGCTACCCTGTCCCCCTCCTCCATCACACGGGGATCCCAGATGTTTCCTGACAGTTGCGCACTGTCCCCGCCGGGCCGAGCTGTCGTTTTGGGCCCCCTACGTGACAAGCCCCCATCACAGGACTTGGGCAGCCCACACACCCCTCAGCGCCTCAGCCATGGTCTGCGCGACAAACAAGGGCGTCCGAAAAGCAAGCAACTTATGTGAACCGACGCCGGGTGCTACTTCCCCGCCCAGCACAACCTCGGGGCATAGCTGGCCAGAGTCGCGATTGGATTCTTCTGGAAAACAAAGCTGGACGCTGGGAGTGAGGTTGCTAGCAATGTATACGGGAGGCACATTCCCACCGATGTATGCATAGGCGGCGCTGGGACGGGAGGGGAGGCACAGGGAGAGGACGGGTGTTACTTGGGGGCATTTACTTCTAGAAAAGCCTGGGCAGGCTGGTGGGCAGGCTTGCCCACTGACACACAAGCCTTCTCCAGAAGCGTGGCAGGGGGTCCAAGGGAGCGGGGTGGGCTTTATGCATCCTCTCTCCGCCTCTTATGTCCACGGGTCAAGGTCGGTCATCTGGGAGCTATTCGCTCACACCTGTGGATCCCGTCCTCCGTCCCCTCGTTGACTGCACGAAGCCAGGGGCCCGGCCCTCCAGTGTGGCCTCCAATTTGAAACTGGGGAGGTGCGGTGGTTTGAATGGTGGTCTCACAAGATTTGTCTACCCAGCCCCTTCATTTGGAATAGAGCTTTATTTGGAAAAGGGGTCTTCACAGATGCAAAGATGAGGTCATTCTGGGTCAGGGAGGGGCCCTAACTCCATCGGGGAGCGCCCTCCTAGAAGGCAGGGAGGAGACACAGAGGACAAGGACGGGTGGAGACTCGGGCAGATCTCGGAGTGAAGCTGCCACAAACCCAGGAAGGCCGGGAGCCCCCAGAAGCTGGAGGAGGCAGGAAGGCCGCTCCCCTCGAGGCTCCAGGCCGAGGGACCACGCCTTGATTGCAAACCTAAACTTGGTTGCTTTGAGGCACAGAGTTTGTGGTGATTTTCCTGGGGGCGGCCTTAAGAAACGCGCACAAGAGAAAGAGGACAGTTGAGGAAATTCAAGGTGAACAAAATCTGTGTCCAATAGTACTGCCGTCGGGACCTGGGTGCGGGGAACGCCAGGCCATGAGGACGCGGCCCCCTCGTGGGTGGCAGATGGGAAGTGGGGCTGGAAGTCAAGTAAGGCCGGGAGGCTGGGAGCCAAGAGATCAAAGGCAACTCCTGGCTCATTAAAAATGGATGTTGTTGTCAATGAGGATTACTGGCCGGGATGTGAGGAGAAATGGAAGGCTAAATACAGGGTAGAAATGATCCCCGAGGTGGAGGTGAGTGTCGGCGAGAAGGGACTGTTGGCGGTGATTATTTGGCAAGCAGTGGACAGAGGAGGGGAGGGGCTTGAATTTCAGGTGACAATAGCAGGACATGGCTGGGTGGCGGGGGCAGGTGTGGGTTCAGCCGGGAGAGCGAGGGGACAGAGCGTGACTACCCATTATCCTGGATGATCCTGGCGGGTCCTAAGGATACAAGTCCTTATGTGAGAGGTGGAGAGAATTGCTCACACACACACACACACACACACACACACACACGAAGATGATGTTGATGTAGGAAACAAAGGCAGAAGAAAAATTATTAAATTTCCTTGCTACCTAGAGCCCACTGACAAGTCCTTGAAATCGGCAGAATGACATTCCTCCAGGGACCCAACTGCCTGGATGTTAATACTTTGCTAAAGGCAAAAGGCAGTCCTAGCCTGACCCCTCTCCACCCCTCCAGGATCCTGTAAGTCTACTTTAAACGTATAAGAATTCCTTTGGAAGGGGCACCTGGGTGGCTCAGTGGGTTAAAGCCTCTGCCTTCGGCTCAGGTCATGGTCTCAGGGTCCTGGGATCGAGCCCCGCATCGGGCTCTCTGCTCAGTGGGGAGCCTGCCTCCCCCTCTCTCTCTGCCTGCCTCTCTGCCTACTTGTGATCTCTCTCTCTCTGTCAAATAAATAAATAAAATCTTTAAAAAAATAAATAAAATTAAAAAAAAAGGAATTCCTTTGGAAACTTCTTTATCTCTAAACCCCCTCAAGATACGTGTTGGCATATGGCCAACCAATATACATCTGAAGGGTCTCATGACTAAGGTTTGATTAGATGGTAATAAATGACCTTTTCCCAACAATAACTAGCCCCCCTCAAGGTCCTGGAAACCTTGCTTCCAAAAGTCCTTAGAGACTTACGCTCTCCCTATACTTTCAACCTGAAAGTCTGGAATGGGCCGCTCCTCTTGACCCCATTGCAGCGCTTTCTGCCTACGGTACCTGTCCCCGGGCTCTAATAAAATCACCATTTTGCACCAAAGACGCCTCAAGAATTCTTTCTTGGCCGTCGGCTTAGAACCCTAATAACCTGTTTCCTACATCAGTGTGACAAAGGAGGCAGAAATTGGAGTGATATGGCCATAAACCATAAACCAAGAGAAGCTGGGAGAAGCAAGGAAGAATTCGCCCCCAGACTCTCCCAAGGGAGCACACTCCTATAGACATCTGGGTTTTAGCCCGGCGATCCTGACGTCATGCTTCCGACCTTCAGAATGGGGAGGACAGATTTCTGTTGTCTTAAGCCCCTAGTGCGGTGGGAATTGGCGAGAGCAGCCCTAGGGAACCAGGACACGTGGAGACGGAATGAGGGCTGATGAGCTCCAGCCTGGAGAGGAGCCAAGAAAATGTAGGGGGGGATGTAGAGGGAAGGGAAGGGGGATCGATCATGTACACACGCCTGTGCGTGTGCGTTGGTGGGTGTATGGAGGGGCGTGTCTACACAGCACCTGCACAGAAACAGAAAAGAGCCCAGATGCCGAGGATGAGTGCCTAAGGCAAACAAGGAAACCCAGCCAGACACCGACAGGTAAACTCACGCCCACACCCACACCCTACAAAATCACAATGCCAGGCATTGTGGTTTTGTTTTCTGTCTTTTGCATTATGATTTTGTTTTCTGTCTTGTTCTGGGGCACAGCACGGGCTGTGTCTACACGAGGCCAAAGCGACTGGGCCATTCCACAAAATCGTTAGTCAGACTACAAGTCCGGTGAGGCAGCAGAGAGCAAAGGCTATGAATTATTTACTCCAGTCGTTCGCCCTGACTTCTGAAACGGCTGGGGATTGTTCCGCCTTGCCGATGGGGAGACAGGCTCGGGGCTCCCAGAGGTGGTGACACATCTCCACAGTCACGCCGCGGAGTGGCAGACCAGAATTCAAATTGGGATCTGCCCGACTCCTCGAGGCACGACCATCCCATCATATGTGGACTACGCAAATAGACGCGCTTTCCCAAGCTCTTTGAGTCATCTGCCGAGATAGGCACTTGAAAAGAGCAGGGCAAACATCTATTAAGAAACCACTACCCCAGGGCGCTTGGGTGGCTCAGTTGGTTAAGCATCTGCCTTCAGCTTGGGTCATGATCCCAGAGTCCTGGGATGGAGCCCTGCATCAGGCTCCTTGCTCAGTGGGGAGCCTGCTTCTCCCTCTCCGTCTGCCCCTCCCTCCACTCTTGTGCTCTCGTTCACTCTCTCTCTCACATAGATACATAAAATCTTAAAATATATATACTAAAAAAAAAAAGAAACCACCTCCCAAAATTAGAGACAGCCTGATTTCTCCCTACGGGCTGATTTCTTTGGGGAAATCCATGGACCCCCCTGAAATTGTTGCAAAATTTTGTGGGTGTATGTTCATTTTCTAGGTGGTAGGGTCTTATCGCTTAGGGGAGTCTCAAAGTATGTTAATCTTACTGCTCTAGACATAGGAAACCACAGCGGGGTTTATGAGTAACCATCAGTCTTTATAAGTCTTATGCTAGCTGCCCATAATCCACAAATGAAGATAGTGTTTTGGGAGGAGTCTATAAAATTTACATATACAATATGTTTGTTTTATTTTTCAGTTTAGGCAACTTCTGCCCAGGTGGTTTTGGCCCCACGTAGGTAAGATATAAAGATATAAAAGATGCTCCCAAAAGCAAACCCAGAAGTGACCAAGTCATTCCCAGTCACATAAAGACTTTCGCAAAATTCCTTGACACCTCTACATTCCCAACTCATTTCACTGGAACTTTCTAAGGTGATAGGATCCCATCTCAGTGAAGTGGAAAAGGTTAATTAACAGGGTGGCCTCATCTATATCAGAGGAGTGGAAACAAGCAAGGGAGAGAAAGCTTGATTTCAGAGTAAGGCATAGATTTTCTCCTTGCACCTTTGTTCTACTGAAATCTATCTGCATTAGTCTTGGCTCTCTAGAGAAACAGAATTAACAGGATTGATTGACTGACTGATTGATTGGATGATTGATTTCAAGGGATTGGCTCATGCAGTTGTGGAGACTAAGAAGTCTCATCACCAGCAGTCCCAGACAGGCAAGCTAATGACCTAGGAGAGTCAACGAAATGGGTCCAGTCTGAGTCCAAAGGCTTGAGAAGGGGGAGAGCAGATGATGTAGGTTCTCGTCCGAGTCTGAGTTTGAAGGAAGAAGACCAATGTCCCTGCTCCAAGACAATCTGGCAGAGAAAGTGAATTTCTCTCAAATCCACAGATCGAGAGAGCCCCACCCACCTGGAGGGCAATCTGCTTTACCCAGTCTCTGGATTCAAATGCGAATCACGTCTAGAAAGGCCTCACAGACCCGCCCAGAATAGTGTTCAGACACCCGGCGGCCCAGTCAAATTGACACATAAAATTAACCATCACACGATCTGTTTCATTTTCTTTCTTCTTTTTTTTTTTTTTAAAGATTTTATTTATTCATTTGAGAGACAGATACAGAGAGAGAGACAGAGACAATGAGCAGGGGTGAGGCAGAGGGAGTGGGAGAAGCAGGCTCCCCAGCGAGCCAGGAGCCCAATGTGGGACTCGATCCCAGGACCCCAGGATCATGACTTGAGTGAAGGCAGACGTTTAACCATCTGAGTCATCCAAGTGCCCCACACGATCTGTTTCTTTACCCATCACTTTACCTTACTCTCCAGCCCCAGGGGAAGAGGGTCCCATCCCTCTAAAGGGAACTACTCTTCCTGTCCTCATCCTTGTCCTTCAGCCCCTAAGCATCCTTGAGAGCTCCCTAAAGAAAGGGAAAGCAGGAAAAAGACAAGTGCAATTCCAGGGAAGCTACATCCCTCATGCAGAAAAAGGCTGTGGATACTGGGAAGGTCGAGCAAAATTATAGACTGCAAATGATAGGTTTGATAGATCAACACTCATCAAATACGGAAATAAAGATTCTCTGCAAGTGAGAGGAAACAACACAAAATGGCGTAAGCCCCCAAAGAAACCGATTGGCTCATATAAGTGGAAAGTCCAAAGGAGGCACCTAGCATCAGTCCCTGCTGGATTCAGGGGCTCGGGTAATGTCATCAGGAACTAGCCTCTCCCCTCCTCTTTGCTCTGCTTTCGCCTGCAGTGGCTACTTTCTGAGAGGCCGTCTCTCAGGGGTCAAGATGGCAGCCAGCAATTCCAGGCTTACTTTCTCAATAGCGCGATCCCAACAGCTCAATTCAAAGTCTTAGGCTTGAATCATCTGGTCATGAGTCAGACCATATGATCTCTGACCAGATCTCTGGGGCAAGAGGAGGCTGTGCTCCCACTGACAGCCTAGCTAACACATCACCCGTGGTGGAGAGGCAGCCTCGTCCAAACCCTGTGGGCTGAGGGCAGAAGGGGGTAGTTCCACGTAGGGAAGTCAGGGAGCTGTTAACGGAATGAAGGGAAATGGATGGCTTGGTGGTGAAGACAACAAGATAATTTGCTATTTGAGAGTAATTCTAAGACAGTGGTTCTCACTGGGGAGTGGGGGCGGTCATTACCTCCCCCAGGGGACACCTCACTATGTGTGGAAACATTTTTGGTTTTCACAACTGGGTAGTGTTACTGCCCCTAGTGGGCGGAGGCCAGGGATGCAGCTAAAACCCTACGGTACGTACGGTAGAGAAGAGCCCTCCCCCTACAACGAAGAATTATTTGGCCAAAAAACACCAATAGTGCTGAGGAGGAGAAACTCTGTTCTAGGGCCCAGAATGCAGCCGTGGCACCTGAGACCCATGTCATCAGAAAAGCGAATACGATTTCTGCCCACGTGCACTGAGCGCGTTTATGTCCTTGAGGTTTATGAAGTTGGCCCTTCAAGATGGGAAAGGGGCCCGAATCCATCCCTGCATCCTTAACTCGCGAGCTAAACTCGCGGCCCCATCCCTCTGTATCTCCGGCATTGCAGTCATTGAGGCGACCATATCAGCTCCGAAGCGATTAGGTGAGAAATCCTAGTGCACATCTTATAAATCAAGATTACAGGCAGTAGTTAAAGCAGCAGTTGGGGAGCACCGGCCTGTGATCCTGGGGAATATCAGCCAAGTGGCCCAGCGTGTCCCATCAGTTCTCCCAGGCAGCGTTTGCAGGAGACTGCCTCCCCATCTGCACTCACCGTCTTCTGGTCCATGTTGGCTGGTAAAGGGGGGCACCAGGGTCAGGGCTCCTGGAGCTATTTCTTGGGGCTTCCAGTGGTACCCCAATGGAAAGGCCGCGTGTGGCAGGGAGATAGTGAAGGACTGCATCATCCCTTTCATGTTGTCGATTAGGATGCTTTTGGCTCCTGATGACTGAAATTGTTTAAACAATAGGCAAGCCATTATCTCAAATAACAACAAGGCAAGAGGTCCTACTTCCAGTTCGCTGTAGGTTTTCTGGCTCCGCGCTCCCTGGAACATTTGCAGGCATCCCATCCAGGCACCACGTGCTTAGAGGAGGAGGGGTGGCCCCTTGTCTTACGTACTAGGGGAGACCTTTCCCAGAAGCCACCTTGCCCACTCTCATGTCTTATTGGTCAGGACCAAGTCACATGCCCATTCTTAAGCCAATTCCATTGCAAGTGAGGTGGGCTTGCAATGGTTGGGTCAAGAGCCTCGTCACTTGGAGTAGAATGGATACGAGGTGTCTACCTAATGACCACTGCACCCAATTAGTAGCGGGTACATGCTACCCTTGGCAAACCAACGTTGCCCTCTCTGGTATGTGAGTAGTGGAGTCAGGGTTTTATCTAAGAACCAGGTCTGTTGTTCTTGCTGAATCTTGTCTAAGATTATTTACAAGTCTGAGTCATAATGAGGTTGGAGCAATATTTAATTATGAATAAAGAACTAGCTTAGGGCAATTCACAAGGGGGGGGCAGGCATTTCCTTTAACCACGTTGTATTCTTGAGCTTCTCAAGGATAGGCATAAGTAGTATATGTGAGAATATCAGAGTTGAAAGGAACTTTAGATTTTGTATCAGATGTATGTTTTCATCTGTCCAGCAAGTCTAGGAAAGTAGCCCTAAACTCTTAGCTTCCATAACCCCATGGGCTGACTTCCAAGGTATCGAAGCCAACATTTAACCAAACACTACACTATAATATAACAAAGACTCCCAATGTCTCAACCAGAGATTGAAGGATCTCACTTTGACTTAGATGGTTGCTTCCATATTGTAGGGATTGCTATTTGTAATATTCCACTCCAGGTACCGATGACCTCTTCAGGAGCAATGAGAATTTGTTAAGGGAAAAACGAGAGCTAAGTTTTGACATTTGTGGTCCATTAAAAAAAATGTGCAAACACAAATGAAAATCAATGACCTTGAAGAAGAAGCAAGCACATTTAGGTAGGATCAGCTGTCCTTTATTATTCACTGTTTCCAATTACCAATCACTAAATAATCTAGGACTAACTTGGAACTTTCTGCCTTGAAGTTAGACCCTTCCAGACCGTCGAGAGCTCTGTAATGCTTATCGGCTTCAGGTAAATGTTCTTCTTTCAACTTCCTTTACTGACAAGCTCTCTGTTGGCTCCAGCTCAGTGAAGAGTCTTCCTACAACTACTTCCTCCAACACTTTTGGCCTCTGCCCTTAGAAACAGTGGCTTATACAGTCTGGCCCCTTGGGGAGGCATTTTGTGTGTTTGTTTGTTTTTAAAGATTTTATTTATTTATTTTGACAGAGAGAGACACAGTGAGAGAGGGAACAGAAGCAGGGGGAGTGGGAGAGAGAGAGGCAGGCTTCCTGCTGAGCAGGGAGCCCGATGCAGGACTCGATCCCAGGACCCTGGGATCATGACCTGAGCCGAAGGCAGACGCTTAACGACTGAGCCACCCAGACACCCCAGGGGGGAGGCATTTTGAATAGAAGTCATGTGGGACATTCATGAACTGGAGCATTGGGCTGCTAGTGGGAGACCTTCTAGGGCTTTCTTTCCCTTTGCTACATTCATCAGCAACACTGAAGGAGAGGGCGCCTCTCTCGGTCTGGGTGTCAGAGTTTAGGGGCAAGCAGCAGAGCCCCCAGCTCACCGACAGTGCACATATCACTTGAACAAAAATTTTTTAAGCACGTTAAAAAAAAAACAACAACCCAATAGCTTTTGGGATTACTTGTTACTGCGGCGTAAACTAGCCCATCCTAACTGAAACACTTCTCGAAGTCCTTTTTGTGCAGTATGGGGACAAAAAAGAAAAGTTACACGGTCCGATGATCTTCTTCCCTTGATAGAAGTGGGTGTGATTTGTGACCTGCTTCTGTACAAAAAAACGCGGCAAAGGTGACAAGACATCACTCCCGTGATAACGTGATGTCTTGTTTTTGAGGGGCTCTTCCCCGGTGGCTTTGAAGAAGGAAGCTGCCACATTGTGAGCGGGTCTTTGGAGAAGGCCAGTAATGTGAGAAAATGGGGGGGTCCTCCAGCCGCCGAGAGCTGCTCCACGGACGGGACCCCGGTGCCGCGACCACAGAAGGAGAGCTCTGCCAACAACCTGAGGGAGCTTGGAAGGTGACCTTTCTCTGGTGGAGCCTCTGAGGGGACCTGCCTGTGAGATCCTCAGGTGAGAGCCTGAGCAGGGGACCCGGAAACCCTGTGTCCCGCCTGGTGACCCACAGAAATCAGAGACAGTAAATGGCGTGTTGTTTTAAGCTGTAAGTTTGTGGTAGCTTCTCAGGCAGTAACAGGAGATGAATGTACTCAATGACAACATTTTTCTAGTCAGAAAATCCCTCACATGTTCGGTATTATTCATTCGGTGACACGGTCTTGGGATCAGTGATGGGCCTGGAATCATCTGAGGGACTTGGGATCGAAGGCGAACTAAACAAAGATGGCGCCCGAAGGCCGGTACCATCTGGTGAGGAAAGGAATGGGTGAGGGAGACAGACAGCCCAGGGCACATTGCGTTAGAGCGTCCTGAGCGCTCTGGGGGACAGTAAGACCGGCAAGGGGACAGTGGCTGATGGGTCCTGTGGCCGTCTGGAGAAGGAGAGTTGCAGTTGGAACAACCGTCTAGCAAAGACCCTCAGACCCGAGTGAACCTGGCCTGTGTGAAGACGGCAAGGGGGCCAGAGAGGTTGGCATGAAGGCTGCAGGGGAGCCCACCGGGGAGCGAGGTCAGATGGGTTCCGGGGTCTTCATCCCATGGGGCCCGATGGGCCATTTACTCCGGCAACCACTGCGGGGCACACGGCGGAGAGGATTTAAAGTGATCTCTCCAGCAGTGGTGATAAAGTAGACCGTGGAAGGGCAAGGAAGGAAGGGAGCCATTGGAGCTCTCCCCTCCAGCAAGAGACGCCGGTGACTCCTGGATTCTGGCTCCATTCTGAAGATCCAGTCGGCAGGGTTTTCCAGAAAATTGGACATGGCGGATAAGAGGAAGAGAGGAGGGTGTAAAGGTTTTGGCGGAGCGAATGGGGAATGAAGCTCTGGGTGGGAAGACGTTGGTGGGGCGGGGAGATCAGGAGTCTGGTGGGGCGCGTTGGGTCCGCAATGTGTCTTAGACATCTAAATGGAAATGCCTACGAGGCCGGTGGAGAGACGAGACTGGAATTAGCTAGAAGAGTCAACGACGCAGAGACCCCGTCGGGAGTCGCCGGCTCACGGCTGGTGTTCCCAGCCGTGGACTGCCTGGGATCACAAGGGTGTGTGGAGGGGGAGGAAGGAGAAGAAGGTCCGAGATTGAAGAACCATCAGCCCGGGCTGGCAGCGAGCACCCAGTGAGGCAGGAAGAAAATCCAGGAGCCTTGGGGCTACTAGAAGCCAAGAGGAACAGAAAGCATGCAGCTGACTCCAATGCTGCTAAGAGGTCAAGTCAGGTGAGGATGGAGAGTTACCCACTGGGTTTAGCCACGCGGAGGTCACGGGTGACCTTGACACCAGCGGATACGGCAGAGCGGCGGGGGCGAAAACCTGGGGGGGGGCGGGTAGGAGGTCACAGGGGGAAGGTAATTGAAAACAGCAACTCCAGAGGGCTCTCTCGCATTTTGCTGCAGAGGGGAGCAAAGAAAGACACCGGGGGCCAGCCGGCAGAGGAAGTGGAGTCAAGAGGGGTTTTCGTTTTGTTTTGTTTTCCTTTTAAATGGGAGACGTGGCGTATTTGTGTGTTTGCGGAAGAGATCCTGGCGAGAATAGGGCATCCGTGTTGCAGGAAGGAGAGGGGAGGTTTTCCTGAGCAATGTCTTCGAACAGAGGAGGGGGAATCAGATGAGTGCACACGCAGAGGGCTTTAGTCTGGCTTTAGAGGGAACAGCCCCTCCCGGAAACCCGCCCGCGAGCGGACCCCCCCGGGGGGAAGATGCTAGAAGGTGGGTGATGAGTCAGACGTCCTCCTCGATGGAAATTCTCTTTCGATTGCTGCCTTTCTCTGGGGGGCAGGGGGTGGGTTCACCAGCTGAGAGAGAACGGGGCGGGGGGGAGGCTGGAGCTGGAGGACAGGGGAGAATGTGCGGATCGCACAGCTCAGAGGCAGCGAGCGGACCCAGGCGTGTCAAGGTCGCGCTGAAGCCCTTGGCCATGAGCGGCACTGAGGCCTCCCTGGGGGGCGGGCGTCCTCCTCCAGTCGCCTTCCGCTGGCCAGCTGCAGGCGTGGGCATCTGGCTGACGTTCTCGCCAGGTGAGCGCGGTGAAACGCAAGGAGCAGAGGCGTCAGGTGCGGCCATCGCCCCCCGGACGGGAGCCGGGCGAGGAGGGACGCCAGCTCTGCATCTGAAGCAAGGAAACCCGGCCGCCCCAGCACCCACCTGTCGTGCGGGTCCGCTTGGATTTGAAGTGCGTCTCCCCCGACTTCCCGGCTCAAGGGACCGCTCGCATCTCTGCATTCCGGGCTAATCCCAGCATCCGACTGAAGCCGGGATGGACGGGGGGAACGGACTGTCTGCACCAGCAGCCTGGACCCGGGGCCGCCCGGAAGCACGTCCCCACTCTCGGACTGACCACGATGGAGGACACGGTAGCCACCAGAACAAGAGCTATTTCAGGAGACGTGGGAGTTTCCAAATGACCAGCACGACCAGCTGGGGAGCAGGCAAAGTGAGCTCCAGAGTAAGGAGGGGGACAGGGCTGTGGAAGAGGCAGAAAAAGGAGGAGGAGGAGGAGGAGGAGGAGGGAGTGAGGCTTATGGCGGCGAGACCCTGAGAACCCTGGGCTGGCTTGGGACCCCCGCAGAGGGGCCGGCCACCCTGACTTGCTGCTGTGCCCAGCAGCCAATGGATATTTATCTTTTTGACGCTGGGAGCTGGGGGTCTATCACCGATAACGGTGGTCTTGACGCAGCCTTGGTCTCGGAGCAGGTGTAGGGACTGGATGGCACCGGTCGCCATCCTCACGACCGAGAGCGTGGTTGGAGGCCCTTCCCGGCCCGGTCGCCAGCCCCCCTCCTAGCCCCCTCGCCCCCCACCGCTCCTGAGATGCAGCGGTGGCCCATCGCAGATTGGTTTGGCTAATTCTTTCCTTCCCGAGCAGTGGCGGCCGTCGGTGTGTGGGGGATAGTCGTCTGCCGGAATGCTGGGCGCGCAAATATATATGTTAGGGCCTTTGATCTCCCGCTACAATGACACAGATTTATCAAATGTTTGCCTCTTTCTGCCTCTTTGAAAGGCTGATTTATAGGACGCGGCCTTTGCCTCCCTTCTTTTCTTGAAATATGGAGTGTCTGTGAATAGCCAAGGTAATATTTAATATCCTGCCAACGAGGCTTTTGCACTTGCTAACAAATGAACTACATCCCCGCCAAATGGCCCACATCTGTTTGGGCTCCTCTTTTTGACTAAACAAATTAGCATTAAAATACGTCGTCCCGGGAATGCCAAGTGTCCCTTTCTAGCTGAGGGAGCAGGGACAATTCTGAGGGAGAGGGCCGCTGCCCAAGGAGCGGGAACACTGGGGGAGGCAGATGTTTTCCCCCTTCCCGAGGGTCTGGTGGGGAGCGGGTCCCGGCAGGCTGGTGGCTGGGGGACGGCGGGACAGACCCCTGGATGGCAGGGAGAGGACTCGCCCTCCACTCTCTGCACATGCCCAGGGTTGGGGCCTTGGGGTAGGGGGCAAGGGCTGTGAAAAATGAGCCTGGCTGGCTCATTTCTGGCTCTTTGATTAGGAAGTTTTCCGCTGATGATTCCTAAGAATGCGGAAGTGTCTTCCGAGCAACATCTTATATAGAGAAGAAAGTGTCTAAAGGCGAGAGGTGCCCATTAGGAGGCTCTTTTCAGGCTCTGCCTCCCCGAGTAGGGGGGCTGGCTTGGGAAATCCCAAGGGTGTGGCTGATTTGGTGTTAAGAGCAGGTAGGACGATGCCCTGGGTTTTCATCTTGTAAATGGCCTTATGATAAACCGACCTTAACCCGCACCTGCAAATAGGTGTGGTCTTTCTTGACAGTGACTCCCGGACCACAGGTGTGATGGGGTCGGGACAACCGTATCTCGGGCAAAGCCTTCAGCTTGCCATCGGGGTGATGGGTGGGAGGGACTGTGGGTCTCCCAGCGGCTGAGCCCTGCCCTTGCTGGGACCCCTCCCCAAGGCCTGGGAGTTCTCTTTTGGGGCTCCAGCGATGCGCCCACTTCTTCAGTGCCCTGACTCCAAGGTCTCCCTGAGGACCAAACTAGAAGGTACTTCCCTTTCCTCCACCCCCTTCCTACCACATTTCCCAAACCTTCATCACGGAAGGGAATCACTGTCTCTGGACCTGGGCTCGGATTGACTTGAACCCGGCTGAGTGGGTCAAGAAAGGGCACAAACCCTAAATCAGGCCAATTAAGGCCAGCATCTCAGCACCAAGAATTCCTTCCTTCCTTTCTTTTCTTTTTTTTATTTTTTAAGATTTTATTTATTTATTTGACAGAGAGAGAGAGAGCAAGTGCACAAGCAGGGAGAGTGGCAGGCCGAGGGAGAAGCAGGCTTCCTGCTGATCCCAGGACCCTGGGATCCGGACCTGAGCCGAAGGCAGACGCTTAACAGACTGAGCCACCCAGGTGCCCCTCCAAGATTTCCTTTCTTACTAGGTTTGGATAAGAAGCTTGGCACAAGTTAAGGAGTCAACAAATATTTGTTTCCCCCATCTTAAGGGGAGAGAACTTGCCAAGAGTTGTGCCAACAGCAAGTACAGGGAACAAACTGGCTCCTGGATAGAGCCATGCCTGAAGCCAGCTTGCTTCTGGACCTTTCAACTACACAAACCAACACATTTCTTCTCTTAATTAGGCCTGTCACTTGCAACTGAGAATCCAAACGGAGACAAAGCTTGGTTAAAGGTTAACGGAGGAGGGCATGCTCTGCTGTGGATTTTTCTTCCAGTCTAGTTCTGGATAGGTCACCTACATTTTAGAGAACATGTGCCAAGTGGCAGCCTGAGGGGCCTGAATAAATGAATGTGCTGGTGGTTTATTCGGATTGGAGAGACTCAGAAGGGTGGGGAGAAGGAGAAGGGGTGGAGGAGGAGTTCCTGTTTCAGAACCTTTTGGGCAGAGGCACTGGACTGGAGGGGAGCCTGGGGCCATGCTCTCGGCCCAAAGACAATGCACGTCTCTTAAGCAAGCGGGTTCTTGGAGCGCACTGCCCATCTCTCGTAACTGCAGCTCGAGGACTGGCCAAGATTTTCTTGAGTATCAGGCAGCGGGGAGATTCCGGGCAGAGGCTTAGGCTGTCGGTGGTCTGCATGCTTGTGCGTGCATGAGGGGTAGGGGCAGGCTGAGGCAGTCTGGGTCTTCTGCAGGAGATCAGACCGGCGGTCAAGGCCATCAGGGAACCGCACCACCTTGTCTCTTGAGCTGGGACCCCGGAATATCCCAGGATCTTCTTTCTGCCAACCACCCAACCGGGCCTGTGGGTTTCCCTCTGCCCCGGCTTTGCCCCTCTCTCTTGTCTGCCCAGGTTCAGACCCTTTATCCTCAGCTGGTCTCCTCAGTCTTCCCAATCCACCGTCCACGCCACGGCCCGAACCTTCTTTCTAGGGCACGAACCTGGCTTGCTGTCTTCCTGCTATCTTCGGTGGCTCCCCATGGCCGCTAGGGTGAAGTCTAGGCTACTTCCTGAGGCATGTACAAAGCCCGCCGATTCTATGCCTTCAATCTCATCCCCCACCCGTCCCTTGCGCCCTTACTCTAGCTGCGAACTTCTTGTTTTTCCAGACACTCCACGGAACGGGCCCACGGGCCCTTGCTCACCCTGGTCTGTGCTGGGAATGCTGTCGCCCCCCCCCCAGCTCCCCTCCCCCGCCGTGTTCATCTTTGGCTCAGCTGTCCTTAGAAGAGAGTCAGGACCCACCGCCAGATGGCTATGCGATGGGTATAGAGCGCAGAGGAGAGGCTCAGAGTCAAACTGAGAGACCCCAGACCCAGGATCCCGGAGCAGTAGGCGTCCTTCTGGCCCCAGGGGGGCTGAGCCAACCCCCCATGGCAAGGCGGTAGGGCCTGGAGATGGAGAAGACCATTCAAGCGCTCCGAGTCAGAGATGGGGTGCCCTCGCGACTCCCACCCCGCCACTGGGGTCCTCCCTCCCCGCAGATCTCCAGAGTGGACTCCGGGCGGGGAGGGGGGCCAGGGACGGTTCTGGGTTCATCTCTTTGCCCCGCGTAAGGCCTGGAGCGTGGCGGCATAGCGCCCTGGGGTATTTATTTGCTCAGCAGATACTGGACGGAATTGCTATTGAGCTGACCCACCCCTTCTCTCGCTGGAAGCTTTATTTCGGTTGGGAAGGGGGGGGGGGGTCTTGTTTGTGTTTGTCTTGCTAATGCTTCTTGCATTGTTTGTCCGGGTCACCTTGCTGTCCTGAGATGTTTGGGGTGGAGCGGGGGTTACCCTCCCTGCTCCTGCCAGTCCCCAGCTCTGCACTGGGCTTTGCTTTACTGAGAGGAGTTGTCCCCTAAGTATAGTTACGGGAGGTGCCCCAGCCCACAGTGTCCCCTGGCTGCCGTCCCCTTTGGAGAGATGGGCTTTCAATGGCCCCCCATTCTCACCCACCCAATCCGGCCGCCCCGCCTTCTTGACCTTCTCTGCACTTGGGGCCCCCCTTCTCTCGGCTTGCGCTTCTCAGAGGGGTCCCCCGAGTTATGAACCGGGTGGGGCTCCATTCCATTTCGGCCGACCCGGGATGCTTGCTGGCTCTCATACGCCACAGGTGTTAGCGGAGCCCATGGGTGCTGGGACGGAGTCCCAACAGTGACTTTAGGGAACAAGACTAGGTTCTCTGCTAATGTATTTGAAAAAGCCAAAAAAAAAAAAAAGGTGGGGGTTTAGAGGGGCAGAGAGAGAAATAATGGCCAAGAAGTCCACTTCTGCTAAGTACATGAGCCAAGATACCCCGAAGAGAGAGGAAGTGGTAAAAATCTACCACAATTCGGAAAACAAACACTGAGTGAAATGGAGAAATGACACTAACTCATCCTGGCTCGACTCTGCTGAGCAGGAAGCTGCATCCGCCCCAGATTCGGTCCCACGGGGCGGGCGCCACTCTTCCCCACCCTCAAGGGCCATCCAGGACTCCAGCAGAGATGGTCGTCCCTCCTCCAGCTCCGGCCACCCTCCCCTCCCTCCAGCGGCTCCCCGGAAGCCACCCACGCCTTCCTTCTGTCACTGACTGAGCTGTCTGGTTCTAGGGGACACAGCGGTGAGAAACAGTGCTGCCTTATTGGGGTTTGAGTCTAATGGGGGTGTTGGGGAAGCAGGGAACGGTCTATAAACGGGTAAATACAACACGCGGGTTGCATATTGATGGGTCCTAAGGGAGACCGATGCAGCGGGAACGGGGCTGGGCTGGGTGATGGCCTCCAGGTAGAGCAGGCAAAGCCCAGAAACACGTCAAAATCCCAAGCCGGTGGGCAGGAGAGGAGGTGAGCGGTGGTGGGCGGAGCCTTGTGGTTCATCCCTAGCGGGCCTCTAATTCCAAAGAAGGAACCAAGGCAACATCCCCATCTCCATTCAAGTTAAACGAGCTGTTCTTTTGGAACAGGAGCAGGTCCTTAGAAGGGACCCCCCACCACGGTCAGTTACAAGTATCCAATCGCCTGGGGCGCATCGGGGAGTCGGGGACCCAGGCTCCAGCAGAAACAGAGGAGTGAGCCTCCCGTCACACCGGGGGCAGCAAGCGGGAAAAGCTTTGCTCTCTGCTCCCAGCGTGGCCCGCCTGGCAGAGAAGACAGCTGGGTCCCCGCTGTTTTCCTAGCACAGCAGACAGGAGCTGAGGAGGACGGCGGGGTGTGGAGAAACCAGGGTGGGACTAGCGGGCAGGAGCTTCCGAGCCAAGCATGGCTCTCGACAGTTTTGCTTTTTCCCTTCCAGAATGGGCGAACGGGGTGCTCAAAGCACATGTGTCGAAAGGTGTTTCTGGGGAGCCCATTCCTATGTTCGAAAAGACAAAAACGGGTCCCGGGAGCAGGGAAAGCATTCCCTGGGCAGCTGCAGGCTTCCAGAGACGGAGCCTTTGGTGAAATGTGGTTTTATCCTTATAAATACGGTGGCTTTCCTGAAATAAAAGGAGGCTGGTACAGTTCCCCCGGGGTCAGAAGGAACACTGTGCTAAGAAGCATGCTTTTAAGAAAGCTAATAATGAAGCGACCGGTTGCGTCCTTTTCCCCTTTCATTCGTTCGCTGTATTCTAGAATAACCAGCCTCCTGGTGGAACCCTGTTTCATATCTCCATGCCCTCCTCCCGCTCTTGTGGCCCCTACCCCGTCGGGGCCCCCGGGGGCCTAGTCCTGCGCTTTGCAGCCGAGTGGCCTGAAGGACCCGAGTGAGAACTGATTAGTCCAGAGATCACGTCCCAGGCTGTGCTCCTGACCACTAGTTCAGGAGCGGGGTGGGTGGGAGGTGTTCCGGGGGAGAAGGGTCCTGCACTTGGGAAGTATAGGCTTGGGAAGGACCAGGGGAAGCAAACACAGAGTTTTTTTGTTTTGTTTTGTTTTGTTTTGTTTTTTTACTGAACACTGGGTCCCGTGAGTCCATACTGCACGGATGTGTCTAAGTGACACCCGAAGGGAGCTGTCGTGTAGGCAAGACTTCCCAAAGACACGCCATTAGAGAACAGGCTTCACCCACCTTAGTAATGCTGATGAGCATGGAGTCCTTAGGAAAGGTGGTCAAGGTCAGGTGTGGAGAAACAAGGTGCCCCAGGACTCCAGGGGAGCGAGCAACATCCTGGGGCCCGGAGGGGGAGGCGGGGGGCAGTCACCGGAGCTTGAAATCCATGTTCCACACCGGGACCTACAGGACAGGGGTCTGGGGAGGTGGAGGGGTCATCTGAGAACGGGGTGTCCACAGGGAGGGAGGGGGCGTGGCGGGAGATCCTCGAGGTGGCTTCACGTCGGAGATCCCCGGAGAGAAAACTGCGTCTGAACACTGAGAAGCTGTAACTTCATTTGCCTGGTGGGGATGGTATGCAAGCCGCTGGTATTTTCCGAGCAGGCGAACGACAGACCTAGGAGGCACTGACGATGATTTCTGCAGTGCTTTTGAAGGAAGGGAGCGACTGGGAGATTCCAAACCGGCGGGAGGGTGAGGGCGGCTAGGTCATGGCTCTTCTTTTTCTTCTGAATAATCATTATGCTTAATAATTATGCTTATTATTCTTTGGAGTGTACAAATATTAAAATCAAGTTTGGGGGCTCCTGAGTGGCTCAGTTGGTTAAGCGTCTGACTCTTGATTTCAGCTCAGGTCATGGTCTTGGGGTCTTGAGATCGAGTCAGGCTCCGTGCTGGGCGGGGAGTCTGCTTGGGATTCTCTCTCTCCCTCTGCCCCTCCTCCTGCTCTCTCTCCCCCGCTTAAAAAAAAAAAAAAAATCCAGTGTGTTCACTTCCAGCACCTTGACACAGAAATACTGACTGCGTTCTAATCGTCTGCTAGCTCATAAAAGTGAGTCACCATACGAGGTGATTAAAGAAAGGACCTCACACACGCTTCTTTCTTACATACCGGTTTATTGCAGCAGGAAAAGAGAATGGAGGCATTTTACAAATCTGAAGGCTGCAACAAGGTGTCGATGTTCTTTGCAGACATTCCTATGCCATGTTCCCCACAGTCAAGAACCCGGATACAGCCAAGAGGTAATATTGCAGATAAGTAGAAACAGGGGTCAGATGGCATCTGACACTTTAGAAATTTCTGAGAACAGAAACATTGCAGGGACCGTCTGAATGTTGCTTAAACTCCCCGAAATGAATTCCTATGGGGCGCCAGTGCCCCAGGAGACGGAGTACTGCAAACACCGTTTAGCATCAAGACCTTCCAGTGGGTGGGATTCGACAGTGGACTAGTGGCGTATGGGAAGGACAGATGGAAGGAACCACAGGTGACTGAGGCCACACCTGGCTACAGGAGAACTCGCACAACTTCCGGAACCGCACACATCTTCACCAGGAGTCCCGCCCAAACCTCTGGCTCTTATGGCCACTGGACGTAAGGAGGCTACTTTTTGAATTTAGAAGGTACCTGGAGAGAAATGTGTTTTTCACTAAAGGGCCAAGACTGTGAGCTATGTGGCTGGCTAGGCCAGCTCACCTTTTTTTCGGATTTCCCTGCTCGGTGGGCAGCAGAGGCCGGAGGGGGACAGTACGGGGTCAGAGGCAGACGGACTGCTGGTGTGAAGTCTAGAGCACCCTTCTAGAAGGAAACGCTTCAGACGGACACCTCCTGTATTTCAAGTGAACTATAAAGATGCCTTTAATTCCTGGGGGCTGTTGAAATGCGGCTACGTAAGGGGGGTGGGCGGGGGGCTGGCAGTCCTGCCCGAGATCCCCTAGGCAACCGTTTGGAATTCTCCCTTCCAAAGTCGGGCAGCAGCGCATCCTTGGTATGCTATTATTGTTTGGGCGGAGTATGCGGTGGAGAATATTCGCGAGAAAGCTGGAGCCGGGGCCCCTGGCTCATTCGCAGGGAGGGCCTCGGACGCGGCCCTCCAGGGACCTGAGGACGCAGGACCACAGACGCGGTCCCAGTGCTCCCTGGGCGTCTGGCCACCTCGGCTGGCCAGGTGCGGAGTGTGTGTGCGTGTGTGTGTGTGTGTGTGTGCGCGCGCGCGTGTGTGGCCAGAAAAGGAAGAGGTGGTCTTGTACATCCACAGGAGGAAGAAATACATAAAGATCCGTCAAGAGAACAAGATTCTCTTTGTATTCATCACCTGAGCCAACCTAGCTCTTATTTGGGGAGCATTTCGGACGTTATCATTTAAAAAAAAAAAAAATCGTCGGGTGATCACTGAGCACCCAATCATTTTACGATCTTGTCCTAAAACCCAGCAATTTCCCTTCTGGAGCTCCAGAATTACCAAAATAGTCTTGTCTCGGCGCAAAGGGGGGGGAAAAAAAGTGCGTCTCCCTGTCCGTGCTTTTTGCGTGTTTGATTCCCACGCGCCCCCGGGGGTCTCAGGCGCGGGGCTCGCCGCGCGCCCCGCCCGCAGCCGGCGGCCGCTTGCAGGTGAGCAGCAGCAGCAGGAGCAGCGGCAGGTGCCACAGGCTGCAGAAGAACAGCTTCCGCGAGCTCTTCCGGTCCGCGTGGGCGTAGAACCGGAAGCCGAGGTAGGCGAGGTACAGGTTGATGGGGAGGGAGACGACGGGGAAGGCCCACGTGGTGACGTGCAGCGCGGGCGCGGCCGCGCACAGGCCGATCAGCGCCAGGCAGTGGCGCAGGGCGACGCGCCGGCACAGGGCCGGGTGCGTGACCGACATCATGCAGTAGCCGCCGCGCGAGTAGTCTTCGCGGAGGCCCCAGCTCAGGGCGTTGAAGTGGGGGAACTGCCACGAGTAGAGGATCCCTCCCAGCAGAAAGGCTCCTGCGCGCAGGTCGAGGAGAACAGGGGGGAGAGCAGAGAGAGGCTGTGGTCAGAGCGGCACAGGTGCGCGCGGGGCTGCGTCTGCGTGGCCCGCGGCTCTCAGAGGGCCTGCCGGTCTCGGTGCTCGCCTCGGCTTGTCCGGGCCAGCCTGGCACCGGAGACGAGCCCGGGGGAGGGGGAAGTGCACCCTCTCCAAGACCCCCCCCCCCCAGGACACTGAGCACCTGGGGCTCTGGTCTGTGCAGTGCCCACCGCATTGTGACGACCACAGAAACCCCTGCACCGGCCCGGGGGGACCTCCGAGTGAGGGCCTGGCTCCACTAGCCAGCGAGGCACTTGGGGGAGGCGGAGGGCCACGTCCCAAGCAGGCCTGGCCTCCCGGACAAGGTCCTTCCCCAGGGTGGCTGGTGGCTCCCTGCTCCCAAGGACGGTACTGAACGTAGCTCCGGGCCCACGCTCAGCATCCTGGCTTTGGTCTGCGTCCTGACTGTTCCACTGTGGACCACCAGGGCTTCCGGGGCAGGGGTCTGGCACATTCCATAGAGCCTGGCCCACGTGGCAAGCAGGAGGCATTAAAACAGCATGTGTTCAGTCAAGGGAGCGGCATAAAGGGACACCGTCCCTGAGCTGAACGGGAACTTGTCTATTTGCGGGTTTTCACCAAGGATGTATTAGGATCTGGAGCAGCATTTAGCCCCTCTGTCTGGCAGGGCCTCCCCTCACCCACAAAGGGGGAGATGCAGGCACCTTACTAAGAGACTATCATGCATTTTAGCTCATTTAATCTTGCCTATAGGCTATTAGGTTTTATGCTCATTAAGTGAGCCAACACAGCTCAGAGGATGTTAAATTCTACAAAATGAGGTAAAGGAGGGATTCAGAACAAGGCTGTTTGATGTGGAGACTGGCTCCCCTACTACGCTAAGCCACTCTCCCAAGTCCTGACTGCGGGGCTGCTCATTCCCATGCAGGAGACTCCCTGCCCATTTACTCACTCATGGAAGTGTTTGCTGAGCACCTCCCTGCCCAGTTACTCAGGCACGGAAGGGTTTTCTGAGCACCTACTACTAAGTGCTGAGCACTACCAGGGATAGGACGGCGAGCACAAATCCACACGTGTCCCTCCTGGGGTTGGGGGTTGGGGTTCACCAGCGGGGCATTAGATCAAGAGCCACACTAGTGAATCTACCATCACTATTCCACAGCTGTGCTAGAAAAGTTCGTGCGATGAGGACACAGAACGAGACCCAGTTGAGGCGGGCAGAGGAGAGGTCTCTGAGGAAGGGACATCGGAGCTGAGCTCTGTGGGACGAGTGGCCTGGTCCCCTACAGGCTGGCAGAGGGAGAGGTCGTCACAAAGGGGCAGGAAGGTGCATGGTGTAGCCAGGTATTCAAAGGAGATGAGAACACGTGTTAGGGTTCATAGAGCTATCTATCGAAAGAAAAAAGGGTCAGTTGGCCTGTATGATAATTTAAAAAAGCGTATCAAAATCAAAAAAGGAAGCGAGTGTGGCTGGAGGGGCGGGTGGGATGCACCAGCCCCAACTCTTGCTAAGTTCTGGTTTGATCCTAAACTCAACAGAGAGCCGTGGATAGATGGTAACATGTTTTAGTGTGTGTGTGTGTGTGTGTGTGTGTGTGTGTGTGCGCGCGCACGTGCGCATGTGTGCACACATGGGGGTATGCGCGTGGTGGGGGGTGCGAGGAAAGGGCAGCGCTGTCACTTGACCAATCTGTGAAAGAACACACTGGAGGGGCCCCAAGCAGGTAGGGGAGCCCCTATCGGGGCTGAGATGAGAGGTGCCAGGAGCTGGGATCAAGGTGGAAAGAGGACGGACCGAGAGGCCTTCGGGAGGCCAAGTGACAGGGAGTGAGTGTGAAATAAGGAGGGGAGGGGGAGGGAGGCATCGAGAGGGGCCCCGTGGAGATGCCATCCCTTGAGATGAAGGGGAGACGGGGAGGACGGCGCACGAGTGTGACCTTGAATGTGTTCGGCCTGACACGCCCTTGGGACATCCAGATGGCACCCAGGGAATCGTGAGGAGGGGTCTGAGCGAGGACGTGTGTCTGGAAGCTACTCATACCCGCGTCTACCACGGGGCAAACCCCGGTGTCCCATCCTTATGTGCCTCTGTGTTTTCTGCTTGAATGCAAATTCCTGAAGGGAACGTTCATTTTCCTTTGCATCCCTGCAGTGGAATAGAGAAAGTGCTCCATGCCACTGCAGTAGAGGTCATCACGCGCATCAGCGGGAGCCCACGTGTACAAAGGAAGGCTTTACTAAAAGCCACCTGAGGTTGCTGTTTTCCGGCTCTGATTTGTGAACCACAGGCCCGACTATTAGGATTCTGCCTCCCCTCCCCCTTTCCTCCCTCTTCTGGGACGCTCTGCCTCGATGCCTTGCTCCTGACCCCCGAGTGCCTCCTGGGGGTCCCCGGTCAGGGACCTGAGAGCTCCCTAAGCCGCTGTGTCATCTACCCTGGCCAGCACTGGCCAGTACAGAGGTTGGAAATTTGTAACCACAGTCCTATTTCAGGTAATGAGGATCTTTTAAGCCCCTTGTCTGTGGGAATGTTCAGAGAAGGGGAGGGGGGGGGGCGTACTACTGCTAAAACAGAACTCAGCAGGCGAGAAGGCAGTTTAAATAATTCAGAATCGTTCAGAAAACCAGGCTGGGGCTTCCAAGGTCCTGCAGGGGCCCTGTGGTGCCCACACCGAGGAGGATCAGAGGGAAGGAGCCTTTTAATCTCTGATCTGTATTCCTCGACAGCGTGGGCTGTGCAGCGACAATAGGGGCAGGCTTTGTCGTCACCCCATAAGGGGAAAGACAGAATGGTGACTTTCACTCGTTTTGTTCGGGGCAGACGCGCGCCAATTCCTGAATTCAGCAGGTCGGGCCGTCGGCGCGTATCAAGCAGGACTCGTGTGGGCGCGCGCTGCGGAGGAGCGGCGGCGGCTTTTGGATCCAGTGGCGGTGTCTTGTGGGTTCTGTAAGTCCATCCGTTCCTTCACGGCCTTCCGCGATTACCAAATAACCCAGACGCCATGCGCGCGTCCCTGTGGGGGCAGGGTTGCTGCCAAATCCCTCTGATCCCTTTTAACCCCGTCCATAAATAACCTGATCCGTATATATTTTAGTTCATGTAAACATAACTCCAGTCGGCTCAGGGAAGGCCTTCCCAATGGCGACACTGGCACCACGCCCCAACTAAGGGGAACGCTCACCGCTGGGCCACGCAGGCATGCAGAGGCCAGATCAGGTGTCATGGGAGCCACGGGGGTGGCTGGACACGAGGACACCAATCCTCGTACTCAGGTGGGGACTACTGGGGTCACACACAGCCGAGCGTATTCACGGTGGAGGCACGAAGAGCTCTATTTGGGGCCACTTTGAGTTTGGGGTGCCGGCAAGACATCCCGGTTAAACGCCTTGTGGCGATCACATGCCAGGCCTTGGGTGGAGGAACTGTATATACGCTCTTGCTCACGACCGCCTTCCAGCGGGTGACATCAGTCTCCTCTTACGGGCCCACGCAGGGATATGCACAGACGCCAGCACCTTCTCCTAGAAGGAATGCTGCCCCACTGGGACTCAGACTGGGAACAGCGGACCGCTGGGTGCCAATTCAAATGCTGATGTTGCTGGGCCCACAGGGATTGATGGGAAGGAGAAACTCCCTCTGCCATTTATTAGGGGCCCAAGACCTTTAGAAAAAGTTTGCTTCCATTAGGCACAAACAGACGACAGTGAGTACCCCCCGGGGGAACTGGAAAGGACAGAAGGGAAAGGTTGGACTTCTGCTCTGTGAGCTGATGGAAAAGGAGCTCATGAAGGGACCAGTCAAGAGGGGGCGCTGTTAGATTCTCAGGGCCTTGGGGCACTCTGAGGTACAGGGAGCAGCCTGCCCGTTGTTTGGGACCGGCCTCGCACCCAAAGGGTCTGAACGGATGATGGGCCGCAGTGATGACAACCGGGGGGGGGGGGGGGGGGGGGGGAGTGGACGAGGCTGAGACGTGTCCTGGCAAGAGACGGGACGTCAGCGAGGGCTCAGACTGGGGGAGGGCAATCCGGGAAGCCAGGGCCTAGTAGCTCTTGTGCCGTTGTGTTGAAAGAGCTGAGAAAAAGCCAACGTCGCCGGGAAACCAGGCTGGAAACGGTTAAAATGATCCAGGCCCCAATGTGGGCTCTTGCTTGCCTTTCTCAAAAGCCCTCTTTTTTGTGTGCCAACTGGAGTACTCTTGTTTTGCTCAATATGCATTTTCGGTTATGCTTCTGCTTAAAATAACATAATTAAAAAAATCATTTTCATAAGAGTAGCATGCTGCTTTCTATGCGAGAGGAAATTGGGTATGGGTTTGGCTCATGTCACAAATGAAAGAGCTTTAGAAATCACAGCTTAGCCTTAATGGATTGTAATCAGAAAACCACCACCCCCACACGGTTCTACTTGATGGGCCGCAACTGCCTAGGCTCCTACAAAAGATGTAAAACAAATTGCTCTCTTCATCAAGATAAGGTGAACGGGAACAGGAAGACTTGGATTAGTCCGGGGGCTGTGGTGGAACCCACCTTCCTTGTGGGGTAAACACAAAGCACTCAGTTCGCGGACTCAAAGGCCTCCGCTCAGCCTCGCCCTCCCCCCCCAGAGCAGTCTGCTGTCCCTGGGACTTGCTATGTGATGATAGGTGCAGTGTGTTCTCAAGGCCCTCAGCTGGCGTCTGGCCAGGGAGGGAGACAGCACAAAACAGGAGGACGGCCTCTGAAGGTCACCTTAGGTGGAGTGCTTGCGGGGGACACAGAGGAGGAAGACTCAAGTCAGCCTTAGAGAAGTCAGGGAAGGCTTCCTGGAAGAAGTGATTGGTAAACTGGGATCTGAAGACGGTGTCTGAGTCCCAATCCACTCACACACACTGTGCCTCTTCTGCTCCTCGTCACTGTGTTTTCTCATCTTCCTCCCCATCGCTGCAGAAGCAATTATGTGGTTTAATCGTATCCGGAAGACAGGTCTGCTTCCGCTCTTTTAGGCAAATATTTGTGGATCTAGGAATACATGAAATGCCAGAAACCTAGGAGACAGGTGGTGTATCTAGGGGTATGGTTCTCCAGAGGGCAGCAACTTCCTGGGGTCACGGTGCCACAATCCCAGCTCAGAGGCGACACCAGAGGATATCCGGGTGTGTCCGCGGCATTATTTCCTTTCCTCCATATACAGAAAATGGAGACCAGTCCATCTACCATGCTGTGTGTGTGTGTGCCGAGCTGGAGGGAAGCCGCATCCCGTACCACCCTGCTCTGATTAGGGGGACATGTTAATAGTAAGTGGGGCAAGGCTAACCAACGTCTCCCTAGTGGCCCTTTGCAAACACATTCGTTTTTAAAGCCTCTCAAAACATCTATCCATCGTTTTTATGTCATACCGACTGAGGGGCCGGGTGGGGGGGGGATCTCAACCACCGCCACCTCTGCTCAGGTCGAGAAACACTTGTCCACAGCGCCCATCCATCATTTGGTTGGCAAACAAAGCCAAGGCAATTGCAGCCGCATGGTTTCCCGAGAGGATGGAGACAAAAATCTTCAAGTTGGAGCTCTGAGTCCCTGGACGTGCTCTCCCCAAACAAAATTCCGTCTGGAACGGGGTTCAGGGGTTTGCTTTCTCTGCTGCTTGGTGGGCACGCATTCAACCAACCCCTTCTTGCCTCGACCCCAAAACCCATTCATTGTCCTTCTCTGCTCCCCCATGGCCTTGAAAAAGACAGAGAAACAGCTCCCGTGAACCTTGGTGCTGGGCTGGGGAGGTCTGCCCTCCCCGGTACAAGAGGCTCCCTCTAAACGTGGTCCTTGGTAGCTGGTCTGTTCCTGGGCTGGCTATATTTGTGCTCTCAGGGGTACCCGGTTATGGAAACTGGGGGCTGGCTGGGGGAGCAGGGCCAAAGCCAAAGCTTCATGGTCACAGATCCCAAAGCCTTCCCTTTGAGGGCGAACACAAAGGGGCCTGTGACACAGGTCGGCTTCCGCTGTGTAATGGACTTCCATGGCGCTGGGCATAAAGGGAAGAGGGTGTGGGGCCAGTTGATCAACCGCGCACTGACAAAAGGCAAGGCTGCGGGTCCTCTGAAAATGGGGACCAGGGTGGGCAGTGACAGCTTGCCCTGGAATTCTTTGGAAGTGACTCAGGAATGATGAAGAGGCCCGGGGAGCCAGGGGCCCAGGCGCTCTCCCTCCCTCACCTTATTGCGCACCGCCCACCATCCCTGTCCCCACACAGAGTCACTTATCCCCACAGAGTCACCCCAGGCTTCTATCTAAAGGGAGACCGAGGTAGAGGAAGCACAGAGTTCTGACTCTAGAAAAAGTGCCCCCCCTTCTTTCCTTATTTCCCCCTAATGAAGTTTAGTTTGGGGCATCTCTGCGGGTTCTGTAAGAAATCCCAATGCTCTGTACTCCCCCAGCTCACATCTGAGGGCATTTCTGTTTCCCTTATCTGAATACTAATATGTTTTCTACACAGTACTGACTAAACATGCATCCAGTACCAGACATCGTGTCTACTAGAGGCAGCCCTTCCAAGGCATTATCATCTCCCTCGGGAAGGCACCGGCCAGGCCCCCCAAAAGCCGAGATCAACTGGTCAACTCTGGGGCACGCTTCCTCGGTCATACCAGAGGCGGCCTCCAAGTATACCCTTGTCAGTCTTGGGTCTGGCAACACGTTTCTAGGACCTTCTTTCTCAGCCTTTTGTGGGTTTTGTCTACGAAGAGAGTAAGGGTTCTAGTATTGTTTGGTTTGCTAATATTCCCATGAAAATGTTCCTTGTTCACCGTGTCTTTATAAAAATATCATTCGTCTTAATTTATGCAACCCTCTGAGGCTACTTATGGAAAAAAAAAAGTCTCACGTAGAATGAACACAGACGCTCACTTTCAAGTTTCATTTCAAACTCAACTAGTGTTCTAAAGGGAATCTTTGAAGGTGCTTGAGTTCAACAGAGCAAGGCACTTAGGAAGGCCTCAATAAATATTTGTGGAATGAGCGAGTGAATGGAACCTTCCCTCTGTTCTATTCTCTTTTCTCATCCTGGGATAAAGGAGGTAAATATAGTGAAACAGTATTTAACATTTTGTAGTTTACCAGCTGAGGCTAAAAAAACCCTCCTTCTCTTTTTTTGTTACTAAAACCATCCATCTGCCAAATGTCACTTGCCGATAAGGGCCCTTGGCTGAGTCCTCATTTGTAACTGAATGTTGGCTGACATAATTAATGTTTACCACACAACAACATTTGAATGACAAACAAGACTGTCACCCTCGTCCATTCCACATGCTCCCAAGACCTGGGATTGGGTCAGATTGGGAGAAAATGACCCAAGAGAATCAGAGCCTTTTTAAAGCAGTGGGGGCGATGGGGAGAGAGAGGAAGAGAGAGACGGGGCTCTGGCAAGGAGGAGGGGAAGTACTTTACCCGGAGGCCTCCAAGATAAACTAAAGTCGTCCCTGGAGGTAAACAGTGTTGAGAACCCTAATGCCTAAGGCTCCAGGCCCTCTCCGAGCTGGGCTGTCTACTGCCCGCACTTTATCTGCGGGGACCCCTTCCCCGGGGCCCCTCGCAGGTCACTTCTCTCCCTGCTGTCCCAGGGGCCACACCGGGGGCCAGAAAGAGGCCCTCTTGGTTGGCCTTCCTGGGTGGCTGTTGTTTTGCTCGTAAGCATTTTTACTGTTTTCTGCTAAAGGCGGTTCAGCTTAAAAAAAGAAGGCGAAGTAATTAGGCAGGTGGGAGAAAAGACCTAACCCCGTGTCTCGGAGGGAAATGGACACAGGTACGGTCCCATGATGATGATTACCTTTATGCATGTGCCGGCCACAAACGGGGCTTTCTGAGCTGGGGCCCGGGGTGTGACAACACAGCCCTGCCAGGGACAAAAACCCCACCGCGCGCTGTTTGTGCAAAGCTCGCTGTTTCCAGCTGGAAAAGCATCAGCTGGAAAAGAGCAGATACCAAGAACTCGCACTGGCGCAGCCTTCCCAGTTTCCATCCGCTCATCTGTTTGGCTCCCCTCTCCCCCCAATGCCGACCTCCCCTCCCTCTCCAGGTGTGGGGGTACCTACGGGGCCGGGCAGGTGCACTTGCTCTGCACCCACGCCGCCCGGGGGGCAGCTAGAACAACGAGAAATGCTTTTTTCACTGATGATGAAACAACAAAGCAGTTGTGGGGGGGAGGGGACGTCAGAACCCCATGGGATGTCCTTATGCTTATTTTAGGTTTTCGTTCTTGACTGGAGGGCGGAGAGCAACGTAATCTCTCTCTCCAGTGCTCAGACCCTCTGGAGGTCTTAATTGGCCCTGTAGCCACCACAGAAACCACACAAAGATCTAGACGCTGAGAAGGGCGGGGGGGGGGGGGGGGGGGAAGTACTTTGGAACATTAACATTCCCTTACTCCACAAGCCGTCTGGGGCCGTCTGGGATGCAAAGCGTTTTCTAGGGCTACTTATTTTTTTATCTTTCTTCTCAACGAGACAGGCCCGGAAGCTGTAGGGTTTCCATCGCCCATAGGCCTCAAGCTCTTCCTCTCCGGTCTTGCCGACCAACTTCAGGCCCAGGAAGGGGCCTTTGTGGAGGTTGCCACGGTCTCGGGGTGACTGAGGGACCACGATGTCGGTGTTGGGTATCTGATGTCCTGGCTGAAGAGCCGGGGAAAGAGGCCGTGAGGGGGGGCAAAGGCATCCAGGCCCAGGACAGCTAGAGGCCTACTGGAGAGGGGGCAGGAGGGGACAGAAGGCACACAGGCTTGGCAGGACCAAGGAGGAGGGCTCAGCAAAGTACTGCTTTCCAACACCAGCGAGAACCCACCTATGGTACACTGTTAGACAATCCCGAACTCCGGGCCCTGCTGCTCTCCTGCTTAAACCTGCAATGGCTCGCTCGGGCCTTTCAATACAAGTGCCCAGCACAGAGCTGGTCCTCACACCTGCGCGAGGAAGCAGGCTGATGAGCTGAGTGGGCCATCCCCCTGCCTCTCCTCCACCCTCCTCTCTTCCTTCCCATCACTGCAGTTCAGGGAGCACGTCAAAGACTTTTCTATTCATCCGCTTCTCCCAAGTGATCCCTCTGGGGAGGATCAAAGACAAAATGATTTGGAGAGCCCACAGCAGAGAAATGTTTGGGGCCACTTTCTGTCTCAGTGGGGCGCTTCAAACAAATACGTCCCCCTGAGATAAGAACCCAGACGAGAGCCTTAACCTCTGTGAGTGACACAGATGACACCGTGAGCGCATCTCAAATAATACCATCTGCCCCAATCCTTCAGTATTTCCAAGATACCCTGACAGCTGGAGCTCGCTCTGGCTCTGTCTTTTCAGGCTGGTGGTCCTTAAAGTAGCCCCTGGACCGGGGCATTGGTTTCAGCCGGCAGTTTGCTAGAAACGCAAGTTCTCGGGCCCTAGGAATTGGGGTTTTAGCGAGCCTGCCCGGTGATTCTAAGGCGCACTCCAGTTTGAGAACCATGGCTTTAGAACCCGGGGAAAGCACAGGTGCCGTCTCATACGGTGCCCTAGTATTTAAAGCACTAACTCCCAAGGAAGATGGAACACACAGGTTCATACGGACATTGATGCGTCCTTCTCGGCAGAACTGACCCATGAACTTTCCGTGAGGATGGACATGCCCTGCCTCGGTGCCATTGATACGGCAGCTCGTGGCCATGTGGGGCCGTGTGGGGCCGAGAGCAGCTGAAATACAGTTCCTGGGTCCGAAGAACGCAGTGTTTAAGTTTATTTAGTTTACACGGAAATTTAAATAGCCACACGTGGCGAGTAGGTGTCCTAATGGATGGTATAGTTCTAGAACGTGACAAAACTATATACATATAATCTTATTCAACTCAGTGTCTAAAATCCCAGCGATATCAATGCTGAAACTACATTCTCGCAGAGTCTACCTTATTTCTTTGGATCGCTTCCTCCTTTACGGGCCCTGGCACATAGCTGAGGCTCCGTAAATATTTGGCAACTGACCTGGGATTAACCTAGTTTTGTCAGCTGTAAAATGGAAGGTACTTATTCACTGATTGATTCATTCATTCATTCATTCAACTTTAATCAAATTTTTGCTGCTTATCTCAAGTTTGCTCTAGCAAATTAATGTCTTGAACCTTTTTTTTTTTTTTTGAAGCAGTTTAAAGCATTATGTAAAGTAACACTCTGTAAATCTGACAAGACTTCAGGTGTAGGACTGGACTCGGGGGTGAATTAGAATTCGGGGCGGGGGGCAGTAAACCAAGCCGTTAATTGTGTGCCCTGCCATGAGCCTCTAGGATTTGAAGAAAAAGGATGTAAATACAGGTCACCCGCCAGAGGAACTTCTCTCTGTGGTGACACGATCAGTTTCAGACGGCTCTGCCTGATGTCAGGGTGAGTTCAGGTAGATGATGGGGTCTCATTTTCCAAGGTAAACATGCATTTTTACCCTGCAACCTAAGTCTGGCCCTTAGCTGTCCCTCACTAAGGAATCTGTACACAAATGATTGAATTTGGATTACAGAAAGACTATACCTCAAATTAAAAAAAAAATTTATTTTAAATATGACTATTAGCAGTTTAACTAAATCCACACTGTCCCCGAACACTAAGGACTCCTGCCTGAATGTGTACTCCTAAGTGGGAAGACGTTTGCAAAGTTCTTTCTTTCTCTGGTCTCTGGGGATGCAACTCTAGCCAACACATGCTGAGGCTCAAAATCCTCTCGAGGGGATGGCCTGGGAGTACAACAAAGGCCTTGAACCCTCAGCAAGAATCTAGGTGACCGACAGAGGCGACCAAGTTCTGTGTGGCCCTGGACCGGACTGCCCCCACTTATCCCCAGGGACACCGGTCCCCGGGGGCTGTCATACTTGGCCCCAGCCCTGACTCTGTCTGGGGGTTCCCAGAGAGAAAAGGTAGTTTTGGGGGCCTGGTTCCTTTAGGCTGGGTTTGAGGAGCCTGCATAAGGTTCCGGCACTCCTGGCAAGGTGTGGGGCTGTGTCCGTCAGATAGGCAGGTGGCCTGGGGCACCATATCACCGCAAATGGGGGTCACCTCCAGGGGCCCCACCTCGGACATCTGTGCAATCACTAGAGAGTTCTGGAGAGGTACAGGAGGGGAGAGCTAGGTTTTATTGGGGGTAGGGGAGACAGACATTCGGGTCCAGATTGGGGCTCCAGGCAGAACTAGGAGGAGAAATCCGACCAGGAATTTGGTGGTATGCAGGCATGCTCTTTAACTATAAATTCCAAACAAGGGGGGAAATTCAGACACCATCTATTCCAGGGATATCAAACCCATGCTTCCCACCTTTTCCACTCTCGCCCAAGACAGCCATCACTGAGGACCCAGCGGTCTTTCCCACAAAGCCCAGTAACAATTGCAAGTTGCTCAGAGTCTGCAAATCACTAAAATCTCATGACCTTTCTCTATCTGTATGAATCCATCTACTGTACAAATGAAGAATACTTAATAATAACTCACTTAATCCTCATGGCAACCCCATGAGATGGGACCGCGTGGGAGAGGAGGAGACCGTAGCATAAAGAAGTCTAGAACATTCCAAAGGGCGCGCCTGAGAGGTGGAGCCAGGCTCCGAACCCGGGCACCCCTGCTCCAGAGAGCACTGGCTCATCATCACCATGCTACCTCGGCTCCCACACGGACGAGATTCTGGCTTGGGGTTTTTTCACGGAGCAAACGAGTGTGTCCGTTCTAGAATATTCTATTTGTGAATTCGTGAAACTCCCAACATCTACAGGATATTAAAACCGTTCTAGGAGACGATCATGCTAAAGGTGTAATCGCCTTTGTAAGCTTGCCAAGTCAGAGCGTAAGGGCTTTTATGAAAAGCTTCAGAAATGTGGCTTACGGGGCAATGGTTTATGGTCAACTACCTTTTGATCTCTCATGTGAAAAATATGTACTTACATATACTGCAGGAAACCTCACCACTTCCTTCCTAAGTGTTGGTCAAAAACACTAATTACTTGCCTAATTAGACTGTGAGGCTTCCCTTACACAGGGTAAAAACGAGCTATTTTCACCCCACAAATTTTGTGGTGACATACCACCAAAAAGTAGATGTGTTTCAATGGTTTTATTGTAGACACCATGAACAATTTAAGCAAATCCTATAAAAATAAATTAGAAACTAACAAAAATAGGTCTGCTCCTTCACCAAGGGGTGGGAGGGAATAACGTGGCTGTGGGGGAGTGAAGAGTCGGGGCAGGGGGCTCGGGGAGCATCTGCTTGCAGAGCAGAGCTGGAGGCCCGGTCCCACACCCCGTCCCCACCATGTGGGACACCCCAAAGGGCTCATCAGCCCCAACCTGATTCCCGATTTTTAGGTACTTGCTTTTCACTCCACCTGTGCAGTCACTGCTTTTCCTGTAGTCTCTCCCCCAGAGCTTCCCCGCCCTGGAAAGCACACGCGGGCCTGGAAGCCAGACGACGAGGTCTCCCTCCCTCCGGCTCTGCATTCCCAGTATTCCAGACCGCCGCACCCGCCCGATTGCCGAGAGAACGAGGACTGACTGCAATGGACCAGCGCGGACTCGGGTTCCGGGAAGGCGATGCCGCGCACTAGCACGTGCTCGCCGGCAGGGGACGCATCAGACGCGAGAGACTCACCTGCGTCCAGGCTGCCGGTAGCTGCGGTCCAGCCCATGACTGGCGGCACGGCCCCGACCACGGCGCCCACCCACGTGTTGGCGATGCTGATCCTCTTCAACGGCGTGTAGCAGCAAGTGTACAGGAAAATGTTGAAGACCCCCAGGGCTCCCGTGAGGGGGTTCACCCCCCAGGTCAGGAGGGCGATTCCCGGGACGGCGCAGCAAGTGGCGAAGGTCACAGCGAGCAACGGGCTGAAAAAGAGCAGCGAACACAGAGCCGTCGTTAAGCACATGGTCAGCGCTGCGGGGGCGGCCCCTCCGCCTGCCCAGCCGACTGCCCTCCTCCCCGTGATGCACCATGCAGCACCCGCTCGGCAGCACCTAAAGTCAGGGGGGATCGTGTGGGCAGGCGTTCTGGCCGCTCCTCTGGCACCTGCCGGCTGGGAAGGAAGTTAAAGAGTGCAGGTCAGAGGGCCCGGGGCTCGCACGGGGGCTGTGCCCCTTCCTGGCTGTGGGATGCTCGGCGGCACTCTGCTCATCTGTGCAGCGGAGCCGGTGGACCGCTCTTCCCCGCAGACCGGTGCCCGCTTGGCACAGGGTTCTGGGTCTTTTTTTTTTTTAAGGTTTTATTTATTTATTTGAGAGAGAGAGAGAGAGAGAGTGAGCAAGAGAGAGCACAAGTCAGGGGAGGGGCAGAGGGAGAGGGAGAAGAGGTTCCCGCTGAGCAGGGAGCGCGACGTGGGACTCGATCCTGGGGCCCTGGGATCAGAGGCTTAACCGACTGAGCCACTCGGGGGCCCAACACAGGGTTCCCGGTGTAGAGTTAGTGCAGGGGAGGTGACAGCTATAGATAAACCACCTGCAACACAATACTGTAACATTTGGGCAGAAACCAGTGTCTTGATTCTGGAAGCCCTTCCGCCCGTGTAGTTATACTTTATTTAAAAACATCACCCAGGGGCGCCTGGGTGGCTTAGTGGGTTAAGGCCTCTGCCTTAGGCTCGGGTCATGATCCCGGGGTCCTGGGATCGAGCCCTGCATTGGGCTCTCTGCTCCGCGGGGAGCCTGCTTCCCCCTCTCTCTCCGCCTGCCTCTCTGCCTACTTATCTCTCTCTCTGTCAAATAAATCAGTTAAAAAAATCTAAAAAAAAAAAATCACCCAATTAGCGGTAATGGATAACGACTGTGTGTCTGGGTGTATCTATCTGTAATGAATGACAGGCTCAGCATGGGACCAGCGACGAGCCAACAGCGAAACATCAGGGGGCCGCTCCCCGGGCAGGAGGCACTCCCAGATGAGTTTCCTTCCATGCCACAGCTGGTTTCAGAGACACGGGATTTCACGGGGAGCCCTACGATGTTACACATGCACAAGACCGATTCTCATCAGAGCCCCCCCTTTTTTTTTTTGGTATTTTATTTATTTATTTGACAGAGAGAGAGAGCCAGAGCGCACAAGCAGGGGGAGCGGCAGAGGGAGAGGGAGAAGCAGACTCTCCGCTGCGCAAGGAGCCCGATGTGTGTGTGGGGCTCGATCCCAGGACTCTGGGACCATGACCTGAGCCTAAGGCAGTTGCTTAACCAACTGAGCCACCCAGGCATGCCTCAGAGCTCACTTTTTAAGGTGGACTTTGTGTGGAATCTTGTGAAAGACTTTTTGAGAGTGTAGATTAATTGGATCTGCAAATTCCTGCTTATTTGCATGTTTGTTTCCTCCTCCCCCTCCTTCTTTTTTGTAAGTAGGTTCCATGACCAACGCTGTGGACCCTGACGCGGGGCTCCATCTCACAACCCTGAGATCGAGACCTGAGCTGAGATCAAGAGTCAGACGCTTAACCGACTGAGCCACCCAGGTGCCCTGAAAGGGGGTTTTGATGGAGAAGAGAACATATCCTGATACATTATTGTGAAGGTGCTTGTTCACACATGCTCCGTAGGGATGGTGAATTTCCACCCTGCCTCCTGGCTCCGCCTTCTGGAGGACCGTGTGCCTTGTTTCCATGGCAGTCAACTGGGCCCATGGAACTTTCATCCTGCCTTTCCTGACAAGCCCCACCAGTGCCTCTGCTCCTGCCAATGAAAGCCCACGACCACACTAACTGGCCCCACTCTCCAGATGAAAAATCAGCAAGATGGCACTGTGCTGTCACATCTCACCGATGCCCAGAAAAAGATGGCCAAAAAGCAGTGAAAATGTTACAACTGTTGTCCTTCTTGCAATAAGGTCGTTTATAGCTTATAAGAACAGAGGGTTTTTTGTTTGTTTGTTTATTTTTTGTTTTTTCCTATGGGACTGTAAAAAGCGAGTTTTATTTTGGGTGGCAGAAAAATGTGGCTCATAAACATTTTTATTTTTCCTGAATTGGACCTTGTGTTAAAAAAGGAGGAGGAGGAGGGGGAGGGGGAGGGGGAGGAGGAGGAGGGGGAGGAGAAGGAGGAGAAGGAGAAGGAGAAGAAGGAGAAGGAGAAGAAGGAGAAGGAGAAGAAGGAGAAGGAGAAGAAGGAGAAGGAGAAGAAGGAGAAGGAGAAGAAGAAGAAGAAGAAGAAGAAGAAGAAGAAGGTTGTTTGCTCCTTCTCCTGGGTCTGTGGAAGCCAGTTGGATTCAAAGGTATTAGTGTTATGAAAAGCCCTTTGAGAAAAGCACACATGAATTTAATTTATTGAGATAGGCAATTTCACATGGAAGTTTAGTTTCTGACCCTTGTAGGCATCTCAGAAAATCATGAGGCTTAATTTTGGTGTTTCAGTCTGTGTGCTCAGGGCACGGATGGAAACTGGGGAGATTGACAAGCTACATAAGCAAAAAGGAGGCTATTTACCCAGGTAGCCGTGACCATCCCCGGCACCTGGAGGCTCAAGGGACACATTTTTCCTCCTGGTACAAGGAGGCCTGAATCGGTGAACTTCACGGTTTTCTCACATTATGGACAAAGGCGCTCCAACTTCAAACTTTGTGCAGTTTATTTTCCTGTGATGCTTTTGTTTTCCTAAAACATGTACTATAGAAGTAATATCTGTTCTTTTCAGAAAATGTGGAACTACAGAAAATGACAAGTAAATTCTAAATTACTCAGTGAAACACACTGATTTATACCTTCTTCGTCTTTTTTTCAATGATATCTCTATTTTAAAAATAACAGAACATACTGAACTGTGGTTTTGTTCCTTACTTTATTTCAATATATCTTAATAATTTCCCTGGCCACTTGGAATTCTTTTGTACCATCAATAGCTAATAGTGGCCTATGTGGTATATCTCTGGGATATACCACAATTAATTCAATCAACATACCCCTTCTGGACACTTCATATTTTTCCCTTTTTGAAATGAGAAATAACGTGGGAATAAGTATCTTATAGACAGACTATTGTTCACAGTTCTGATTAGGATAAAGTCTGAGGACAAATTCCCAGATGTGAGATAGTAAGCTAGATGACAGGTACATTTTTAGGGACTGGACTGGTCCCGCCAGTCTATACTATACCCCGGAGGGTTTAGACTAGCTCACCCTCCCACCAGCAGTACGTGAGAAAGCCTATTTCTAGAAACTGTATCAACACTGGGTATGCTGTTAAAAACAAAACCAAAAACATAACAAAGTAAAACATGTTTATTCAGGTAGGATTATTCCCATTTCACAGATGAGAAACCGAGACTCAGATGACCTTTATTTTTTTAATTTTTTTTTTTAAAGATTTTATTTATTTATTTGGGGAGAGAGATCACAAGTAGGCAGAGAGGCAGGCAGAGAGAGAGGGGGAAGCAGGCTCCCCGCTGAGCAGAGAGCCCGATGTGGGGCTCAATCCCAGGACCCTGAGATCATGACCTGAGCCAAAGGCAGAGGCTTAACCCACTGAGCCACCCAGGCGCCCCTCAGATGACCTTTAGACAGTGAGAGTGATGAGGTGCTGACCCCAATGTACAGTTGAAAATCCAGGGGCTCCTGGGAGGCTCAGTCGGTTAAGTGTCTGACTCTTGATTTCGGCTCAGGTCATGACCTCAGGGTTGTGAGATCGAGCCCCGAGTTGGGCTCCATGCTGGGTGCGGAGCCTGCTTGAGATTCTCTCTCTCTCTGCCCCTCCCCCCACCACTCGCATACTCTCTCTCTAAAAACAAATAAAAAGAAAAAAAGAAAATCCACGTGTAACTTTTGACTCCCCCCAAACTTAACTATTGATAGTAAGAACTGCGAGAGATCCCTTTGTACTATGATACGCAATTTGCTGGAGAGATGAACTCATGCAGAGATGATTAGCGCCACACATGGCATTTTAAGTGGATGCTCGCGACACTCGAGCTCACCACAACGGCAACGGGAGGTGGTTACGAAATTATTACAGCAGTTAATTTTATGTGGTTATGATTCGATTCTGCATCTTTTACGTTTGTTTACCTTTCTCTCCACTCAAAAGGCACCACGTGCACTCTGTTTCTGTGTATAAGTTTTGATACATTTTAACTTTTTACAATAGATGTGTGTATATTTATGATAGTGTAAGACAAAGTAGACTAGTATCTACATATATGTCCGTATTCATGACATACCTAACTTTTAAACTTTTTTGAAATTTCTGTGCTATGCAGTTTGTCTGTTTTTTTCGAAGTGTTGCAGATCTCCAAAAAATCTTCTAAGGGATTTACTGAAAAAAATCTGCGTATTTGTGGACCCGCAGAGTTCACACTTGAGTCGTTCAAGGGTCAACTGTACAAGTAACTTGGAAACAGGATCTACACTCAGACTTATTTGTTGGCTCATTTATTTAATCCAACGGATATGTGGGGGCACACTGCTGTAATACGACTTACTGACTCTGATTTCTTGGGTCTGCTGAGGCTCTGGGTCAGCTGGAGTCTTTAGGCTATTGCCTTCCGCTGGGAGCCGCCTCCTATGGGTTTAAAATTAAGCTCCTTTGGTTTACCCCATTGTAGAAATAGCCTAATTTCCTACTGCACTTCCTGAGATGAAAACAATGGGAAGCACTATATTAAAAACAAAAACAAAAACACAACGAACCATAGACAGAACGAGGATATAATGTGGGGAGCAAGACAGACACGGCCCTTGTCCTGGGGGCACTTACATGAAGTGAGACAGTTAAGCGGATGGGCACTCTGGGACCACTAATGGACGGAGTGCAGGTATTGGGGGTGGGGAGGGAAGGATTACAGCAAGAAGTGCTGGGTGGGTGGGAGAGGGTCTGGAAGGACGGAAGGCAGTGTCTCAGGCAGGGGGTGCAGCACAAGGGACGAGAGGTGTCCTAGAGCCCCGGGAAGGCCCTGCTGAGACATCTATCTGCACATCGCCTCTGGGCAAATGCAGGGTCAAAAAAGATTTCTCTGCTCTTTCAACAGGGGGAAAGAATGATCAGATGTGCTTTTCACAAGGACCCCTCGGTCTGCCCTTGAAGACCAGCGAAGACAGACAAGCCTTCGCTCCCCTCAGAGAAGTTCGCGTTAGGCATTTTTTCGAGGAAAAGAATGGCCAGCCAGGCCACCACTGCAGGCAGGAAGAGCGCTATCAACAGTGACGGTTCTGGGATGAAGAGACTGTGTTCCAAGTGGCCCCTCAACTATTTTTTAAAGTCTGATTTGAAATGAAATCTTTAACAATCATGGTGATATTAAGGTGGCTTAAATATAGTAGTTTTAATAAAGAGATCTATTGCTTTTCTTTTTTTATTTTTAAGATTTATTTATTTGGGAGAGGGAGAGAGAGAGAGCGCGCATGTGTGAGCAGGGGGAGCGGCCGGGGGAGAGAAGCCGACTCTGTGCTGAGCTTGGAGCCTTAAGTGCCACTCGCTCTCACAACCACGAGATCATGACCTGGGCCCAAATCAAGAGTCAGATGCTTAACCCTCGGAACCACCCATGTGGCACCCCAAATTTAGCCATTTTAAGAAACGGATCTATTTCTGATGCAGAAGAGGATTAGTCAAGTGTGTTCCTTTCTCATCTTGGTTAAACACAACTGTGATTTTCTGCCTTAGTACACATAAAAGCCCAGGCTACATCTCAAAGACTTGAAGGCTAATTTTGTTGAAGATTGACTTCTTGTTATTTTAGGCCAACAACTCAATATACTCTTCCTCCTAATCATCGTGCTCAGCCCTTGATCAAAAAAACCCTCATCTACCCATCTGCTCTCTCCCACTTCTGGATGGGTCTTGGAAAGTATCTTAAACCTGGAGACACACACACACACACACACACACACACACACACACTATCCGGTTATTTCTCTTTTTATCATTTACTCTTTAAAATCTTGCTTAAATTTTTTTCTTAAACATTTTTTCCCCATTAGTCCTTTTGCTCCTTTTATCATCTAAATTCCTTAGCTAGTGGCTTCCGCTGCAAGTGCTGCTCTGAGGCCGGATTTCTTTTCTTTTCTGTTTTTTTTTTTTTTTTTTTTAAAGATTTTATTTATTTATTTGACAGAGAGAGATCACAAGTAGGCAGAGAGGCAGGCAGAGAGAGAGGGGGAATCAGGCTCCCTGATGAGCAGAGAGCTCAATGAGGGGCTTGATCTCAGGACCCTGAGATCATGACCTGAGCCAAAGGCCGAGGCTTTAACCCACTGAGCCACCCAGGCGCCCCTGAGGCCGGATTTCTAGAAGCAAGATGAGAAGAAAGGGCAGGCAGGCTTCCTTGGGATTCCCTGGGCTGAGTGAACGAACTCTCCCTGCTGGGGCCCGGGGTTCTGTCGGAGTGTGGTCCCCAGACCCACCCCAGCATCAGCGTCATCTAGGGACTTGTTAGGGATCCAGGTGACTTGGAGGCTTGAAGAAGTCTGAGACTCGCCGCTATGCCATGACCAGTGCAATGCTGGTCCCATCTGGCCTATGTCTGGCCAAGCCAACAGAGGCTGAGTCTACAGGAGGCCTCCATCTCCAACCCACCTCCGGGGCTGACTGCAGCTGGCCTGGGTAGGTCGCCCACTCCCCGCTGTCTTTTGATATATGTCTCCCGACATATTCTAAGTGGAAAGAACATAGGGCAGCATCCTAGCTGTTTTCAACTCACTGAGGAACTGCAGCTACATCCCTCCGTCTCTCGGCCCCGTCCACCTTGATCGAATCTCATCATGCTGCTAAGTGTTTTCGCCCCCCCAAGGGTGAGGTGAAGCAAGCGTGTCGAAATCTTGATAATCTTGTGGATTCTGTTGGGTGACAAGTTTGCCGGGGTTCGCTGTACTATCTCTACTGTTGCGTCCCCCGGGACATTTTCATACCAAAAATGTTTTTAAGATGTGTTCATGTTCTTTTTAGTAGTAGTATGATATTCTGGTTTCCATATTGGAGCGTAACTAACTAAGCGTGGTGGACAGGAATCAGGTGGTCTGAGTTCAAGTTCTGGCTTGAACTAGCTACGTAAAAGGGGGCATATTATCTAACCTCTCCGCTCCTTAGTGTCCTCAACTGTAAAATCGGGGGCGTCTTAGGGTTCTTTCGATGGCAAGGTTGGAGCTCACGCCAAAGGCTTACACAGAAAGGCTCAGGAACAAGACCGTGCATGGGGAGGGCAGGGGCTCTGGCTCATTGAGCTGCACGATCTTGAGCAAATTATTTAACCCGTTGGTCTTAGTTTCTTCATCTGTAGAATGGGAGGTACTTCAGGGTTAAAAATTAAAAGCAGGAACGTAAATAAAGCACTTAGCATAGTGCTCACCAAATGAGTGCCCCGCGTTCACGCGGTCTCTCGTGCATTTGTTACGATTTCTCTCACTGCTGGTATAGCCAGCCACTATGCTAAGTGTGGGTATACAGCAGTGAACAAAACAGATGGCGAAGTTTAGTCTCAAAAGGAAGGTGGACGTTCAACAAACCCGAGTACGATGAATTCTCAAACTGTGACATGGGCTACACGAAGAAGAACTGGCAAGATGAGACAGCACTACCTAAATAGAAAGGAGGCAGAACTGAAGGTAGGCGTTGATAAACTTGCAGTAAATTGTTCCCCCGATTTAATTTCTTCAAACTTACGAAGACATACGGATACGCATTAGAATATGAAAACAGAGGTATGCAGACTCGAGAATGGCATCTCAATCATAAGTTACAAAAGTATGATGTCTGTGTAGCATTTTCTTTCTGTTTTTAAAAGATTTATTTATTTTTAAGAGAGAGAAAGAGAGGGAGCACGAGTGGGGGGGAGGGGCAGAGGGAGAAGCAGACTCCCCGCTGAGCAGGGAGCCCGATCCCAGGACCCCGAGGTCCTGACCTGAGCCGAAGGCAGATGCTTAACCGACTGAGCCGCCCAGGCGCCCTGTGTAGCATTTTCTAATAATAATTAGAATGGCAAAACTTTTTATTTTCAATGGCTTTAAGAATTGAACTTTATTGTATCAAATTATGAAAAGAAAAAGAAAAAGAAAATAAACCAGCACCAGGAAAAACTAAATGGATTGCAGGGAAAACATTTTCTTTTTCTCTTCAAATGTTGGTGCTCTTGCAGACTTGCAACACTAATGGCCTTTATAAAGGAGAGGAGATTCATATCCCTGCGAATGACTGTCACCAGAGATAACTGACGTGGGAAAGATCACCAAAGCATATGCATGGGGTGTGATGGTATTGCAAACAATTTCTAATTTTTAATAAAACGGAATAAAGGGATGAAGAAGGAAAACAGCACTATGGGAGGAGGTAGGATGGTGGCAGAAAAAGGATCTAGCCATTGAACTAAAACGATTTTTTCATATTCATTCACACAGGCAAATAGGTTCATGGCTCATGCTGAGAGGTGAATGATGATTTATTTCCAAACTCATATCCAAAACTGAATTACATTTCAAATTGAGATATCTTTCTACTGAGCATCAGTGCACGGGGTGGGGAGCCTTCTCCTTCTGCCTTTCCTGCCCAAGGCTACTTCTGAAAAGAAACAACAGACTAGAGGAAGGAGAATCTGTGCATACATATCTATGAATAATTTATTCTTCCTTTAAAATACTGTATTTCTTTGTTTACTAAACACCAATCCTTAGTGGCTGTATTGAAGGGGAATTTTCTGTAGAAATTGGGAACAAATGAGACAAAAATATGCAAGCTTTAATTTGATGACTATTTACCGCACTTAATAAACGTAATTTTTTTTTTAAAGATTTTATTTATTTGTCAGAGAGAGTGAGAGTGAGAGAGTGAGCGAGCACAAGCAGGGGGATCTGCAGGCAGAGGGAGAAGCAGGCTCCCTGCTGAGCAGAGAGCCCGATGCCGGACTCGATCCCAGAACGCTGGGATCATGACCTGGGCCGAAGGCAGAACCTTAACCTACTGAGCCACCTAGGCGTCCCAATAAACGTAATTTAAATGATTTGACTTTGAAATAACTTACTGGAGAGATGTGTTCTTCCTGTTTAAGTCATGTGTTGGAGAGGTCCGTGAAACATTACATTAAGTCAAGAAGGCTTTATACTTAAGCAGCTCTATAGGTAATTGGTTTACATAAAAATTAATTTCATACTTCTTGGTCATTCTTCCAGAATAAATGGTTTTTAAATTACAAAATAAAAGCTCCTTCTTTAAAAGACAAAAGAAAACCCCAAAGCTTAATCAAACCAAGCCAATTTAGCTTTAATTTCCTGTATAAATCCCACCATTTGAGCTCTGACCTGAGTTTTTGGGGGAAAGTCTCTACAGATAACTGTTTTGAAAATGTCTCCCCAGCGACTTCTTCAGGAGTTTTCTATTTCTGAACAAGATTCAACTTACAGATGCCACGAAAACGGATGAAAATTCAGAATTTAAGGAACAGGTGAAGAAAAGGTGGACACAGAATGTATCTTAAAAGAAAATTAATTACAGCAGTTTGGGGAAAGCTATCAATTACGTATAAAATGATGGTAAGCCTGCCTAAAAATTAAATTTAAAAACACGTTTAAGGGCACCTGGGTGGCTCAGTCAGCTGAACATCTGACTCTTGATTTTTTGGCGCAGGTCACGATCTCAGGGTCGTGGGACTGAGCCCCATGTTGAGCTCTGTGCTCAGAGGGGAGTCTGCTTGAGGATTCTCTTTCTCCCTCTCCCTCCACCTTCCCACTTCCCACCCCCAGCGTGCACTCTCTCTCTCTCTCAAATAAATAAATCTTTCAAAAAAGTGTTTAAGAGAAATTCAAGAATAAGCACGTACGTTTGGCATGATTGTATTCAGGACGTGGGGCTGTGGCATTATATTAAGAAAAGCTTTTTTTTTCCCCCCAAGGAAGAAAACAAAGCAGGTCTGAGCTGAATGAGTTTCGAAAATCAACAGAAGGAATCTTACTAATCTAGGAGAGAGAAAAGTAGGGGTGGGGGGAGTGAAGCTGAGCCTTACTCACTGTCGACCCCTGAGATGCGATGTGACCTCTAATTCAAGGATAAAGCAAATGGGGACTTTTGAGTTATGCTACCTCCATTCAGCCTAAATTAAGGATAAACTATTTGCATGAAGACTGGGATTTTCAAGAAGAGTTTCCTGTAGTGTGATCCCGTCCATGGAAACCAAGTTTCTAGCGTAGGTGTTCCCGTCTCAGTGTATTTCTCAAACTCCTGAACTCCTCCACCACCCCCAGCTCCCGTAACACCTCGATATTTTTCCTTTTCCCTGGTCGAGCCAGATGGTTTAATTTTCCTCCCCCCTGCCCTTTTTAATTTATAGGATTCTATTTCAAAAGCGGCTTTGTTCACCTCCGTAAAGTGAGGGTCAGTGAATTTTAAGGAGTCTTTGGAAAGTGTTAATAAAACACAGTTTCTAAGAAGCGAGGCTAGGGAATAAAACTACCCATCCTGCAGCTCTGGAGAGTACCTGGAGGCATATGCTACCCCCAGACGAAGGTGCAGGTGACTCCACTGTTGGCAGAGCCTGGGACCGGCGCCTATGGTCCGGGATCCGCGTCTATGGTCCAGGACCTGAGCCTATGGCCCGGGACCCGAGGTTATGGTCCGGGAGCCGAGATTATGGTCCGGGAGCCGAGCCTATGGTCCGGGAGCCAAGCCTATGGTCCAGGACTGGCACCTATGGTCCAGGACCCGAGCCTATGGTCCAGGACACGAGCCTATGGTCCAGGACATGAGCCTATGGTCCAGGATCGGAGCCTATGGTCCAGGATCGGAGCCTATGGCCCGGGACCCGAGCCTATGGTCCGGGACCGGCACCTATGGTCCGGGACCGGCACCTATGGTCCAGGACCCGAGCCTATGGTCCAGGACCGGCACCTATGGTCCGGGACCCGAGCCCATGGTCCGGGACCCGAGCCCATGGTCCGGGACCCGAGCCTATGGCCCGGGACCTGAGCCTATGGTCCGGGACCCGAGCCTATGGTCTGGGGTAGCGTCTGCAGACGCCGGAACATGCACAGGGATGAGGCTGGCAATGGAAAGGAGCAAAGGGGGCCTCCCTGAAGAAACACGAGTGATGACGAACGGTGGGCACTGGTCCTCAGGTCTGACCACCCATTCCCATGTGGGAATGGGCAAAAAAGCCCGGAAACTTGGGCTTTCCGTTCACATTTTCTCTTTTTCAGTGCTGGCCACAGCAGAAATGCACAGTGGGCCAAACAAAAAAATGTCTCTTCGGGATCTGGCCTGTTGGCTGCCGTTCGGCCGTCCGCGGCCCAGGTGAAAGGTCTCGGCTACGAACTACAGATCGCTCCCCGGCCCTAGAGTCGACCCCTCCCGTACTTCCTTCAGTCTCGTGCGGCCATTTCTTTCCCAGCTTCTGAGACTCAGGCTCGACAACCAGACAAGTCCTCCAAGCACGCTTCCCCTCAACCTGCTCTCCTTCCTGCCCCCTACCCCCACCCTCGGGTGGTCCACACGCCCTTGGCTCTCACAGGCATCTCAGTCCTTCCCCGGACAGAGCCGCTGCCTCTCCCGCCCGTCCCGCCCCATCTGAACTGCTCTGGTGCCCGTACTCTGGACCGTTCATCTTTCTGTTCCCCGCATCCAAGGCCGGTGCGCCCCAAATGTTGGCGGAGACAGACGTTTACAGACCACGCGCAAGAGGGAGCGAACCCCACCTTCAGACCACCCCCCACGGACCACCAGTCAACGGGAATGGCGTTGCATCGCGCCAGATCTTTCCACCTCGTCTCATTTGAGAAGAGAGGGGGACAGTGACAGCATGGGAGACTCACTGACCCCAGGTGATGAGTAAAAGGTTCTGGCTCCCAGGACTCACTGCTCAAGTGGCCACAAGGGACTAACTGGGTTACTAGGATGCGACAGTTAACATTTCATATTTATATTTAGGAGAACATCTGAATGCTTTTTGGTTGTAAGATGGCACCCGGGAACTGGAGACTCCCCCATCCCCGGGACGGCTGACGAGAAAATATTCACAACTCGCGGTGCTTCAAAATAACTCTAAATGCTTTCTTCTTCCTTATGACAACGAGAGAAAGGAAAGTTCCCTTCCAGGAAACACCAGCGCTCGCCTCGTCCGCCCGCTGCCACGGCGAAGCACGATGATGTGTATAAAACCTTTCTGTGTCCAGCCTGCGTGGTTTGTCGCGTGGAATGATTTTCAGAACACAAGTCTCTACCTTAGCACCATGATTCTTAAGTTGAGACCAAATTGGTTCCTCCTGCCACTTTGAATGACTGGCTAACACTAAAAAAAAAAAAAAAAAAGGCATTTCTATACTTATACAATGTTTACGTTCTTATTACATTTGCAGGATACACACACCCAGAGACTAACCATAACAATCCTCAGGAACTCTGCGGAGCGTTCGCTGGGTCTGGGTACTTGTCTGCGGGACCGGTGGGCCTGGGTGATGAATGACACTCACAGCCCCCCTGCAGCCCGCAAAATGTTTACATTTGCTTAAGTGCTTACTGGTAAAACCTTCAGTAAATTTGAAAAATGTCTCCTGTAAATCCCTATAATGCTTAAGCTAAACCCCGTTCTTTAAGTTAATAATGCCAACTAAACAATCCATTCATTTCACTTCAAAAACTCCATCTTCGTCATTTATTTAAACAGCAGGTACTGGCCAAGCCCGGCCCCAAGTGCTTTCATTTGTCCTGTCTCAATAACCTTTCAGTCTGCCCTTATCCCTCTATCTCTCGCCCGCAGCCCAGGTCTACAGCCTCCCAGTTATGGATCACCCTCGTCCGATCCATTCAGTTGCAAAGACGAACGTGGACACGCATTATTTCCCTGTCAGCATCGCCACGCTGGAAAATGGCTAGTTCCAGGAGAGGTCATCAAAATACACATGCGTTTCAAAATAACAAGGAAGGAGGCCCGGACCAGACCCGCTTTTGGGAAGCTCTTTCACTGTCCAGGCTGTCCTTACCTGGCCCTCCTTTTTCCTGGCCTCCTTGAGCCCTTCTTGTTTGTCCTGATTCCCTCGTTTCGCTCAGTGCCTACTGGACGGGTGTCTCGGCCGTCTGCAAAGCGATGTATGCATCTGGCTAATTTTTTCACCCGGGTTGTGAGCCTTTTGAGCATTATAAAAACAGAACTGCCAGTGCTGGTAACATTATCGGTAATCAATAAATTCTTAATGAATTGCACAAAGGAATTATTTAATTCTAAAATACACAGAAGAAACGCTAGACCTTGGCGTTCTTAAGAACAATTCATTTTAGTTACGACAGACCAGGAAAAAGGTTATTACTTATAACAAAAAAATACATGTTTAGGATACATTAGAAATTTAAGTCTGAGGGACCTCGAAATGGGTAAAAAGGGCTGATGAAAGGGGTCTGCAACCCTCGGTCTTCTCTGGAAACAAAGAGAACCTAGAGCAGAAGCGGAACCCGAACAGAACCGAAAAGAGAACCTCAAACGGAGAACTCTGGCTTTGACAGAACCGGGGAACGCTCCCACCGAGGAGCTGCCGAGCACACGGAGGACGGCGAGGGAGGACGCGTACCTCTCTGCAAGTGAGGCAAAACACAAGAGTCGGGAAATACCAAATTAGAATCTTCACGGAGGGGTTGTGACATAAAGTGTGCACCCTGGGCGTGGGGGAAGGGAGTCACAGCTACAAAGCGACAAAGCAGAATGAGCGCCTGAGACTCAATCTGGCCAAGAGCAAGCTCAAGTTCAGCGGAAGGAGGAGCCTGAGGTCCTCCGTGTGAGCCCCCACTCCCACCCTGTGCCCCCCCACGCTTCGCGTCCCCCTGCATCCCCTTCCCTTGCCCCAGGGGACTGGACTCGGGATGATGCATCTGACCCAAGCTGGGACATTGCTGTTTCCTCTCACAAGGCTCTGGGACGGGGGCAGAGGACTCCGCCGGGACACGGGGGGCTAAGGCTGGGGCTGCCATTTTGATGCTGAGTCCATTCAAGCGGAAGTGGGATCAGAAGAGCCAAGGCGCCGAGAGAGGAAAATGAAGTCGGAAGTACGGAGAAAAGCAGAGGTGAGACGGTGAGGGAGGAAAGCAACCTGTCACTGGAGCCCTGAAGGGGACACCCCTTCCAGAAGCCTGGCGATAAGGAGAGGAAGAGAAAAACTAGATGCAGCAGCTGCTTCAGCAGACTTCTCTCCAAGACAGAAGGACCACGTGTCCAAATACGACATCAGAAGGAAGGGCCTCAATGGGGCGGTGGGGTTGGAAGAGGAACAAGAGAGACCCCGGGAGAGGCGGAGCCCAACACCTGCTCTCAGGCGAGCTGGCTCTCTGAGCTTGGGGACCACAGGTGGGAACAGGGTCCCAGGGGCCTCAGGGGCCCCCAACCACCATCCAAAACAGGTGTCAGCTTCCAGCAGCTATCATCTGCTATGCAAAAATACTCGGTCCTCCTAAGCAGAACTGACGTGCATCTTAGGAAGAACTACGGGGGACATCTCCTTCTAACCCCTACTCCTCCTCTGACCCTGCACCTTGGCCCCCCTCAAACTACCAGATCCATTTTATCCAATGAGGACCAACGTTGCAGGTACCCAGGCAGCTCCGGGGAGTGGAAGGAGTTCTAGGGCGCTGGATAGCCGTGACATGGAAGGGGGTGGAAGGAAGGGAAACAGGAGGCTCAGAGGCGTCACGCTTCTTGGTTTTGCCCGTGACAAGTTCCTTACTGACACACGTCCCCAGATACCGGAGCTGTGGATGGCTCAGGCTGGGACAAGGCCGTGCTGATGCTCAGCCGCAGGGGCACAGAGGCGGCTAGCTCCAAGCTCATAAGGGATAAACTCTGCGGTGAGGCGCCACCGGGACCCTCCGGAGCCAGGGTCTCTGGGCGTCCTCGGAGGCGAACGGAGATGCCGGAGCTCTCCAGCTAGCCGAAGGCCCCAGGACTCCGCGTTTAGCCACGAGCATCTGGGACGCTTCCGAAGTGATGTGAGCCACAGCATGCTCAAATTCGCCAAGTGGCCCCCAGGCCATTAAAGACTCTGATAAATAATTCTGCCACAAAGGCCCCAGGGCCGACGTAAAAAGCACAGAAAGCCATGGGGTCAAATGTTTCCACAGGAATCCCATTTGGTAAACACAAGCTGCAGAAGGATGTTTCTTTTAACCACCTGCAATTATTGTTAAGGTCACAGCGTTCTCTAGAAGAGACAATCAGAGTGAGCAAGCACTTCTCGTGGGCCTGCAAGAGCTGGGATGGACGTAAACATGTCCTCTTAGTATTAAAAAAAAAAAAGTCATCTTTCCGTCCACTGGGAAAAACAGTATTTCCCCCAACAGCTGATAAGGAAGACAGTCTTTCTTTTATTAACAGGGAGTGATACCTTCGCTATACAGACTTGGGAGTTTTATGTAGGCAGTAGGATGGAAAGGCTTTGAGAAGCAGACACGGTTCAAGTGAACTTGCCGCGTGCTTAATGGGGCAACAGCAAATGTGACCTCCACCGTGATCGCCCCGACCCATGCTGTCACCCATGCCCCGGGGCCCGTACCACACCTCCACTCCCTCTTGGGAGGCTTTGGTACATTCTGAAGAGTTCTTTTAAACACATAAGTGCGATCACAGCGATCCCATAGTTAGGATGCATTTCCGGCGTCCCACCGCCCACAGGGTTTAAGCCCGACTTCTCACTCTGCCGTCCTTCTGACCTCGTCCCGTAGCACTCTGCTCCTTCTGGCCACTGCGGCCTCCACTCTCCTCACCGTGTCGGGCCCACCCGGACTGCCTGGGCTCTGCACCTGCCGCTCTCTCCACGTCCTTCCCCTTCGGGTCTCAACACACATGTCACTCCCTCAAGAATAGCGTCTCTCGGGGCACCTGGGTGGCTCAGTGGGTTAAAGCCTCTGTCTTTGGCTCAGGTCATGATCTCAGGGTCCTGGGATCGAGCCCTGCATCGGGCTCTCTCTCTGCCTGCCTCTCTGCCTGCTTGTTATCTCTCTATGTCAAATAAATAAATAAAATCTTAAAAAAAAAAACAAAACAGCGTCTCTCTACTTCCCTTTCTCAAAGGGTCTCCATCAATTGCTCTATATTACCCATTTGTTTATTTTCTTGGCACAACTGATGGCCACCGAGAATGGCCTTTTGAAATTTATTTGTTCCCTCTCCCCCTCAAAAAAATTAAAAAAAAATAATAAAAATAAATAAAATTTATTTGTTCACGGTTTACTTTCTACCTCCCCCACTGGACCGTCAGGAGGGCGGGAACTCAGGTCATGATCTCAGGGTCCTGGGATCGAGCCCCGCATCGGGCTCTCCGCTCAGCAGGGAGCCTGCTTCCCCCTCTCTCTCTGCCTGCCTCTCTGCCTACTTGTGATCTCTCTCTCTCTCTGTCAAGTAAATAAATAAAATCTTTAAAAAAAAAAAAAAAAGAATATTTCTGTCCCCTCACAGAGTTCCTTCATGCTCCTCTGTATTCAACCCCCTTCTTTCTCCCCCAGTTCCTGGTCACCATGGATCTGATTTCTGTCCCTCAAGTTTTGGCTTTCCAAAATGTCATACACATGGGATCGTACGGTATGTAACCTCTGGTATCTTTCACTTACAATGCTTTGGAACTGTGTCCACGTCCTTGTACCTACACACGCTCACCAGCTGAGGGACACTTAGGATGCTTTCAGCAATCACGGATCAAACTGTTATAAATATTCATGTACAGGTCTTTGGACACACGTCTATGGACGTGTGCTTCCAGAGACAGGCACGAGTGGGTTATATGGCAAATCTCGTTTCACTTTATAGGAATCTGCCAAACTGTTTTACAAAAAGCAACTG
>CM052891.1:45527552-45637567 GCA_028534135.1 Potos flavus
AAGCCGCAACTTTTTCTTTCCCTACGCCGAATCACGAGAGGGACATTCTTCTCAAGACTCAACAGAGAAACAAACAGGCGAGCCTGGTGGGGAGTTTGTTTCTCTATCCGTCTTGTCAAAGCTGTCAACAAGTGTTTGTCAATCCAATTCGGCTCACAGCTTCCAAGGTCCGAGATAATGTCTCAATCAATCTCAGACCAAGTTAAAAGGGATGCTGGAAAAAAAATAAATAATAAAGCGCGGGGAGAGGCCCCTTATCCAGCAGGATTCCACAGGCCATTACTTTCGGCTTACCAATCAGCTAAGATCCCCAGTCAGCCATTCCTCCTACCAATGTTCTACCATACCCAGAATAACTGAGTTAAGCAAGGCTCCTTGTTCCCATGGGTTTTTTCCCCAAGGGGCCTCTGCAGCAGCCAGTGTATATGTGCTGTGGTATTTCCTCAGAAGTAGCTTTTCACCCCAGGTGGAGACGGGGCAGCGTGCTCCTCTAAACACGTGACTCAAGCCATCTATTTCTTATGAAGCTGTATGTCGAGGCTTCGCCCTTAAAGGAAAAGAACAGAAAGGCCTAAAAGGTCAGCCGGCACTTAGGCGAGACCCAAAGTGCCACATCCCGTAAGTAACAAAACTCAGAAAGTCTCATCAATTTTGACTAGCTTCAAAAACGGTACAAGAGGTCACCCCTTCCCCCGCCTGAGAGGCCTCAATTTGTAACACTGCTTTCTGAAAAAAGGTGGAAGGAACATACATCAAAATATTTACAAGATTTGTCTCTGGGTAGAAAGATATGGGGTGATTTATTATCCTTTACCCTTCTGTATTTTACAGTTGTCTATAAAGACCATGTGTTTTCTACTTTGGAAAAACAGATAATAAAAAATTCTGCATAGATGATACAAATACAGTATTTGGAGAGACCCTCTTTAGGTTAACTAATCAAGAATGAACTGATCTAGCATAAAACCCCCACTTGTGGCGCCTCAGCCCATTAGAACTCCTCCCCCCCACCCCCCTCAGCCCCGGGAAAGAATCAGGGGAGGACAAAACCGTGATTCTAGCATTTCTCAAGTACACCCATCTCCGACCGCGTGGGCTCAGAGCCTCTCCCTGAATTCCGGCGCCCCACTTCTTGTCCCCCAGGCTACGACAGCCTCCTAACCACCTCCTGGTGCCAGTAGGGATCCCCGGTACTAATGTTTCACACAGGGGCCAAAGCGATCTTTCCAGACACAAGGCGGGCCGCCATGGGCCGGCCTCGCGCTCCCCGCTCAGCCCTCGGAGCCGCCTGTGCACCTGCGGGAGCGCACGCCGCCAGCTCCTCGCCCACCCCCCGTCTGCACAGAGGGCAGGCCTCAGGCCGCCCCTGCCACTGCCCCAGGACTTGCTGCGCTGCCCCGCAGTCGGCTCTTCCTCCGAGTGGGTGCCAGGGGGCCTGGGGGTGTGCTGGAAAGCCCGCCCTCCTCACCGCAAGTTCACGACCCCGCGTTTCACAGGGCTCTTCTGCGCCCTAGCTGGCGCGCACGACCTCTCCCGCCACCTCGGCCTGCGCCCCTCCGCAAGGAGCTTCCATGTCTGGCCGCTCTCAGACATCCGCGGCACCTCCCTTCCATGCATGGCATCTAACAGGACCCCCGCGGCCTCCTCTCCTACCCAGGGCTGGTCCCTCCAGCCAGGCTGGCGATCCCGGTCCCTCCCACCTCCCAGGAAAGCTATCTATCAACTATCCCTTTTCTCTCCAGCATATTCAGCTTGCAGCTTTTGACTGGATTACCCCCATCTGTACCTAAACACGTTTCATCTCCCCCCAGCCCCACATATCCCCGGATATCACTACCTGACTTGAGCACAAAGTTAGCATCTGGAAGAGGGAGACAATGGTCTCTCTTGCTAGTATTCGCGAAGTTTGGGCCCCCATCTGAGCCAGCGTGATCAGTAATGGGGGTGTCCAGGGTGAGGTTAAGAGCCCTCCAAAACCTCCAAATAAGCTCAAAGGAATTTCTGCTCTAACAGATGCCAAGGACTATAATCCCATCTTTGCAAAAAAAAAAAAAAAAAAACCATTTTTAAAATAGTTTATTATGAAGTCGTGAAGAACAACAAATAAATGCACTAAAGCCCACTAAAGGCTATTGATATGAACAGACATTTAGACTGCAAAATTAAACACACACGCACACACACCCTTTTTAAACTAGGGCTTCAGAGATGAGAAAATCTTTTCTCAACTAGTGCTATATATTTCATCCTACTCTAATGTGGACACAAGGCTATCATATTAATGGATCCTTGTGGATCCCTCCAGAACTGTAAAACAAAATAGGCGTGCTTACCGACAACACGAACAGTGATAAAATAATACGACAAGAGTCTGACCTCGGAAACAGCTCCCTCAAATACCACAAAGAGTTTAAATGCCCCTCTTTAAAAAAAAAAAAAAAAAGAAAAAAAAAGAAATGAGGACATGACCATTTTTTAAAAGGCAAGAAATAAGTAAAATCATCTTTTCTAGTACTCCGCGGCAGGAGAGTGGTAGGATACTCAGAAAAGGAAAGGTTACACCGCACGCAATAAAACCGGCAAGGCCACAGCGGGTCAATTGTGGCTGTAACATACATCTGGTCACAACGAGCCGGGACGAGGGGCTAGAGAAATCATTAAGCAATCTGAGAACTCCCCAACAAAGAAACTGTAAAATTCTGAACTATAAAGCAAAGGAAACACACTTAATCCCTCAGGAGTTGCAGTATGTATTTCAACTGAGTTATCCTTTTCCTCCTAAGGACACAGCAATACACCCCAACCTGGACTGATACAATATATCCACTGTACGCATGTGGGCACAAAGCCAGCTTGCTCCAGCAACTCCTGGCACCTGTTGGTTTAATCATCACATTGCTGCACAGCAGAGAGAAAGGGAAGGGGGGAGCAAAAGGGAGGCTGCCGTGGGAGGGGGGGATGCGGGGGAAGGAATGGGAAAAAAATACATGTCCCGTTCATTTTGCCTATCCGAGAATATATACCTTTGAAAAAACAGCTAACACATTCTTTCTGTAAATTTTCAGTAACATGTTGAAAGCTTAACACGTTTCTTCTAAGATTACAGTTTATTTTTGAACTTTGTGGAGACTGTGTGCCTGAAAAGGGAAAGGATCTGGTTTGCTAGGAGACACCGACTTTCTTAGCAAATGTTATCTTAGCAAAATGACCTGAGACCTCTCCTTTTCGTGATCCGAGACCTCTCCTTTTCGTGACCCTCCCTGTTCCTTCCACCTCTGAGATTCTGTGATGGGCGAACACTTAAAATGGATTTTAACTTTAGTAAAATTTCTCCACTGCCCACTTCCCCCACGATCCTAGAATATTCTCTTCCCGATTCACTACGAGTTCAAAATAACTTACTAAAAAATCTTCATGTTTAAAGCAAGTGTAATACAAAACGTGCTTCTTTGTGAATTTCAGTTTTAAAATAATCGTGTATGGTGAATTAAAACAATGACTATTACATCAAAATAATAATAAATAAATATGAGGAATAACAATGCTTGCATCAAAGGATAAAGACAGCACCTAAAATACACTGGGATGTTTTCAAAGAGGGCTTAAGGACGGTGACGGTGGTCACTGAGTGACATACTTGTGACAGATTTTACAATTATGCTGTTCCTATATTCCCACTGCTGTCCCTTCAACCTGATTTACGGGAAATGCTTTCGTTCTGAGTCTGATACGTTCAGAATGTATGTCCAAGTGCAGAGTCAGACCATCCGCATGGCAGAGGAGGGTCCAGTGTCCCTCTGCTGAAAGCCATGAAACGGCTGAAAATTCCTCTGCTAGAGCTAGACATTTGTCACACACAGTGCACAGGACATTTGGGTTACAGCCCAGAACCCTCAACAGTTTAAGAATGTGGCTTCTTTCCTGAGAAGCCAAACAAAAACCCGTAATACGCCATAAGCACAGTCACTGTGTTCTGCGAGGTGTCTATGCGCACACGCCACCTTCTAGAATGATCTGAAAATAACAAAGAGGTCAATCCACATAAAAAATATTTCCAGTCCTCCTCCAATCGGGACCGAACTGGTAAAAATGTTTACTTTCCTAAGACCTTACTTTCCTAAGACCTTACTTTTCCTAAGCCACTTTCCTAAGTGGCTAAAAATTCCCACTTACGAGGAGTTGGTAAAAAAAGAAAAGGTACGGTAGGGTTCAGAGATTCACTTTGAGTTTTCAAGGGCGACATTCTTCAACAGTTTTAAGGAATTAAACACGGCATAAAGAGAACTTACGTATTTCTAACTTTTCTGCCAAATATCAGTTGGACCCCAGAAAGCAGGCAACATTTCAAAATGCCTATGAATTACGGTAACTGATTTGTGACTATGAATTTATTAGTAAGACTATACAGCTAGATAAGTGGCATTTGGTCATCAAATCCCCAATATTTAAAGAATTGTAACAGATGTAATAATGGTGTATGGTGACAGACGGTAACTATAGTTATTGTGGTGAACACAGCTTAATATACAGAATTGTTGAGTGTACTAGGTTGTACACTTGAAACTAATACAACACCCTATGTCAACTACACTTCGATGCAAAAAATTAAGCATTTTTAAAAATAAAGAATTATAACAGATTACATGTCTGTATGGCTCGTATCTGCATCACGGTTTTCTGTCTCAGAGTCAATTCTTGGAATATTAGGAATACACACACACAATTTTCTGTTTGCACAACTACTTGTGTAAAGTAGCAATCTAATTTTGTGACAAATACGAGTTAAAGGGAGAACGTTAATGTCTTAAGGAAATACTTCCAAACAAAAAAGGTTTTAGTTTTTACTGACTACATTTCTTTCTAGTTTCTTTTTAAATTCTCTAGTGGGAGGGCAGGTTTCCTAAGAGATGCCCCTCCTCCCTTTCTTACTCCTAGTTAAGGGCAGACACAGGAAGGTCTGGATGGGCCCCATACTAGCAACGATGATGGAAAAATAACAAAGGATGAAAAGCTGGCTCGGGACTAAATTTCAAACAATATCCCAAGTCATGTTTTACAGATAAAACATTTTAAAACTTAATTGAGGGCATTTCTAATGAGAGATGTCACTTCAGAAATACCACATGGTCCACAGTTCTCAATTTAATGCAATCTTATATTTAAAAAAAAAACCTTCCAGATCATGTACTGCTTCTCTTAATTAAGAGGAAGGCAGAGAAATTCTCGATTCTATGTGCCAGGATAAAAGGTTAAGTAACAGCAACCGCAATCACTCCCACAAAATCTATAGCAAATAAAGGTAAACAGACCCCTTACAATTAAATCTGTAATGACATAAAACAATGCTAGATAATAAATGTCTTTATAAGAAAATAGTCTGCAATGCCAAATGATTTAACCACTACTCTATTTAGCTTAGCCTACAAAGATGCCAGTGACTTTTACTCCATAGTAAGAATAGACTAAAAGACCCACATTTTCTTATAAAAGGTAGGCTTTATAGGTATAATACAAATTAGTAAGACAGATCACATTTTGGAGTTGGGATTTTTGTCAACTGATCTTTAACAGATAGATAAATTAGTACCGTAACTTATTATCAAGGTTTGAAAATTCTAGATAATATCCATGTGCGTGAGTTTTTAAAAGAATATATGAGGAACAGCAATAAAGCAGAATCTAGTTTAAATCAATAATTTTTTCAAAATGCTAAGGTAAACATATTTGAGACATCGTTTCCTTCATCATTTATCATAATGTGATGACTTAAAATTAATTCTATTTACAGTTTTCTTTTAAAGAAAATACCACTGCAAGCGAAGGCTTTGAAAGCTGTGGGACCAAGAAACCAGATCTAATGCTGCAATTAAATGAAGAACAGGCTTGCTGAAGATTATTGGCCACATATATTATACATTTAATAATCTAAATTCTGTACGGTCTCATAACAGGTCAATGAGATTATTCTTAATATAAAAGGCTTAAAATTAAAAATACAAACATAAGCAGGAATATGAAAATGAGAATATATTATTTCAATATCACTTATAAATGAAAAGGGAAAATGTTCTTTACAAAGGCCATGAGGAACTCTACATTTAATGATTAATGATTCACTCTAAATTTAATTATAAGTTAATGGTTTAATTTATAGTTTATTCTTTGTTTCAGAGTGGTGGGTCTATGGTTTTTTTGTTCTCTTTCCAAAGTTTTCTTTTATTATAATAAAAAAGGAGAGAAATAAACACAACAAATAAATTATACAAATACATGTGGCTATATTCTTTAAAAAAGGATTTGCACATGGTTTGGGACAATTTTAAAGCAAAAATGTTACATTACACTTCCCAAACCACAATAAATCTTTTAGGTTTTCCAAAAACACATTAGAAATGTAAAATGCTCACCACAAATGCTTTGGAAGATGAGTCTGAGGGTGGAAGGTCCTTACAAAGATCACAGGTCAAAGAGACTTCCAGAAGAAGCCCCTTTTATAAAAGGTTTTTTCACTTTTGGGAACACTTTTCCAAAATGATATTTTCCAGAGCTTGATTTGTTTATGTGCAGCTGCAGCTTGCTAAGTCCACATTTCTCAGAATATTTGTTTTATGTTTATTATTACTGTAGCATGCTCTAGTTTGAATTTACAGACATTTAGACCCGCAGTCCAGGCCCCGATCCAGTAAATGTTACAAGCTGAAACCATTTTTGATACTAAGTACTGGAGGCAACAAAGGGATCCTCCTTGGTTTAATAAGGCTTCAAATGTGCACATCTGTAGCTTTTCCACTTTGAGTCGAGATGGCGATGAAGGAAACATTTAAGACTGCAATCACTACACAACTTTATTTTATTGCCAAGAAATCCCATTGGCTCATTTGGGCATAAAGAATGTAACTGGGCTGTTTCATTTGAAACTTTCTTATGTAACTTCACTGCATTTCTCGTAGGTACGCAGTACCATGATCGGCATTTGAAGGATGAGGGAAAGTAAAGTAGGTAACCTAGGTCGTAAGGTTTGGGTTCAAACCCAGACAGCCAGATTTCTCCTAGAGTCCCTGTTTTTAATCTACCCCATGAACCATTCAGCATTTCACGCTTGAGCAAGAGGCAAGAGTCAGCAAGAGACCCTAAGGCGGCGCGAGATATAGACCCTGGCTTCAGCTCACAGCCTAGCTCAGGAGATAGGATACTTTAATATGAAATAATAAGAGGCAGTATGATAGGATTCATAGAAATGCAGATAATATCTGCCAGTAATGAGTTCGGCGGAAGGACAGATTCTCAACGCTGGTACATTCAAAATTTGGCCCACCAGGCACCGGTGTACAAAGCAATCGAGAACTCGGGGCAAAAGTCTCTGTTTACTTATGTGGCGGACACTCAAGACCTGTAGGGCTGACCTTCACAAATAATTCAAAGAAGAGCAGTCTTGCCACCAATACAGCAGTCAGCCTGAGGAGGATCACGGTGAAAGCATGTTTTTAATGACTTTATTCTTTTTGGAAAGAACCACTAGTACGTGTACGGGCCGTGCAATCCCTTACAAATTATTAGACAGAATTCCAATATCCAACAACATGGACTTAGTCAATGTAAATTCTGCTCGGTCCATGTAATGGCACAATCGATAGAGTTTTAAAAACTTGTTCAAAGCGAATAGTATTTAGTGACCTGGGAAGTTCATGAGTTGGTATGGAAAGAAGAAGTCAGATTATGGCATGTCCTATACAGTATGCCGATTTGTGGGTGTGTACTGAAAGAAATTAGACAAGAACTATAAAGCAGCGTAGTATTATTGAGTGATGTTATTTCCTCTGTGAGGAAACTATTCCTCTGTCTCCTTTAATGATCATCTCTTTAAGAAATAGCTGAAAGAATCGGAATCAGAGTATTGAGATTGAGTTTATTTTAATGTAGAAGATTGCTAGGTTGTTAGAAGTATGTTGAAATATATTGAATTGCCTCTGCCATTCAGGAACATTTTGGAATTAAAGAGCTCGGATAGAATTACAAAAAACAAGCCAACAAACCAACAAACAAAACAGAAAATAGGCAATTTGTTGAAGGACATGTCAATTAGTTTAGATTTACAAATTGCATTCAAAACTGAAAATAGCAATGATTTCCCAATTTGGAAGAGATTTTTCCTCCCAGAATGTTCTGACACAAATCCTCTCTTTTGACACTCAATATAGCAGACTTTCGACTCCACCTTAATGCTATTTATTTTTCCTCCCTTCATTATTTATCATTTTGCCAGTGACATATTTTAGAAAGTTCTTATGGTCTCACATAAGCATCCTAACCGTGATGTTTTAATAGTATCCATCCAATTTTCTGTATTAAAACATTAAATATGTAATAACTTGCACAGGGAGAATTATTTTCAATCTCGTCATCTCTGTTCAGTGTTTTAAAAAGAGGTGTAAATATTTATTTTCTTTCTTTCACTTAGGATACATTGATTTCCAAAAGGAGAATTGTGGGGCACCTGGGTGGCTCAGTTGTTAAGCGTCTGCCTTCGACTCAGGTCATGATCCCAGGGTCCTGAGATCGAGCCCCACATCGGGCTCCCTGCTTTGAGGGGAGCCCGTTTCTCCCTCTCCCACTCCCCCTGCTTGTGTTCCCTCTCTCTCTGTCTCTCTCTGTCAAATAAATAAATAAAATCTTTAAAAAAACAACAAACAAAAACAAAAGGAAAATCGCGGGGTAAAAAGGTACAAATATTTTTGGATCTACCACTCAGACATATACATGTGCATATTACATATATACTGTTAAAATCTAGTATTTTTTCCCATTTAATACTCATAAACTTCTTGTGTCATTAAATAGCATTTGGAAATGTGATTCTTAAGACATTGTATAGCATCCCATTATCTGGAAAAAACACAGTTTACTTTAACCGAGCCAATTTTTGTATGTTGAAATTCTGTCTAGTATATTTATAACAAAGTATTTGCACCCACTTCGATAGCTTATTGAGAAAAAAAATTCTAGAAATGTAAGTGTTGGGTTGAAGGGAATTTACATTTTAAGCATTTTTCAACTATGGTTCCCAAATTTCCCTCCAGAAACACGGCCCCAGTTTACACTCTGGCCGGCAAAGAGGAGGCAGGCTTTGGAACTACCTTTCCAAACTGCAAGTACAACGATTTAAGATAAAAGAACGATCTAAGAACGTTTTCATGCACGTAATGGCTCATGCCCTCATGCAGCCTCAGAGAGCCTTCTTAATGATTTAAAAACAGAACCTGGGATGCCCAGGTGGCTCAGGTCATGATCCCAGGGTCCTGGGATCGAGCCCCGAATGAGGCTCCCTGCTCAGTGGGAGGCCTGCTTCTCCCTCTCCTACTCCCCCTGCTTGTGTTCCCTCTCTCGCTGTGTCTCTATCAAATAAATAAATAAAATATTAAAAAAAAAAAAAAAAAGGACTTCTTAAAAAAACGAAAACCTGGGACGCCTCGGTGGCTCAGTTGGTTAAGCATCTGCCTTCCATTCAGGTCATGATCCCAGGGTCCTGGAATCAAGTCCCCCATCGGGCTCCCTGCTCGGCAGGGAGTCTGCTTCTCCCTCTGCCTGCGGCTTCCCTGCTCATGTTCTTTCTCTCTGACAAATAAATAAAATCTTAAAAAAAAAAAAAAAGAAAAGAATACCAAAGTTCTTAGGACAACTGAAGCAAACATGAAGTTCCGATGATTTTAAATGAAAAATATAAAGACACATATGAAAAGAATTGAACAGGGGATGTATACTGCGCCCTACCGCTTCGCGTCACAGACCATCTTTAGGTTGGTAAAATGGTGATTGTTCAAGCGCAGCCATTCAGCACGTGCAAGGATCTGTATGAACAGATCAGACGACAACTGTATACATCTCGCCGTCTCCTTTCACTATATACTCACATCCTAACTCTGTCAGTCAAATGCAAGCTCTTGTTCGGCTAACCTCAATAAGATAAATAAGATAATAATAATAAATAAGATAATAAAACAAATAAAATAAATAATATATAAAATAAAATAAGCTAAATAAATATAAATAAAATAACATAAATAAAAAAGATAATAATAAGATTTTTAAAAAAAGATAAGAAAAATAAAAAAAACCCAGGAAAATGTAAGAGATTTGCTCTAAGCTCTGACGTGTCTGTATCAGAAAAACAGGTAAGTATGGCATCTAAATAACCCAGGTCTCAACTGTGCTGTATGGCGAGGAATTTCCTAAAACATGAGTACGTCACAGCCAAGACGAGCGGAGAGGGGCTACCCAAACCAGAAAGGAATGAAAGCAAATGAAGACTTTTTTGCTAATAGCAAGAAAAAAGTCTAAGACAAGGTCTTTCTAATGACCTAGCTTTTCGTGAGAAACCCTTCTCTCGAACCCTATTGTTCGAAAGTCAAGGGAGCAAGTCACACCTCATTTTTCTGTCCTCTCTGGGAAGTAAAATGTCACGTACCGATGAATGTTCTAGACTCACGAAGTTATTTTCTGCTTTGAATAGCTACGTTTAGGAAATTAAAATCGGTTTTTGAGGGAAATGTTTCTAAAACTTCTCCCCGTTCTGAACTTTCAAAACAATTCACTGAGCATCACTTCGCTTGGTTCCCAGAGACGCGGATGATGCCCTTTGCGTGACACCGCTCTAACTCCAAAGATTTTAAAGATTTTAAAAATAAATCCCCTTAACGTTTTGTTTTGTTGTATGCTGTTTCCTTTCTCTCTACCTTCATCTCTAATCCTTACCATATCGCTTTCGATTATTTATTTCTTTTTTATTTTTTAAAAAGATTTTTATTTATTTATTTGACACAGAGAGAGCGAGCGAGCGAGCGAGAGACAGAGAGAGAGAGACAGAGAGCAAGCACAAGCAGGGGGAAGGGCACGCAGGAAGAAGCGGGCTCCCCACTTAGCAGGGAGCCGGATGCGGGGCTCGATCCCAGGACCCCAGGACCATGACCTGAGCCGAAGGCAGACGCTCAACCGACTGAGCCACCCAGGCGCTCCTCAATTAGTTCTGTCATTACTTAAAAATAAAATGGGCTTGCTGGAAAAAACAAAACAACCAATTTACTTGATTAAATGCAATTATAGCAGGAGGTGTTTTAGGGCGTCTCTGTCTCCATCCCTAGCTCTCTTCTTTACTGGACAGATACCTTTGCGTCTCCCAAGGTCTTGGCCATAGGTCTGAAAAAAAGATTTTAGCTGGAGGGCAGAGATGTTGCTGAACTGGAACGCTGAAATCTACAAGGTCCAATAAGTAAGAAGACTATGAAAGACAGTAATTCTGTATTTGAACAAAAATCAAGAAAATGAAAATGATGTTGTTCTTTATCCACAGGGAAAAACCGAAACATTCTCCTGCCTCTACAGTAGAATGCTAGAATATCTAAGGAAGTGTTTTTCAAAGTGTAGTTTGGGGGCGGGGCGGGGGGGGAGGGGACCAGAACCAAAACCCTCCGTGGTACTTAATTATAAATGCAAATCCCTAGGCCCCACCCGGAACTTCTAGAAAGCAGAGTTTATCAAGATAGGGAGCCCGCATTTTCAGTGACCCAGGTGATTCTTTCTAGACAGTAAAATATGAGAACTAAGAATCTAATATCTAAAATCAGTGATGTGCTTACTAAATTCGCCCTAACATATTTTCATTCCTAACAAAAATGGCTGCATTCCTTCCAAAGAAATTTTGTCACTGTGATATTGGCTAATTACCCAAAATTACTGAGATTTCTACTTAATATAGTCTACAGATGATTCTGATTTTTAAAAATCCAAACAAAATCTGTCTACAGACCAATTCACTAAACTGTACAGGAAAGCCAAGAGCCATTCCATACAAAATTTTGTTAAGATTTAACTATTCAAAAATGAACAGTTTTATTGTAGGAATCTTTGTGCCCTCAAATAACAGAAATCCTATTATATATTTATTAGGTTAACTTTTAAAGATAATTCTTATGTGTATAGGTACGCACTGCTGGCCTTTTTTCAGAATAAAAGAAAAATAATGGTGCTGTGTTTTGGCCATGTGGAGAGAAGTAAAGAGCCTTTTTCACACATGAGGGAGAGTCAATATCCGGGCTACGTATTGTGCTAGATTTCCACAGATGTTCCCACGGAGGAAAGTGTGGACATGGGCTCGCTCTCTCACTTCTTACAACTGCATGCCCATGTATGATGATCTCAAAATAAAAAGTCCAATTTAAGAAACCACCCAGAATCTTTAATTTACTCATGTCTAGCCCAAGAACTACTACTTTGGAAGGCGTACTTTCTGCTGGTTCAGCTGAATGATGCTGCTGCTTTCTTAGCTTATGAATAGCTAGCTGATTTCAAAATCCTGTCCGAGTGTGTACCTCGCCACACATACTCTTTGGGAACAGGTTTTCCCTTTTTATTTCCTTTTTATGGGCTCGCTACCCCTTGGCAGAGATGAAAACATCTGTGTCCCACGTACAGAACAAAATTAGGCATCTTACAGAGTCATTCCATGCTGAAACACTATCTGACAAAGGCGAGTGCTTTTCATCTTCCCGTATGAACCACCATTAAGGTAGTTCTAAGACCCAGTTAATTTTTTTCCAGAAAACAAACGTTGTCTAACATAGAAGTTATTTACTGAAGCCAATGGAGAAGGCAACTTTATTTTTATCTCCTTCGTAGTCTGTAAGAGGACAGTAACAAGCGTGTACGTATTTCCATCAATAATATTCCTAAAGGTCACCAATGTCAGGGACAACTCAGTGAAACACAAAAAACCGTACTCTTTAGAGATCTATATGTAATGGATTTTGGAGAATCATTGCTTTTTCTTTCAGGCACTAACATTTGTGGAACCTGAAAACATTATGGAGTCTACATCATGAAGCCTTTAATTACAAGTAATTGAAGGATTATTATTAATATTTATGGTGTCAAAAGAAATTCTTTAACACCAAAGCAAAGAAGAACTAAAAAGAAGTCAGAAACGTGAACTCAAAGAAACATAGACACCAGAGTTCCTCTCTGTAAAATGCAAGTCATTCAGTATCTCTGCTACCGAACGTATTTTACAAAAAGAAGAGATTTCTACATGATAACAGATACTCTTGTTTATGTCAACTCAGGCTAACTCTTCATTAATTAAGATTACTTACACTGGAACTAATGAAAAATCTGAATTACTACACTCTTTTTTAAAAGGATGTTTCTTTAATTTCAATTATGATAAAAATTTCATGAACTTAAACTTTACTAATTGGTCATTTTTTTCATCAACCATATTAAAATCAGGATGAAACTGATCTCCATTTAGGAAACTTTTTCTTTCTCTATAGTATCTTTTCAGAGTTTTCACAATATTAAGTGTTAATAGTGACGGCAAGCATTTGAAATTCTTGATAATCAAATGTTTAAGTATCTTCAAGTATATTTTATCAAGTACTTTACATCACATGTCGCGTATAACTACAAATCATGTTTGTTAATTCAGTTAGTTAACCTAGTAGCTAGAACGGGGCATACAAAAATAGACACAATACCCACACTCAAAGATTACTCCTAACAGTAAGAAACTCTTCAAGGTCTTTATTTTAATTTAATCTGAAAAACAACAATATTGAGTTTCTTCAGAAATAGTCCACACTAACAGATCTAGTTAGTACAAGTTAACGTAATCTAACTATTGCTATACTAATACAGATTATCAGATAACCAGAGGCTCCCTCGAAGCTTCCTTTAGTGTATGAGTCACACAAGTATTTTATTAACAATTCCCTTGCTTAGATGTACACATTTTAAAACACTGTCATTATTTTTAAACACACGTTCAACAGTTATTGCATTTTGATTTTTTGTTTTCATAAAAAGTACAAAAAGTACCTGCAGCCGAACCGAACTAAATGAATACAGAGCTTAATTACTATAATACAAAGTTTTAAAATAGCATTTTTAATAAAAAACTATTGACTAAATGGCTTAGTTTTACTAAATTTGATGGAAATCCCAGGGAATTTTATAAAGTCTACGTTAACCCAAGCTTTTCCTGGTTCCTTTGTAAAGAACTTGACAAATAACATCATCTCTATAAATAAGCTACCAAAGTTACATTACAAATTTTTAACTTCAAACTTTGAACAAAACCCTCAAAACTGATTTATACTGGTTCATTTAGAAATTAAACAAACCTAAAATGAACAACACTTATGAAAATAATGGTTCACATTCTAATCACACAATTCCCTCAACGTGATTAGGTTATTAAATTTCTATAGTAACAATGCATACTTTTTCTCTAATACTACCTAAAAATCTCTTATGCAATAATTTAACATCAGCATAGACACAGGAAAAATTCAAAATAACCAGGACTGTTTCTTGATATCGATATTTCTTAAGCAACAGACAGATTTCTTTTTCTCCTTCTCAAATAATTTAATGGGTTAGGAAGTTAACCTCCATATATATCCTACTGAAAATTTAACACTTTATAAACAAATAGTCCGCGATAGGTCTGTATATTTGTCAGACTAAAAAAAAAAAAAAAAAGCAAGACGTAAAATGGTATTTTTTAAGATTAGGGGAAAGCTACGGATAGAAAATGTTTAAACACAAACCATTATGCCCATACTCTGCGGCCACCATTCACTAAAATGCGTATAAACTCAAAGTGATGGAAAGCAGAGAATCAAAGAAGGGACTATTTAGTAATACAAGGTTCATACCTCCGTGTCGTATAAATTGATCCATCAGTTGTTTTACTTCCGACAAAGTTTTCTTAGGTAATAGATTTGAGCATCTACACTTAACCCTCCTCCAGCATTTAAAATAACAAAATTACAGGACCTGGTTTCACATACACATCCCGGGCACAAGCGATCGCACAGCTGTGCCGATCTACGTCTCAAATATCAAAAATTCCTGATATAATAAAAACGGTGTAAACGTAAACCACCCATTTCTAATCCAATTACTTTATCTCCTCACCTCATCTGCAATGACTTCATGATGTTTGGGTAGAGAGTGATGTGGCATTTTGTTCGTGATTACATTCTAACGCGGAATGCAGGAATGGAACGGAAAATGAAACCCAAACAAAAGCACATTTAAGGACTTTGACGTAGATATAAAGCATAAAAATGCACATGCAGAAAAGGAAAAAGTCTAGTTACGAGGAAATCATAAACAACCCGCTTATTTATCATTTTATCATTTAATCCCCCAACTTCTTGCAGTCGGAAGATCCTCTAAATGAAAAGGATTCTGTCAAAGAGACACTGGCCGTGGCTTCGGTCTCCTTCCTAGTGACTTTCCACGCCCCGTGAATGTCGGTACGGCAATATACACACCGACATTCTTCAGGACACTGGGCTTGTCGGTGTCATGACACTCCTGTGCACGTGCTACCCTCCCGCGGTCACAATATGGGTATTATCACTGAAGGGGAAAACTCTGCTTTGTAATAGTTCCTACTAATACTGCTTTCTAAATGCTCACCAGGAGGATATTTGAAATGGGATGTTTTGTGTCTTGTTGGCTCCATCCGGCACCACTCGTGGTAGAACCCGATGACCCAGTCACATCTGCTTATTTAAAACTGTTTCACTGTGCAAAGCCGGGGCCAGAAGGAATCCCCTCCCAGGGGACTCCCCTTCCTCACTGAAAGCAAGCTGGGAATTGGAACCGTCCCTTTCCTGCTCCCTGGGCTTTTGCTACGGGGTTCTGCCGGACACAGAGGTAGTGTTAACGTGTCCCTAGGGTCCCAGGAGAGCAGAAAAGACAAAGAGGCACCCTGGTGAGTGTGGCTCAAGGCAGGGAACACGGGAAACGCAAGCCCACGGAGGGCCGTTTTGTGTTTCTGCTGTTTCATCGGCTCTGGACCACGATGACGATACCTGCCTCTCAGGGTTGTTGTGGGAACTGTGTGGGTAAAGCCTCCGTGTCTGGCATATAGTAAGTGCTCAGCGAAGGCCTCCTGCTCTTATCACCAGCCTGCATTTCCTCCAACAGTGTTTTAGTCGCGACCCACCTAGTCTCCTGGAACATTTTCAATCTTTCAGCCTCCTCGCGGGCTTATGAATAAATGACCCTTAAATCATATTTCACGGCTTACGTAATGTTTCCACGTATATTATTTCACTTGAAGGTGCTTTTGCAAAGACATATTTTTAGACAACCTTAGGTAAAAATGAGATGGGTAGGTTTGGGGCACTTTTTGTTTCTCTGTATTGTATCTTGTTGGGTTGCTTCTAGGTTTTCCCTCGGGCTGAGGTTTAATTGCATAAAAACTGAGGTCCTTTTGGCTAAAAAGACTGTTGGTGCAATCTTTTTAACCACAACATGTAAGTGATCCAGAGTAGGGGCAATTCAAATATTTAGCAACTAGTATAGCACGGGCATGGGGCCGACCCAAAGGGATAGTGGCCCCCTTGCTATCGCCACTACTCTGTGGAGTCCGGGGGTCCCAGAGAGGGGGGAAGGGAGGCAGCCGAGGGGCAGGAGCTACTTATCAACCTTATCTGAACAACAAGTAACGGCTGAATATCAGCCTTGCATATATGTTTTTGTCCCTGTGTTTAAACGGGACTCTTCCTCAGTATCAGAGGGATGTGAGAATGGGTTCTGAGAACTCATTCTCCTCATCTCCCCCACAGTCTTCAACGTCTGTATGTTCCTCCTTGTACATTACGCCTTTTAGATACACCTAAAGTGGCCTTCTGAGATACAGGTTCTAACTTTTGTACATCGGCTGACAAATAATTAAGCTGAGATATTCCAGAACCTGTCACATTTGAGTTTGGTAGTATTGCGTCTTTCATCTCCACGACAGTACTAGTGAAATGATTTAAATATTTTATTGAGTCTTCTCTCGCATCTGCAAAATGAGTAGAGGATGAAAATCTGAAAGCACCGGTACCAGTGATCAGAGGAACCGCAAACGAAAACCTGGGCCTAGAGCTCGCAATCTCCAGTTTTTAGTTATCGGATTAAACTGGGGGATGGTGTATTCGATTGTGAGGGAAACACCCAAAATTGTGAAGCGCTGGGAAAATCCCAGCAATAGAGCACTGACTATTGTGTTTAATTACGGAACTGTAATTAAGACCTTAAGTCTGATAACCTTAAGTCTGATGGCAGTTTTCAGAACCCCATCGCACAACAGGCAAAGGCAGTCTGTTTATTTGCCATTTAATATATAAAACAGTTTTCTGGGGCTTTAAGCAAGTTTCATGCTTTGTTTTCTAATTACTAAATCAGAGAAAACGAAAAAATACAGAAAACAATACAAGAAAAACCACAGTACTGCTACTCATATATAAATAGTTAATACAGTTTTATCTCCATACGGAAGTTTTGTAATATACTCTTTCACTTAGCAATATACAGTGAACATCACTGGTGTTGAAATATATATACATAGACAGACCTACCTTATCATCGGTAATGGCTACAGAGTCATTCCTTCCATGGACACCTCTTAGTTTTCTGTAAGCTGCTTTGTGGTTATTCTAAATAATAACAACTATTGGACTTCCTCTTTAATAAATTGCCTTTTTTTTTTTTTTTTTGGGCAGGCTCCCCGCTGAGCAGAGAGCCCGATCTGGGGCTCGATCCCAGGACCCTGAGATCATGACCTGAGCCGAAGGCAGAGGCTTTAACCCACTGAGCCACCCAGGTGCCCCAATAAATTGTCATTTTTAAGACACTTACAAATCAATGACCAGTTGGCCATTCATTTAAATGACTTGACTATATTCGAACAACACGTCACGAGGGAAATCCCAATAGTTCATTTATTGGAGAAGAAGGTTATTAAGCATCTATTCTGTGCTGCTGGGGATACACCGGGGAACTAAGTTCCTGATCTTAGGGAGAAGCTACCCCAGACCAGCCACTCTGTGAGGGCTTTTCAAACATGGCCCTGAGAACTCAGCGCTGGAAGAGTCCCCAAGGCTCTGAGAAGGTTCCTGGAAGGTCTGATGTTCTAGGAGATGATGGGGAAGAAGAGGAGCAGAGGAGGAGGGAGAGATGGGGGGGACAGGACGATGAGGAGGGAAAAATCACAGCAAAGGAGGGAGGGACAACGACAAAGATGAAGACAATGAGGAAGAGGGCCACGAAGAGGGGACGTGGCAAAGACAGCGGTGACCACGGAGACGATGGCCAAGAAGACAAAGACAGTGACGAAGAAGATGGCAAGATGGAAGTTTTAAAAATTACAGGCCTAACTTAATTCTCAGAAACAAATTCTACAGGGCAGATGTTAGAGCCCTCAGTTTCTATATGAAAAAGCTGAGGGCCAACAAGATTAAGTAATTACTTGAACCATGCACCAAGCGGGGCTAGAATTTGAGTCCGGGCCTGTTCCATTCCCAAATGTGTGATCGGAACCAGTAAATTATCATATAGTTTCCCATTTGCTACACATAACTTAGGTAGAAGTTCCTGAGAATGTTTAACTGCCTACAAAGCTCTGTTACAGAGGCAATGACTGGGCTTCAAATCCCCCAATCATCGACAGACAGGACTCAGATTTTATCTTAAAGAGGTAAAAATCACACAATAACAATAATATACCTAGCGCCCTGACTTGTAAAAATATTTTACAAATGTGGGAGCAGTGTTTTCCTAGCAAGAGTAGACTTATTCTGACGGAAGCAGAATACATTCACCCCTCGGGTCCTTATTTTTCCAGTGTAATTTAATTAGGGACTAAAAACCTCCCACTTACATCCAAAGGCTTTTCCTTCCTCGACTTGTGTTGAAACGCCAGGCGGGTACTGGCAGACTTCAGCACATCCCCTGTATTTTCCTGGGAGGCAGGAGCCGGGAGAAGACACTAGGACTCACAGGTATACACACCTGGGATTAAGGAGTATCACCAGCTAATTTATCTCGGTTTCTTCATAGGCGACTTTAGAACTTCCTAAACAAAGCTGGCGCGCAGGCTGAAAAAGGAGAAGTAGGCTTGCAATCTTGATTTTTCAATGAACAGAAACACAAGCGTATTTGGCCTTATTTCACCTAGTCTTTCCCGTCCTCCTGCTATTAGAGCTCCGCGAAGGGTGACTTTTCTGTAGGCGTGCTTTTCAAGGTAAAGAGGTCTGTCTTTCTGGAGCACCACCGTCTTTGCATCTTTTGCTAACGGGACATGTGGCCGGCGGGACGTAATTACAGTGCAATGAAGAAAATCATTGCGAGGTGATTATGAGTTTTCTCAAGAGGCCTTAAAGAAACAGAGGAAAAGCAACCAAATATACAGAAGGTTGAACGAGCTCGTTTACCCATATAAGACAAAGTAAAAATGGCTCTACTCACATCAGCACTAAGAGTACGATCCCGGTAAAGATTACAAAGGAGGTAAATGAGACAGGAAGTTTAAAGCTGATTCGGACAGTATGTGTATAACCAGAAATCAAACAACGGAATTCAGGTAGGAGAAACTGAGAGCCTGAGTAAATAGCTCTTCATGGGAAAGGGCTCATCAGCTGAGGAAAGGTTCCATTATTTATACACGGCCGTAACAATACAGAGTACTGTTTTATCAAAGGGAAGAAATTTCACTTCTGCAAACTAAAATTTAAGCCTCATGTCCCTAGCAATATCTTACATTTAAAGAAAAAGATTTATTTTTACTAATGCAAAACAGGTGTTTAAAAAAAAAACAAAAGTAGAAATACAGATTTTAGAAACGTACCTTGAGATATGCTCTTCTTAAAGTAAAATGCTTTTGTTTAGATTGTGTGCCTGCTGTGACTCGGTTCAGCTGTACAATCATAAATCCCCCCATAATGTACTTAGCTTCCCTCTCAAAGCACCCTGTTCCCCTCTGCCAATACCCTTTTATTTAATTATCTAAATATTTGAGCTGAAAGCATTTTTACAAGAATTCATGCATGCAAAACAATTAGGGAATCCCTACAATATGCACACTCTATTAGGGGGATTCTGGATAACGTGTGTCCTAAGTCACCCAATTTTGATGGTTTATTGTGACCAAAGAATATTTGAGAGAGAGTGTATTTCTGAAATATAAAATAGCAGAACAGGAAACAGGTATTATAAACAAGTCGTAACTGAAAACAAAAATACATATCTGATATTTAGCATTTTTTATTAATGACTACAGGGATAGCTTTTTGTCAAGTAAGCACTGTTTCCTTCCAATGTTCAAAGCTAACATTGTTATCTCGTAAGTATATAACTGAAAACATAAATAATAGCTGAAAATGCAAATGCTCAAAACTGCGGAGTTAAAATAGATAAAATGACATAATTTCATAATCCTTCTGAGTTTTAAAGTCTATGTAGGAGCATAAGATAGCTTGTTTTCCTATCTTTGCTTTTTACTAAGCATTCTATTGAGTGAAATTTGCTTATTAAACTATTAGAGGTACCAAAGAGAGTAAAATTAAACATAAAATGTCTATACTGTTAAAAAAAAAGATAAATCAGATTTATATACAGCATCTGCAACAAATTTGAGGTACTGGCTAGGCCTTCAAGGTTCCATGCTATAATTTAAAAACCACACATGCACACACACACATATACAGACAGAGTTAAAGATTCAAATTACTATTAAAAATGCAACTTTTGAAAAAATTAAAAACACTTCTAAAGGTGGCACGAACTTTGATGTGGCCATGTTCCCAGAATGTTTGGGTACTTGAGGGCAAAATAATAGCTTCTTAGTAGCGTGTAATTAGTAGAAGGACATCTAAGTGTGTTAAAAAAAAAAATTATTTTTAAATACAGAACGAAAGAGTAACAATATTAACATTTTAATTTAAGCACAGGGCAAAACGCACAAGTTCTCCGAACAGCACGTTCACACACGTACACAAAGTTTTTCTTTACTGGAACTCGCTAGCTTAAGATTCTTTCTTAGTTTTTGACCTACGTGAATCGAAGGAGTAGAATACATTTACGGCATTTAAAGCTTTGTAAGTGATCTTAAAACTTCCTATAGGTAGGGAAAATTTAAACTGACTTCATCTTACTTTTCACTCACGAACTTTAAGACTTTACATCAGAGTATATCTCGCCTGTTCTTTGCCAGCACTACGTAAATATTTGAGAAAACCGAGGTACGAATAATAAATAGTGAGATAGGCTTATTACGGCCGTGCTGTCGCCAACCCCATCAGAATGTCTCAATGCCCTAACTTGACTCAGTGAGAGCACCAGGAAAGTGGATACAGGAAAAATACTCTTCAAAAAATAATCTATTCAAAACATTAAATTAAAAAAAAAGACACACCTCTACAGTAGAGAAGTTAGTTTAGCGAAAAAAGCAAATAGCTTAAATTTGCACATTGCTCCATGATCTATGTTAAAACTAACTCTCTTAAAAAGAGCCAAAGCTAATTCAAAAGTTTTACCACAGTCTTGGTCAAATTAAGCTATTTTCTTTCAAGATTATATTTCAAAGATTTAAATATGAAGCCTGGGACTTTTGGTCCTTTGCACCAAATCTATGATTCTATTATTTAAGGAAACATGAATCATGGTTATTAACAACTTATTTTTCTCTAAAGTTAAAAACAGATCAGAGAGCGAATCAATATGATTTAGTGTATTTCAATAATGCTCACACTGATTAATACTTAAATATTTCCTTGTAATTTTTAAACACTAATAAAACATTATACAGAGCAATATATATACATAATATGTAATATATGTATATATGTAGGGTTTTAATACTGCAGGAGTGTGAGAGAATTAAATAAAACACCAATTTACCAAAGGCCCGTAACCAAGTTCTCCCTCATCACATGTCCCCCCCTCCTCCCCGAACACCTTCATATCAGTGAGCTTAACAAAAATGATTTTCATCAAAATAATAAGAAAAACAGACTCGTGACCACTGTCGCCATTAAACAGTTCAATCAGATGGCTTAAAAACTGTATATATGGGAAAGTAAGAATCCCATTATTAAAATTTCAACACATCTGTATAAAGTCTGAAAGTGGCAGCGAAGTTAGTTTTCAGTTGTTAATTAGCGGCGGCAACAGGAGGTTTCCTAAAGCTGAATTTATTTTTAAAGTGTGCATGCTACATCTTTAAAACCGAGGATTACAGAAATCAGAAACTTCTAAATGTGTGTTTGAATGCACTAATTCAAGAGTTTATACCAAGTCTTTTATTCAATGGCTTGACTAAAGGAATTTAAATTAGTGAGACCCGAACGGCTTCGGTTTAAATGGATATTGATGGAGAAGTAAACATTTGGGTACATTTTAAAATAAAGATGAAATGGTAAAGTGCCTTCAAACTAAACATATTTAAAATAATAAATAGCAGGTAATGAAAGACGGATCCTTATAAGGAATGGGGGGGAAAAAATCCCAGCAATGAATCAACACAAGGACCCTTATTAATCGCGGTGTTTTGTTGGAAGCATTTTTCTAATTGACACTGAATTAGCATTTACTATCCCAGAGAGAGTTCTCTGTGGCAAACACTTTAATGGGGGTTGTCTGATGGCTTTGGCGCATATTAGAGGTGTAACGAGCAAAGCAGCACCACCAAGAACCCTCCTCCTCGCCCCACAGAACAGGCTCTGCGTGAAGCTCTTGCCCTTGACTAATATATTAGGTCCTCTAAAACAATCCATTAATTATGCATTCACCGTGAGTTCAGACACTGTGCTTAATATGATTAGTGCTGCTGTCTACCCTACTTAAGTTCTGACATGTTTTTTAAAGCCTGAAAGTGAACTACCCAGAACATCCTACTACCCAGAACATTCGCTGTGAAGTCTTCTCAGGGAACATACAATAAAGATGAATGAATACCCACAGGCCTCCGCCACTCATACTTGGAGGAGTCCTGGTTCATTTCTTGAAACCCTCGGGCACTGCCCTTTGTGATCCGTCCTCCAATTTATCTGCCTCTCAAAAGAGCTGCATTTCATCCGCTGGCTCGGGATACTGGCCTCCGAGTAGGTTTCAAATTTTACAATGTGGTTTTCGGGGTTCGAGTAAAAATGTATTTCTCGACAGCCCCCATGTTTCCCTCTCGGTGGCAGGGAAGCCCCTTGATACTGCACAAGGGTAACTCGGCGAGGAGTGAATTTCATACTGCAAACGTGACAAATGGCACCTCAGCTTCCTTTCTGGGCGCTTGCAGGACTCGGTAACGTTTTTATTAATAAGATGACAATGGTGGGCAAGAAGGTCATGCTGTCCCTTCCCATCAGCTGTGGGACTGGACCCTTCTAATTTTTCAGTGCCTCTGTGAAATGTTCCAACAGGGTAAAAACATTCCTGTCGTTATTTTACCAACGCGCATTCATCGGTGACAACCTGTGTAAACACATTTAAAGACGAAGTTCACGTTTCATTGTTCACATTTCAGGGGGTTAAAGAGAAAAAAAAAAAACCAACCGGCATCTCATAAATCAATTTGTCACCTGCTCTTACTGGCCATTCTCTATCTCAAACCGAAGTGAAAACAGATAATAATGCAAGAGGAAAAAGAAGGAGATTTAAATAATTTTACACAAACAGGGACATTTCTAAAATGGCAGGGTATTTGTTTCGAGCTAAACTTATAAAAGGATGGGGACTCGCCATGGAACAAATGATACCCAGCACTTGCCACGGCTTCACGCAGCGTGGAAACACCTAACCCTCACCATCCCTCCTTAGGGTGGGAATCAAGACTTCACTTTCGACAGACCGGGAAACTGAAGGGCAAGGGGGGAAGCCGAGGAAGCCGCGGAGGGCCCACCCCGGACCACCGAGGGCAAGAACATGACAAGTCATTTTTTTCCTCTTTATGTAATTCCCACAAGCAATCACCTAACAACCGGGTGTTATGAAATGAATACACCGTCTTAATTATCGAGAGGCCCATTAACAAATGACATGTGCATATGCACCGTAAGAACAAATCCACGCCACCCAAGAACAGCAGGACTAGCAACGGCACACCCAAGCTCTAATATTCTGAACAGAATAAGAAACATAACCAACTTTGAAATGTCCTGGGGAAATGTTACTTTAACCTCTTAATTAATGGAAGTCAGGGAAAATCCAGAATGGTGCTTCTTGTGGACTATTCTTAGGATAGGGCTCTACTTCCCGGCAACTCTCCCCCACTTCTCTATCCTGGGAGAAATGGCAACGAAGGGTAGTGAACTCTAAATACCAATCTCTCTAAAGCCGTGTTCGCGGTTCACAAAGTTTAGATGAAGCCGTTCTTGCCAGCACCAGAAAAGAGCTGCGTGCGTCTAACAGAGTGGTCATCTTGCAACGTTTGATGCAATGGCTAACCTATTTATAGCTGGACTGAGCAGAAAGCAAGAGGCACCTGATTTATTCTTTAGGGACCCACTGTCACACCGCGGGAGTGAGAAATGGGAAACGAACCACCATGCAATCAACTGCAACTGCAGTAAACATTTTATCTGCTTTTAAGTAACAAAAGGCAAGCTTAGTTTCACAGCTGGGTACTGCTAATATGGGGCACCCAGGAAAGGGAAAAGTACTTGATACTGAAGGCAAACATGTCTCTGTCTGAACATCATATGGTTTGACTTAAAACGGACTGATTAAAGATACTTAAACTACTCTTGAACATAAATTGCCCGCACCTGTTGTTCTCACATTGGCAGCCCTTCCACGCCCCTGTGAGCCTGAGAACCCTTTTCCAAGAACAGAGCGCCCCGGCTCGAGGTTGCCTCACAGGGGAGGGGAGGGGATTTATTAATCAATTTCACAGTTTCTTCGGGAAACATTATTTACATTAAAATGTAATACCAAATAGACCACAGAAATAACATTTACGTTCTCTATTTAATGCCTTCCATTATAAACTGCCTTCCTAATTTTATGATTTGTGTAATTTTTTTTTCTTTTCAATCACGCAAATTAGTTTCATGTGTTTCCATTGTGCTCCGGGCTACTTTATCCGCAACTGCGGGGAAATCTGGAATTCTTAGAGAAAGTTTTAATTTTCACAGCTCACGCATCAACGGTATGGCCTACGTGAGTCTGTTCTAGTCATAGCATCTCAAGACTGTTACTGAGTTAATGCTGCTGAGAAGAGATTTATGACCCGGAGATCCAGATTCCTTACGGCAGACTGTGAATCTGCAGCTTCAAGAGAAATTCTGGGAATCACTTCCCCAGATCAGAAGTCTACTGCGTGAGCGGACAGAGGAACCAGGTTTGGTGACAGAAGAAATGGATTCGGAGTTTGAGCTGTGGTATAAGACAAGGCATTTGAACTCTGAGCCTCGGTGTCCTACTGGGCTCACTTGGTGACCCCACTTCAAAGACCTGCCACATGAAATAACATTTATTTGAGAGTGGGAGAGAGAGAGACAGAGAAAGAGGGAGAGGGGGAGGCAGACTCCCCGCTGAGTGGGGAGCCCCACGCGGGGCTCGATCCGAGGACCCTGAGATCATGACCTGAGCCAAAGGCAGCCGCTTAACCCACTGAGCCACCCAGGCGCCCCTCTCAAGCCCTTTTCCAAGGCTTCTACGTGCACTCGATGTAGAGGCAACTCCCCCAGAGGCAAGCACTGGAAATACTGCCTTGGTTTCTCTGGGCACAGGCAAACTTTAACTGGTTTTTGATAGATGCATAATCGTGAAAGGTATTAATTTAACACAGTTTACTGAAGCAACGGTATTTTGGCCAACGGATCAGTCCAGTACCAACGTCCGATACTTTGGCTTTTGGGGTGACTAGAGAACAGTGCAGTGTATCTTGCGGCAATGAGCAGGCCATGTCTCCGAGATCACAGCCCCATTCGCCACCTGCCAGCACCTCTTTCGGTCGGTCAAGGGCGTTTTTCTTCCTCAGTCTCAACACAGTCACTGCCACCCACCAAGACTTCAGTCCGCCCTGCACCTAGAAAAATCTCAGACTACTGCAAGAAGCTAGAACAGAGAGAGAGGCACGACAGGCCTTAAAGCATTAAGCAGAAAATATCCCAGGAACAGGTGAGATCCGAAAATCTGCTGATGGCCACAGGAAGGTAAGGATCGGAACAGACGCAGCGTGAGTGAAGGTTTGGTCAAACGAGGTCGGGCGTCAGGGGGGTACGTTAGAGTCAAGCCGCAAAGAGCTGGAGAGTCCGAGAAAACTGCAATGACTTCTAGCTCTGCCATTTGGCCAAATGACCTCAGGCAACGCATTGGCTCCTCTTGGCAGCCATGTGCTCCCCTGTCAGGTGGTGAAAACGACGCCGATGAAGACAAAATCAGATGATGTATGTAAAGTGCCTTGTGACCTCAAGTGATGGCCTCTGTTGTCATCTTCATAGGGCTAGGGTTGTTTGCAGAGTGGCCAAGCCAGACACACAGGGGGCAGTGAGGCACCCACGGGACAAACCTGGAGGGCTTCCCGGCTGCAAGAAGAGCCAAACGGGAAACTCAGAGCATAACCTATTTGACTAGGAACCAGAAAATACAAGAGATGGGTAGGGGGGGCGGTTGGCGGGGGGATGGTGGAGGGGACCACTGGGCCAGCGTGCAGGCACAGAGCCGCGGGGACTCCTTGCCGAAGGCAGACGGCATTAATGCTGTTCCAGCAGAGGCAGGAACCGACCCAACGGAACCAATCCAGTAACCCGTCAGGGAGAAGGTGGAGGCAGACTACTGGGCACATACCCGGCAGAAGAGGGTCATGTGTGGACTGGAAAAGGAAGCAGCTCTCTACTTACAACTCTGATACTGGTGAGACTTCGACTCAGGTGAGATCAGGTCTCACAGGATGTCCACAAAGACACAAATGAGTTTCCTCTTACAAGAGCCAGACCGCTGACCATCTCACCCCACCCTTCCTTGAGCAAATTGGACCAGCATCAATAAAAAAACGTCTGCAGAGAGGGGCACCTGGGTGGCTCAGTGGGTTAAGCCTCTGTCTTCGGCTCAGGTCATGATCTCAGGGTCCTGGGATGGAGCCCCGCATCGGGCTCTCTGCTCAGCGGGGAGCCTGCTTCCCCCTCTCTCTCTGCCTGCCTCTCTGCCTACTTGTGATCTCTCTCTGTCAAATAAATAAATAAAATCTTAAAAAAAAAAAAGTCTACAGAGAGGAAAACCACCCAAAAGGAAGGATCGGAAGCAACAGGTTGGGTTTATTGTCCACTGATATGGGGGCCGCTATCATCTGACCAGCAACTAGAAAAAGTTCCTGGTCCCAAGGTTCCAGAGCCTCACGTAAGAGTAAGATGTTCTAAGAAATGATCATTAGCCAAGTTTGTTTCACTTGTAATCCACCCAAGTTTGAACATTTTTGAAATTTCTCGGTAGCAAAAGTTAGGGAATTCATTAACGGAATAAGCAGGAACTAAAAATTTAAATACAAAGTTTGGCATTTCTAAAAAAAAAAATTCTTTTTTTCAATTTCATGAAAAAGCAGTGCTAATCCCTCTTCACAAAAGTACAGGAGAAATCCTTTCTCTCAGCAGTCTTATTTATAATTGTATCAAATTTTTCCTGATTTTCGCTCCTTAAAAAAAATTTTTTTTAACCAAAGAAAGTATGATGGACTACATAAAGTAGGGTAGCATGGATTTGGGAAGACCACGGATGGCAAAGTTATATTTTGGTTTCACTGGGTGACAGGGACTTCCCTTGCCTGCGTGATCATTTCTGAGTTCCCACTGCCCGCACTTGCTGGGGCTGTGGTAATCAGACCTTCACTGGTCAACATGCCTCCAGGCTTTTTCTGGGTCAATGGCTCTTTATTTCCTCCTGAATTAAATCTGAACTCCTACCAGGCAATTCTGACACTCGACAGTATGGCTCCCGTCTTATGGCCGATTACTTCCTTTCTGCAACCTGCCATTCTAGATCCTTTATATCACACACGTGCATCTCCGCATACGTGCTTTCTAGAGCCCCTGTTTGGGCTCAGCGTACTTCTTCTAACTGAACCCATCCGATCTGCTTCAAAATCAACGCACTGTCTCCTCTGGAAGGCTGCCCTAACTCCTTCCACCATCCAAGCCACAGAGAATCTTTCTTCTACGATAGCGCAGATCGCTTCATTTCCCTTAATTACTTTCTCTGCTCAACTGCACATCCCACTGGGTTGTAAGAGTAGAAATAACATTCTATTTACTCATCTCCGATGACAGCACATGCTACAGGCAGATACTACTAGTATTGCCTCCATTTTGCAGATGAAGAAACCCAAAACACGGAAAGGTTAACGAATTTGCCTCGTGTCACACACCTTGGCTCACCCGTGTTCTTAACCACGATGCTATATAGGTTTTCTATCAGGACGCTGCGACTGCTGGAACTCGCGATTATTTTCACTTTCATGTTGATTACTGGGCTGCTTAAAGCGGAAGTGGCTAAGCTGGGGCAACTATGGCAAAGGGGCAGGGTATTAAGATATGAATCCCCAACCGTTAACCTTGCTTCTGGCTTAAGTTTTGCAACTTACTATTTTTTCCTCATCGTGGTTCTTAGAAAATATCTAGGAATAAATACATAATCTTATTTTAATGGATGTTTACTTCCTCTTCATAACAGAATTCCGATCATAAAGCCCCAAATCCAAGGTGAGATGAAGGGCGGCTGGCTGAGGCAGGCACGATATGAAAAGAGAGCTGAAAAAAACAACAAACGATTTTAAAACTATCATTACGGAATTAAAATCGGCACTCGAAATATTAGAGAACAAAATCCACCATGAGGGAAATTAGTCACGGGCAAAGTAAGTGGGACACCATGCACAGATCCCAGAAAGACAGACAGACGGACCTGTCAAGAAAGGAAATGAATGGTACGGAAAACACAGTGGAAAAGGAAACACAACCAACGCTTGAACAGGAAATGGAGTGTTATAGAGATCTCGATTCTCCATATCCTAACTTCTGTATTGCAGACGATCTAAGCTTTAAAGAAAGGAAGATGTCAGCTGGAGAGACCCAGCCTGGCCGAGCCTGGGGACGCGATTCCAGAGGGCGTGGTTCTCACGCATCATTTCCCTGTGAAGTGTCCCACCCTCATTGCCTCTGTCGCTTTTTTTTTTATTTTTATGTTTTTATGTGTGTGTGTGTGTGTGTGTGTGTTTTCTGATGGTCACACATCTGCCTGTATCGTGAGCAGCAGGTGGGACACTTCCAGAAGCAAATTAATTTACAAAAGCAAGGATTCCGGGGAAGCTGCCTGGTTGGAGCCCTCGGGGGCTCATGCACAGATGCCAACACAGAGCAGCTGGAAGAGGATTCCAAAGCCCAAGAAGAGGGAGGCCACCAACGGGCTCTGTAGATACCCCAAGTGCACCTGGTGGCGGTCTCCTCATACACGCGGAACCAGGTGGTGGAGAACATGCCAGTGGCCAAAGCACCACGGTCAGTGAGGAAGACAGCCGGGTTCACCGGGCTGGTGTACCTGCTCGTGACCTCCATTTGGCGGGAGGACAAGGTCATCTACCGCTCCACCATGGGGGAAACACACTAGCCCCTTCATCATCCTCTACTTCTCTTTCCAACCGGGCCTTCCGCGGTTACTGTCCTGCACCACTCCTTAGAGTACCATTCACTTGGACCCCACGTGAATGACATCTTCTGGAATTCTGCCCCACTGTGCGCCCGTGGCCTCCGCACCCAACGAACCACCAAAATAGCTCTTCCTCAGGATCGCCAGCGATCTCCTCATCACCGTCTCCAAGAGACTTAGTCTCCAGCCCACTAACCTCCGGACAGCATTCTACACCACGGGCCACTCCCCCCTTCTTACTGATGCCCTTCCACTTCCGTGGTACCCCGGTTTTCTTCCTGGCTTTCTTCTCAGTGTCCTCTGCGAGGTCACCCTCATGCCATTAAAGAGGGTGGCTCTTCGGGGCTGGTACTGGGCCAACCGACCTCATTCGTGTCCATGGCTACAATGACCACCTCTATGCAGACGACTCTCAAATCTCTATCAGCAGCACATTTTTCTGTCCTGACTTCCAGACCCCATATATCCATCTGTCTACATGACATTTCTTCTTGGCTACACTGAAGGTGCATCAAACTCAACATGTCCAGACTGAACTCACGGTCCTTCCAGCAAACCTAGGTCCTCTGTGAGTAATGAATGATGGTATCACCATCCACTTGATTTTACAAGCTACGCCCCAGGAGGCATCCTCGACGACTTTTCTCCCTTTTTTCTCTCCCCTGCTAATCTGTTATCAGCACTGTTCATTTTCTCTTAAATATCTCTCAAATTTGCCCCCAAATTTCCCCCCACCCATGTAAGCCATCACCACCTCTTGCCCAGAGTGTGGGAAAGCCTCCTGGCTGTTCTGTGTCCATTCTGGCTCAACTAACAAATCGGATCAGGTTCTCTCTCTCCGCTAACGCAAGACAATGGCTTCCAAATGCTCTTCCAAAAAAATAAAAATAAAAATCTTAGCATAGCCCCTAAGACCATACACTACACAGTCTGATCTCTGTCCTCTTACGCAGCCTCATTTCCCTCCGTGTCCCCATCCCTGTTTCTGTGCATTCACGGTGCTCTCATTATTCTAAACCATACTCCCTTCTGCCACGGGGCCTGTGCACATTATTCACCCTCCCTAGAAACTTCTTCCTCCCTATTTGCCTGGTAAACTCAATGCTTCTGTAGGATCTCAGCTCCAGCATCATTCCTGCCACTTTTACCAACTCAAATAGTACCGGTAGTGTCTCTCATCTGCAGCACTCACTAAAGCATCTTCTAATTTTCTTTCTTTTTTTTTTTTTAATTTTATTTATTTATTTGACAGAGAGAGAGATCACAAGTAGGCAGAGAGGCAGGCAGAGAGAGGGGGAAGCAGGCTCCCTGCTGAGCAGAGAGCCTGATGCGGGGCTCGATCCCGGGACCCTGAGATCATGACCTGAGCCGAAGGCAGAGGCTTTAACCCACTGAGCCACCCAGGCGCCCCGCGTCTTCTAATTTTCAAACAAAACTTGCGATTATTTCATTTTTGCCTGCCTCCTTACTCCCCACGAGGCATTGGGTCCACTGAGAGGAGGGAGTGCGTCTGCTTCTCGCTTACCGCTGTGAATGCCATTGCTTAGTGACTTAGCTGAAGACAAAATAGTAGAACAGGAGTTGAATACATGAGCCAATTGCCTCACTGAAGCAAACATTACAGACTTCTACAAAATACAGGAAGTGGGACCGGGAGATAAAATCTTGCAGAGCAGATGAATAGTCTCTACCATCAAGGTTGGTGGGAGAAACGTATGCACTGTGGGAAACCACGGGAGTGGAGAGGAGCTCTGGAGCCTCAGGGAAATACTGCAGGGGTGCAAAGACCACGCCTGAATTTGCCTCTCTGAGGTCAAGGCTGAATAAACGGGGGAGGAAGAACAGTGGGACTGACAGACGTCCCCGACAGAAAAAGTGGGAAGCAGCAGAATATAAGTTTGAAATAAATCCTACTGGGAACAAACAAAAAGTAAATTTTGGAAAGCATTTGTTTTTTTACTCTCAACACCATAAAAGAAGAACCGAAGGAACATACGATGACATACTTGTATGGGAGGAAAAAAGCTGCCTGAGCGCAGGGAGATACCAAAAGAAAATGGTTGAAAAATGAAGCTATTTTAAATAAACTAAAAATTTAAGAGCTAAGAAAACTGCAATGCATACTCAAAAAGAAAAAAAAAGGTACAAGCTCTAAATTTTAGCAATTGCATTTTACTAAAATATATTGTGTGAGCCAACGGGACAAAATTAGCGTATTTGATTCTTATATGTGCTTTTCTCCCTTACATTTTAATGTTTCTGAAACTGGAACTCGTCTCTAGATTGATTAGTAGATCTAATGCTGTGCAATGTTCTATTAGGACCTTCCTGTCCTTGAGTGTTAGCAAATTTTTTTTTTAAGATTATTTATTTATTTATTTATTTGACAGAGAGAGAGAGAGATCACAAGTAGGCAGAGAGGCAGGCAGAGAGAGGGGGGGAAGCAGGCTCCCTGCCAAGCAGAGAGCCCGATGCGGGGCTCGATCCCAGGATCCTGAGATCATGACCTGAGCCGAAGGCAGAGGCTTTAACCCACTGAGCCACCCAGGCGCCCCAAGTGTTAGCAAATCTTAAAACCTAAGAAACGCTTTTGGATAAGAACACCAAATAGTGCAAAGGTGTCTACTGTCCTCAAATAAATTTAGGGATACAACGTTGTTCTAATTAAAATCCCAATTTTTCTTTTTAAAGACTTCAAAACAATGATTCACCTGAAATAATAAACTGATGAGAAGCACCACAGAAGTCTTGAAAAAAAAAAAAAAAGCCCTGCGGGAAGCCTCGCTCTCTCGGATATTCAAGTGTTAGAATAGAGATACACTACTTAACAGGTGTGGTTCTGGAAACAGACATCAATCCAGAGTGTATAGGGATGTAGCTCTTTCAAGAGTGGCATTTGGGAATAATTCTAGGATAAGAAGCTGACAATTTAAAACAAAAGCAAGTTAAGTTACCAACCCACAGCCCATCTTTGAAAAGAATCCACATGTTAAGATCTAAGGTCTTTGTAATTATTCTTCTCAAGGAAGAAGCCATTATAAAATGACGGATTTGAATATTTAAGAATGTAAGGGTTGAATACACAGGCTTGAGCAGCACAGGGGGTGGGGGTGTTGACCCCCAGCACAGCCAAAAATCCACCTTCAACTTGACTCCGCAGAAGCTTAACCATGGACAGCCTGTGGCTGACCAGAAGCCAACTTCTCATGACATCCACAGTCAATAAGCACATACTCTGTATGTAGTATGTATTATGAACTGTATTCTCTCAACAAAGGAAACTAGAGGAAGAAAATGTAACTAAGAAAATCAGGAGGCAGTGGGTGCCTGGATGGCTCAGTTGGTTAGGCGACTGCCTTCAGCTCAGGTCATGATCCCGGAGTCCCGGGATCGAGTTCCACATCGGGCTCCCAGCTCAGCGGAGAGTCTGCTTCTCCCTTTGATCTTCTCCCCTCTCATGCTCTCTCTCACTCTCTCTCTAATAAATAAATAAAAAATCTTTAAAAAAAAAAAGGAAAATCAGGAGGCAGAGAAAATACATTTCCAGTAGCGAACTGTATTCATAGAAAAAAAACCTACGTGTAAGTGGACCTCTGTTGTTCAAGGGTTGGCTGTGTTCCAAAACAACATCCACGTAATTGAAGTGCAATGTCAAGAACAGGCTCGGAAAAATATTTGCGACACGTGACTAAACACACCCAAACTCTTAGGTATCAATGAAAAAGAAAATACCTTCATGCTAAAATGGACAAAAGACCACGTAACAATCATGGCAATTAAATAAGAAAATACGAATGACTAATAAATGCTTGCAATTCGTGCATTATGAACGTAAGACTGTCTTCTTCTTCTCAAGACTTAAAAAAAAACAAAACAAAACGAGTTGCTAGCCCGAAGGAACAGAATTTGGGGCTGGGTGGCAGTGTTCCCATGGGCCTGGAGGGTTTCAGCAGAGGAGGGATGTGATCCCACCTAGGTTTTAGAACATCACCCTGAATGTTGTGCTGAGAACCGACCGGAGAGGGCCGAGGTAGAAGGAGCCACACCGGTTAGGCAGTTATTACAATAACCCAGGCAAGGCGAGGGGGTGCCTGAGTGGCTCAGTTGGTTAAGCATATGCCTTCAGCTCAGGGTCCTGGCATCAAGCCCCACATCAGGCTCCCTGCTCAGTGGGGAGCCTGCTTCTCCTTCTGCCCCTCCCCGTCCCCCTGCTCATGCTCTCTCTCTCTCTAATAAATAAATAAATAAAATCTTAAAAAAAAAAAAAAAAAAGGTGACCCAGGCAAGGGACAATAGTCCTGGTAATGTAAAGTTGTGAGAACTGGCTGGAGAGTCCAAACATCTTCCAGCCACTCCCCACAACCCCCTGCAGCTAACTCAGTGTGTGTGTGTGTGTGTGTGTGTGTGTGTGTGTGTGTGTGCATGCACGTGCACACCATCACCATAATTTCCTGGAGGACTGAATGTGGGGTTTGAGAGAACACTGGGGATCATGAAAGACTCCAGAGTCTCTGACCTGAGCAGCAGCTGAGACGGGCAGTCCGAGCAGGTTCAAGGTCAAAGATCGGGAGTTTGGGTTCGGAAGTTACATTTCCTTTATATTGCAGAAATCCAAGCGGAGCTGTTGGGTAGGTAGTAGGATATATGGAGAGTCCGGGTTTCTGCATCTCCCACCTAAGTTGTCTGTCTGGTAATGAAGCTTCTGATGAGGAAATGTACCACTGGCATGTGTTTTCACTATTTGTGTAATAACAGCGAACACATAATCATAATGGTATCTCCAAATCACTTTGGAAGACCAATTAATAAAGAGTGATTTTTAAAAACCTTCAGATGACAAAGGAGATGAAATTAATACCCAATTTCGCTTAGTATTGTGTGAAACAAGTTACGTTGCTGTCGTAGATAACTTTTACGCTGTAATTCACTTTAGCTTGATTTTATCTGCTTGCTTAGCATTACCCAGTTTTAATTTCACTTGTTTTATTACGATCTCAATGCTAATCCTTTCAAAAATGACTAGTAAATTTCCCGGAAAATTTGTACACATAATGGGATTATCTTCCTCTTTACCTTGTAAAATGTAATTTCACTTTTAAATAATAACTTCCATGAAGTTAGACTAACAAAGGAACAATGTTTATTTAGGCTCCTTTAACCCGGGAACGTAGGCTCTCACTTGCTGGCTCATTTTCTCATTCATTTATTCAACAGCCATTCACCGAGTGCCAAGGAGTTAGGTAAGTAAAATATGCTCTTTTAGCCAAAGAGGGGTTCAGAGGTCAGCGGACCCTGCAGATCCCTTAAACATCAGGTGCTATTTAATCAATGTTGCAATGGAGAAACAGACGAGGAGCTCTGAGATCAGAGGAGAATGTGTCAAAATCCAGAGAAGGTTAAGCCCGGTGTAACACACAAGTTTATGGAAAACCAGGGCTAAACAAACACTGGTTTAAATGACCTTAGTGCGGAAGGCTAAATATAACTCAAGTGGGAATGTTTCTGTGCTATACCACTTACTGATCTAATAACCAAACTTAGGAGTTTCCATCTTAGGTGTTTTCTCCCTAACAGCTAACAATTACACATGACTGTAGTTCTTCCACCAAATGACTCAACACCACAGTATCCCTCCAACACCTGAGAGCGGACCTCCGTTAAGCCAACTGAAGGAGGAGGCTGTTACACCCGGGTGCTTCTAACAGCAGCTAGGACAGAAGCAAACCAAAACCTGAGCCTAAAATGCCTTAAGGTTAGGAGAGCAAAACCCCAGGGGACGCCTGGGTGGCTCAGTCGGTGAACTGTCTACCTTCGGCTCAGGTCATGATCTCAGGGTCCTGGGATCGAGTCCTGCATCAGGCTGCCTGCTCAACAGGGAGTCTGCTTCTCCCTCTGCCTCTGCCTGCCGCTCCCCCTGCTTGTGCTCTCTGCCTCTCTCTCTGACAAATAAAATCTTAAAAAAAAAAAAAAGAGAGAGAGTGAGAGAGACGAGAGTAAAACCCTAGGACAACCAATCACAAACAGCCAACCTTCCCAAATAAGGCAACCGCTTTAAGGTACAACCTATCAGATAATTTCCCAAATAATTTCCTGTCTTTGCTTCCTCATCTTTTCCCTGGCTCCTGTCGGTGGGAAGCTCCTAATCCTTCAGGCTTGGTGCTGCCTGATTTAAATCTACTGTTGCTCAAAAACACTCTTCAAGATTTTATGATGCCTCAGTTTATCTTTTCGCACCTCATTGCTAGAGCAGCCCAGCGTCAATGTCACCTGCTGGCAGCTTGGGACACTTTGTAGTAAAACATCAATGGCATATCTGGGAGTATTTCTTTGATCATTGAATTATTAAAAATGAATGCTGAAGTCATTACTATTACACTACCGTATGCCGACATTTAGAAAGCAAATTAAGAATTCTACGGTCAATTACGATTGGGAATTCAACTTGATGGGAATGATAAAAGTAAGGGTGAAAAGCAGCATGACAATGAAAATAAGGGTGACGTGTTTAAATTGATTGGATTTTCTCTTCTTGCAAAAAAAGAGCAGTGAAATTAATTGGCTGTCTAATTCGAGTTGACTCTCTTGTTAAAGTTCATGTGGATTTTTTAAAATGATGCTTGGAAAATAGTAAAAATACTTCGGATATCACACTTAATGTGTGTATAGGTATTTGCGGGGAAAGAAATAGGGTAATGAGGGGCAGGATGATTAAGAAATGTGGAGGACTATTCAAATACTTCAGCCGAGAAATGCACGGATATGGAATGGCACAAAATGTAAATGAACTTTAGGATCTGGTCTCTTAATTTGACAGCTGTTTGACAACTGCGGGATGGAAAGCTGACCTCAGACAACTGCAAATAAATGAGAGACGATTAAGCCAAAGAATTTCACATGGAATGATACAATATACATTGTAGTAACTCCTCACAGGGGAATAGATAAATGCAGGCTGGGATTTTTATTGTCTTTGAAGGTACTGATACGCAATGGACTTAAATTTCACAAAGAGCCGTGTGTTACTCTTTTACAATTAATGGCACTTTTTGAAACATAACGCCCGCCATCGGTGGAGAAATCATTGTAAACACATTTGAAATTTCCAGGTGTTTCTTGAAGCAATTTTTACTTGACCTTCCTCGCCTTTACCTTTTGGATGCTAAAGCTGTACCACCCCCTCCCCCCCTTTTTAATTTAAAAATAATGAGCTCCTTCACGGTACAGCTCCAGAAGCCACACGTGGCCAAGAAAGCCAGCAGCTTAATCCACAAAGTACAATTCAGCATCCACGGCTCGATTCTAAGGAAGCTACTGAGATATTCTGTGCCTCGCTTTTCTCAGCGTGGTGGAAATAAGAAAAGAAAACCACGTTTCACTGTTTAATCATTAAGAATTCTATTTTCAGAAGGTAGATCTTCTTTTCTAAAAATTTTTGGTAAATGATGATACATAAATTATATATTCTATTTCAGAGGCCAGAACTGGAGTGTGTGTGTTTGCTGGGGGGGGTGGGGGGGGGGTGTCCTCCAGGCAAATTTTGTTGTCATTATTGAGCCAACATTTAACAGTTAAAACTCAGGAAATTTCACATGAAAATCCAAGTGTCCAGCTTGTACTGGAGAAGTGGAGGTTCCGGCAACATGGGGCCTGTATTTATCTGGGCCAATCACAGCAGTGGCTCCCCTTGCTGGGCCCACTCTCCAATTCATCAGGACCACCACACAGCCCTAAAACAGCACGTAAAACAGGTAAGGAAGAGACGCCGAGAGCATGGGTCTCTGAAGATAGAAAAAGTCACTGTGGGTGACTAAGAGGAGTTCCTTGTGACTTTAAAAAAAAAAAATCTTGTTACTAAGGCTTGCCTATAATCGCTTTCCCGCAAGACTGCTTCCTGCAAACACAATTACAGTCCTAGAAACCCAGTAGCCTGGGGGTGGGGGGTGGGGGGTGGGGGGTGGGAGGGGAGGGGAGAAGCCCAGCTAGATCCGCTGTGCCCTGGGAATTCCCTCCCCATCCCAGGAAGCCACAGATAGAAGAACAAAGTGAGGAATGAGGGCCAAGCACGGGTCTCCAGGCTGGTCTTCCAACCCGGCATCAAACCCGCTGACCCTTCCTCCGGGCTGGAGAGGTCAGGCATCCCCTCTGTGTGCCGTGGTGCACAGCACTCACCACAGTTACAATTGGACTTGCATCTATGTGATTTTTTGGACTGATGCCTATTTCTCCCACCAAACAACGGGCAACAGCCATGACTCACGGATTCATTCATTCATACGCTGGGCTCCTACTGAGCTTCAGGCAATTTTCTAGGCACTGGGGGACCAACAAGGGATAAAATCAGGTCTCTGCTCTGGCGGTGCTGATATTCTAGGAAACAGACAACAACCAGAAAGAATATGCCAGAAGAGAGGGGGAGGGCAGAGAGGGGAAGGAGCAGGCAGAGGGCACAGGGACTGCCAAGACTGCGCGGCGGGAGAGTTCTCCAGGGGCTGGGGGCTGGCAAGGAAGCAGACCTCGCTGGTGCGGGGAGAGTAGGGTGCCAGAGGGAGAAGAGCGGAAGCCAAGGCCAAGGCCGGTGCGCCTACAGGAAGGACGAGGGTTTTATTCTAGGCTGATCCATTTGCACTCCTGTGCCACAACCTTCGTCCCATTTGTGCAGTATCTCTATTTTCCTATCACAGAAAACCACAGATTTGAACACCACTGAGGCTCCACGGTCCCGTCCTCTCGACTGCCCTTCGGTCTGCACCGCTCCCCCCTGCCCCTCCCCGCCCCCCATTCGTTCACGCTCCTCTGTCTGCCAACCGGCAGCTTTCTGGGGCCAGCCCTCCGCACGCTTGTTGTCTCCATCCCCCGCAAAATCTGCTGGGAGCCACTAAGGGCTTGACCCATCTGCCCCTGGATACACGGGGAGAGAGCACCTCCCAAATCCAAGCTGAATGATTATTTCCTTGCCAAGACTCACTCCTTCTTCCGGATTCTCTGCCTCATGGGATGGCACTCCAGCCATGTCCAAAATCGCCTCCACTTATCCTTTCCTCACGAGGACGGACGCCCGATTAACGACTGGGCCCTTTCAGCTCTGCGTCTCTCCTGATGATGCCCCTCAGGCTCTCAGGATCTTACCCACTTTGTTATCTGAGCCAGGCTGGCCTCCAGCTTTGGTTCACGGAATGCCTAAACCAACTTTTAGACAGAGCCAATCTCCCCACCGTCCTTCTTCATTCAATAAATGTTTATTAGTATATAGTAATAATAATTAACATTAATTGCATGCTTCTAAGTACCAAGCCCTTCTCTAGGAATTAAATGTTATCATTTCATTTTCTCACCAACCTCATCTGTCAGGCCAGATTAAGTCAACTGCCCAAAGTCACAGGGCGAATAAGGGGCTGACACGGATCCTGCCCCAGGATCCTGTCCTTGACCGCCGGTCCTTCCCGGCCTCTGTCCGAGCAGCTCCCTCCCCTCGCTGAGCTTACAACCGATCACCCGAATGTCCGCTTGAGATTGTGCAAAGCACTACAAGGGAAAGCTGCGTGGCCGGGGGGTCAGGAAGCCTGTGGGGACCGTGATACAGTTGCAGTGCTTTTACTTTCCGCACAGTCCTGTCCCTGCCTGATACTTTCTTGTTAATATATTTATGGCACAACTCTTTTTTTTTTTTTTTAAATTTATTCATTTAACAGAGAGAGCGAGCGAGAGAGCACAAGCAGGGGGGGTGGCAGGCAGAGGGAGAGGGAGCAGCAGACTCCTGGCCGAGCAAGAAGCCCGATGTGGGGCTCGATCCCAGGACCTCGGGATCAGGACCTGAGCCGGTCAGACGCTTAACCGACTAAGTCTCCAAGGCGCCCCATTGCCCAAGTCCTGCTGTTCTATGTAAAACACCACGAGAGAAGCGACGTGTCTGCGTGCCCAGCACAGTGCCTGGCACGTACCAGGTGCTCAGGAAACACTTGTTGACTGGATGCCATTTTAGCGGAAATCCAGGTGGACCCTGTGATCTAAGGTGTGGGCAGTGGAAGGAGGAGAGGCTAGGGAAGAAACAGGCCACACAGAGTCTGTAGTTAACACTAGGACGGTCTTCTCTAGCCTTAGAGTAATAGAAAGCCATTGATTGTGTTATGGCCTTATTAACACGCCCACCAATGGCTGCCCAGTACCCACAGGGTAATGCTTAGCAAGGCACGCAAGGCCCTTTTTGACCTGCCCGCTAACTTCTTTAGCCAAATCTGGTAGTATCATCGGCACTATGGGCCTTATGGTTCTGCTACACTGGAATGCACACCTGCTCACACACACCTACCTGATAAACACACACCTAACCTTCCTTCCGAGACTCCGGTGCCCTCTCTGTGAAGCCTTCCTGACCTCCAAAGGGAGAAATGAGCACCCCCTACGCCTTCCTTTGGATGTCGAAGGCACTGCCTGTTTCTACCGCAGTACCAACAATATTTCATTGTTTTACTGGACTTACCTGTATGTGTGTCTTGCTCTACTAGCCGGTACCTGCTTCAGGGCAGGGATGAATCTTTCCATCACCAGCAAAAGTCATCAATAAATGCGTGATGGTCTTTTCCGTAAATAACCTTCAGGAAAAGACCACACCGCATAGCATCGACACTTTCTGCTACTTTAATGACGTCTTGTATTCTGGTTCCAGGCAAACCGAACTTTCTTTCCAACACGCAGGCAAACGACAAGGGGATTTCAATAGCTTCCCCTGCCTCAATAATTTCAACCTGAACTACGCAGAATAAACAAAATTCTGTACAAGTGAGAACTTGTCCAGTCACATCTTCCTGTCTTCCAAAGGCATTCAGGCCAAGTCTTCAAGCCTGAATGTTTAGCAAGTGCTTACGAAAAGGGTCATTTTTTTCTTTTTAGTATAACCTCACGTTACTTACCCCAGAGATAGTTGCGATGACTGAATATCTACCTGTTGAAAGACTTATCAACCGTTGCCCTTCTTGTGAGAAAACACGGCAGACCGTGAATCAGGGGACTGCCTAATGGTCCGAGGTTAACCGCACGCTTCTTTAAATAAGCTCTTTTGCCATTCGCTCAGTCCTTCGCTCAAGAGTAAGTGAAAATCGTGGTGGGAATCCAGGCTTGGTACATTCTGTCCTTTACTAATACCCCGATTTTCAAATCCCTGAGTATTTTTTTTTAAGATTTTATTTATTTATTTGACAGACAGAGAGGGATCACAAGTAGGCAGAGAGAGGAGGAAGCAGGCTTCCCGCTGAGCAGAGAGCCCGATGCGGGGCTCGATCCCAGGACCCTGAGATCATGACCTGAGCCGAAGGCAGAGGCTTTAACCCACTGAGCCACCCAGGCGCCCCAATCCCCGGGTATTTTTACAAGGACTAAGAATCTGGCCTTTAAATATTTTTATGGTTAATCCCAATTGGTTTCAATTAGGAGAGGACAACAGTTAACTTTAGGGGATGGATCTCTAGGCATGGTGCTTCAGCGAGCTCCCCGTGGAAATGACACACAGCACTGGTTAACCCTCCTCGCTTGGTCTGCCTCATGACAGCAGTGTGGAAATAGCACGTTCTAGGCCATCGACCATACGTGCGCCAAAAGTGATACCGGAATGACGTTACTCAGAGACATTACTAGATTTTTGTTTCAGTGTTAGTTTTCTTTCTTAGAAGCTAGCAGGTAAATGTCTTCTAGTCCAAAAGGAACCTCAGTTGGAATGAAAGCTCAACCTGCACATTATCTTAGTATTTTAAGGTTGCACCGTAAATTTTAAGGCATAAGGACACTCTAGATTACAAGTATACATAAATCTTATTAACTACCAAATTTTCTCTTTTGTTTCATCCTATCTCTACATTCCATCATTCAGATCCTTTAGAATTTCTTTGTTCCCTCCGCGATCATTGCTTCCGGGAGAAATCTGGCATAAGATCTGAAGGAAATGCCAGAGTGAAATTTTCCTTAAGATTAATCACACAGGTAAGTAATTTCCCCTTCTTGCCAAACAATATTTTCTAAAACTTCTTAGAAAATCGATAAGACAGAACTGGGTGGTCATGAAAATGTGAATTTTTAGGATTTACTTAACCACTTACACACAACTTTTAAAGGTCTAATCGCTCACCTGAAGTGCTTTGGCGCTGGAAATAGCAACACAAAGAATTCTCCAAGGTCAGGGTTAAAGAGCATGGGTAGAACAATCTGTTTCACTGTCCATTCCAGATACCCCGAGTCCTATTCCTGCTCCTTTCAAGGGTCTGGGAGCTCAGGAGGGAATTCAGAATCATCAAAGGACTCTAACTCTACAGTACAAATATCAAGGCATCAAAATTTGTCATGTATTAAACCTTAAAAGCAGTTTGTCACGAAGGCAAAGGGAGTGCATGTGAGATAAGGTAACGTTCAAGTCTCCCGGGGACAGGCCACATAGTCGGCTTCTGAATCCGTGTCATCAGGCCTCAGTCAGCCGGGAGGCCCCCTAACCTAGAGAATGGGTGGGGGGGTGGGCAGTCTGCAGTTTGCAGCAGAAAAAAACAGGCTACTGGGATTCAGATGAACAGACTATTGGGAAAGGCAAATCATAACTGAAGACAGACAGACAGATGAAAGAAAGCAAGAAAGAAAGAGGGATGCCTGGGTGACTCAGTCAGTTGGGCATCTGCCTGATGCTTCGGTCATGATCCCAGGGTCCTGGGATCGAGTCCCTCGTAGGGCTCCCTGCTCAGTGGGGAGTCTGCTTCTCCCTCTCTCTCTGCCTCTGCCTGCCACTCATGCTCACGCTCTCTCTCTGACAAATAAATAAATATTTAGAAAGAAAGAGAGAGAGAGAGAGAGAAAACGAAAGAAAGGAAGTAAAAGAAGACAAAAAGAGAAAAAAAGAAAAAAGAGAGAGATCACTTGGGAAGAAACTCGGCTTGATTTCGTGTTGGAACGACATGGAAACATCCAGGAAGGGGGCAAGTCTCTGAGTCCTCCAAACCAGGTCTAATCACGACATGCTACCCAGAGACACAAGCCAAGAATCGTAACTCCCCAAATCCAAATTGGTATTATTTCCATTATGTCTCAGTTCAACAACTGCTGTTCGATTCATGAGCCATTTTTACCAGCACTTCTTACGTTTACCAGAATGGACTACACCATTCCACGGCACCTACGAAATGGTAGCCACACTTTCAAATGTGAAGAATTCAAATATAGGAAAATACACACTCGAAAGACGTGTGTACATACATTCATTCACGCACATACATATTGCAGTTGGCAAGTAGAACCTAAGTCTCTCAGTTTGCTGAGGAAACACATTTTCCCTTCCCATTCTCTGCCTTGAGACCCTCGCTGGAGACAGCTGATGGATAATCAGATTCTGAAAGCGTGGAGGATACGGGCTAAACACAGACCACACGTTCATAGTAACGGCAATGAGAACAGCTAACGTTAATGGAGCACTTAGCTTCCCAAAGGCGAAGTGCTTTAAATCCTCCACTCTGACGACAGGCAGCTGTATTAGCAGGCCCACTATGACACCTTCGCCTTTAGCTCTTAGTAGCAATGACGTCGGCAGTTAGCTTGGTAGAAGGAAGACTCGGATCAGGACATTTCGACTGGGAGGAAAACGCAGTGAACCTGGAGTCCACCATGGTCCACAGGTTCTGTGACCATTTGCAGACGTGTGATCGGTGGCATCACGAAGCTTCATTTTATTCTTCTGCAAGGCTGGAATAATGCCACCTCACGGAGATGCCATAAGAATCAAAATAAAGGGATGCCTGGGTGGCTCAGTCGTTAAGCGTCTGCCTTCAGCTCAGGTCATGATCCCAGGGTCCTGGGATCAAGCCCCACATCGGGCTCCCTGCTCAGTGAGAAGCCTGCTTCTCCCTCTCCCACTTCCCCTGCTTGTGTTCCTGCTCTCGCTATCTCTCTCTCTCTCAAATAAATAAATAAAATCTTTAAAAAAAAAAAAAAAAGAAGCAAAATAAATAAAATGAATTAAAAAATGACCAGCGAACGTGGCGTGTAAATGACAAATACTATCTACAAATACACGTTCACATTATCGTCATCTCTGCATCTGCCGGCACAACTTCACCTAGAGTTATTTTGGTTATGAATACCAGTGCCAAACTCACTCAATACTTAGATGGATCATTCCGGAGATGGGAATCAAAGGCAATTTAGGAACTATGTGGGGTTATATAAATTCAGGAAAAGAGACTCCGCATTTAAAATGCGTTTTCTTTTGGACATTGTTCAGTAATGCTCATCATTTGCCTTATATAAAAAACATATTTAGTTGGAGGCTCTTTCCCACATGCTATTCGAAGACTCTAGGCAGATCTGATCTCGTGCAGCAGCTAATGTGAAGCATTTGAGTAAGCCACAAGTTACGGACTTCAGGGGCCACTGAATGAATGCAAGTTGCCCACTGGTTAAAACATCAAAGCCAGGGGCGCCTGGGTAGCTCAGTGGGTTAAAGCCTCTGCCTTCGGCTCAGGTCATGATCTCAGGGCCCTGGGATCGAGCCCCGCATCGGGCTCTCTGCTCAGCAGGGAGCCTGCTTCCCCCCTCTCTCTGCCTGCCTCTCTGCCTACTTGTGATCTCTCTCTCTCTGTCAAATAAATAAATAAAATCTTAAAAAAAAAAAAAAATCAAAGCCAAACAAATCACAACATTCAGAGGAAAAGTGTATTTCTCATACTTATTTTTCTTAACATCAGATGTTCTATGAATCACATCACTGGTGTTTGCTAACATCGGTCTTAGTCCCCTAGAACACGCCACCAAGTTTAATAACCACGTTTGTTCAATGGGGAAGATGAAAGTTCATTTCTATCGCTCAAGGCAGACTGCATAGTCAAAACAAGAGACATCACAGAAAGGGAGAATGGAGAAAGATGCATTAGATATTAATCTCATATTCACTGGGAAAACAGAAAAATCTTTATCTGTTTCTCCTTTCAGATTTAAAAGGCTGTGAATTTTCTGTGGCCCTACCCACCCTATAATTCAGAGCTTTTTATCCAAAGCTCTTCCTTTTTACCTTATTTCAGCCATGAAAAGTCTCTCAAGCACTGTCAGTATCAAACAAAAAAACACGTCTCTTCTTGACCTTGCTTCATTCACACCTCTTGATCTCTTTCATTTCCTTTCACAAAAACTCTTCAACATTCCCAGAGACACTAGATCCTAGAGATAACATACCCTTATCAGCTTTACTTTTTAATTATAACTGACCTCGCAGATCTGAAAGTTTACTTATGTTTTGTGCCTTTCTTGTAATTTTCTCCAAAATAAAGTCCCTGAGAACATCAGCGGTTCTTAGAGCTAAGTCTAGGTTATGAATTCATTCCTCGTTTATTTGATCTTTCAAAAAAGCCATTTGTGGGGCGGGGGTGGGGGGGCCGGTGGGAATCCTATGAACCTAGACTTAAGCAGATGAGCTAATGTAAAATGCTCAGAACGTTACTTGGCATATAGCAAGGGCGAAGTAAGTGTTAGCTGCGATCATTGTTATGATGAGCACTTCTTGCTACTTTCCCCTGCTTCCCCTATTCATATTCCTTTATTCCCAACATGCCTTCCTTGGGAATTTCACCCTACTGGCCTGCTATATGCTTGTGGGGAACAGGTGCTGGGTGTACGTACAGGACCAAATAAGTTGCAATCGTTGGTCTCAACGTTGAGAGTTCTCTAGGGAAGAGATACAGATGAAGAATTATATGGTGAGACCGGAGGTGCCTATTAACCGCGGTTAGAAAGCGAGAGCTTGAAAGCACAGCCACGTGGAAGAAGGCATGCCGAGCGTTCCCAGACAGGGGAACTAGGAGCAACAGGCTGGAGCTGTAAGGACACGGACTCTGACTCCACAGGAGGATGACACTGCCAACGGTCGGGCCGCCCACCTAGGGAACCAGCTGCCCGACCATCAGTGATAACCGTGCGCAAGCAGTACCTGCCAGGGGGACTGCAAAACTCAGAGATCCAACACAAAGGAAATCGTCAACTTTCGTGAACGCTTGACTAACAGAGGAACAATGGAGGAGAGTCTTTAAGCTCCCTCTTCTGTGTGCTCTCGCAGCTCCACAGTTCGGCCCAGCAGTGGTCCTGCCTGTGACTACAGACACGGTGAAGGAGACGCAGGCCCGGGGGCCTGGCCTGCAGCGAGGACACCCCCACTTGTCCAGTCCGCACACGCGTGAGGACAGAAGCCAGAACCCAGGGCCAGATCTTTGGGTACAAAGGTGCTTTTACGGCCTCTCGTTTCGAGTGAAAGATTGAAGGCACAGGTGGGCTGTGAATAGAGCCCATATAATTTCTTGTCCAAACTGGACCAGTGGAGAGGGGAAAAGGGGGGCATTATTAATAATGACGCCAGGAACACAAGCATAAACCGGGACATACGGTTGCCCCAGCTATCAGTGGGTAGTTAAGCACACAGAAATCAAAAGGAGAAATCATTAAAGCAGTGGTTCTCAAGCAGGGGCGAGTTTGGTCCTCAGGTAACATTTGGCAACATCTGAAGATGTTTTCAGTTGTCACAACTCAGGGGTGCGTTGCTAATACCAGCCGGTGGGTAAAAACCAGGGATGCCAGGTGACACCCCGCAAAGCACAGGACAGCCCTGCACAACAAAGTCGGCCTACTCGCACTGGCAAGAGCGCCAAGGCTGAGAATCCCTATATTAAAAATTAAAAGATCTGCCGGCACAAACATACGAAACGTCTGCACTTCAAACGAAAACTGTGGAACATATTCAGAGCTTACCCGACAGAGAGTTAATAATCCAATCTGCACACATCAGAACGTACTGGCCAACACAAACGGCTGATAAACATTAAAAGCCTCCCCCCAACAAAACAAAAAATAACTCTGCCTCCTAAGTAATCAGAACTACTTGAATTAAAAGGATGCACCTAAGGTTCCCTACGAACCAGGCCCACACTTCCTGAAACGCCGTGTCGGGGATGAGCCCTTCACACGTGCCACCTAGAAGCACGCGGTGATTTAAAACAAGCACACGCACAAACAGAAGACCTTCCGGGAAGGAACTTCTCTGCACTTACAATACATATCTTGTTTGATTTTAACTTTTTAATATATTTTTTTAAAAGATTTCTTTAGAGGGAGAGAAAGAAGGAGAGTGGGGACAGAGAGAGGGCGAGGGAGAATCTCAGGCAGACTCTGTGCCGAGTGCAGAGCCCGATGTGGGGCTCGATCTCATGACTCTGAGATCATGACCTGAGCTGCCAATCAAGAATCGAACGCTTGGGGCGCCTGGGTGGCTCAGTGGGTTAAGCCTCTGCCTTTGGCTCAGGTCATGATCTCGGGGTCCTGGGATCGAGCCCCGCGTCGGGCTCTCTGCTCAGCAGGGAGCCTGCTTCCTCCTCTCCCTCTGCCTGCCTCTCTGCCTACTTGTGATCTCTCTCTCTGTCAAATAAATAAATAAAATCTTTAAAAAAAAAAAAAAGAATTGAACATTTAACTGACCGAGCCACCCAGGTGCCCCTTAACTGTTTATTTTAAAAGCCACATATTTTTTAACACGTGATTTTAGTTAAGGACACATTCAAATATTGAGCTCCAAGAACTTCAGCTCAGCATTATTTACATGGGGCAAAGTGCAGAAATCCCTAAAACGTCAAATAAGGAGAGACCGATTAAACAAATCACTACATACCCATATACGATCATGTTATAGTGAATATTGACATGGGAAAATGTTTATGATACATTATTTAAAGAAGACAGAGAAGCTATATGTATTATATACAGAAATCATTTCTGTGAGAAATTAATATATATGTAGAGATTGCGTGTTAAAAAAAAAAGCCTACGATAATATAAATGAAAATGTTAACAAGTGAGTCTATCTGGGTGGGTGTATAGAAACACCACAAAGCAGAGGTTTCTGCTTGTCCTCTGCTGTATCCCTAAAACACAGAGCAGTGCCTGGCACAAGGGAAACATAAAATAAAGAACGTTAGTGCTATTTTTGCTTATTTATATTTTCTCGCTGATCTGCAACGGAAACATTATTTGCATAACACATTTCTTTAAATGTGGCTTTTAAGAATAATAATTTGGGGGCGCCTGGGTGTCTTAGTTGGTTACACAGCTGCCTTCGGCTCAGATAATGATCTCAGGGTCCCGGGATCGAGCCCCGTGTCGGGCTCCCCGCTCAGCGGGGAGTCTGCTTCTCCCTCTGCCTCTGTGTGTGTTCATGCTCTCCCTCTCTCAAACAAATAAATAAAATCTTTAAAAAAAAAAAAAAAGAAGAAGATTTCAAAGGCGAAACAGAATGTTTTACAAACAGAAGTGGCAGTAATGCCACCGACCTCACAGGGTAGTAAGGTTTAAATAGTCATTTCTGTAAAGATGCTTTGTAAGCTCTAAAACACTGTATGAATGTCAACAAATAGTTATTTTGTTAAGACCCTACATTCCAAGTGAAATCAGTCCCATATACGTTTTGGGTGGGAGCCCTCACCTCATCCATGTCACTTCTACTATCTTGTCCTCTGAAAACACTCAGAGGTGTGTGTGGCAGCTTTGGAGCCCAAAGTTGTGACAACAAATTGAGAAAGTGGGGGCACATCCATCAGGAAGAACAGTAGGTCACCAGTAAAATGGACCCACAGAAATGTATTTATTGAAATCCACTCCTAACCTCTATTAAAAAAAAAAATCATCTCTGTGTAATGTAAGTAAAATAATCCCAAATACAGTTTATTTTAACAATATCTACTATGTCAAATACTCAATTATGCTGATAATTTTCTGACAAGTCTTATCTTTTTCAATTTTTTTAATTCATTCCACTTGAATTTACTCAGTTTTTCACTCTGAGTCGCTTGTTTCTTAGATTCAATCAGTCAAAGCCATCTATCACGTTTTATCTTTCAGTTGCTAAATCTTATGGATCTCTTTCATCCTTTGAAGGCACACCTGCTTTCAGGCCTCACTATGGTTTCAAACGAAGCATGTGTATATTTTACAAAACATGAATGTAATTCCTTCTTACATTTTAATGTTAGTGGTTTCTCATATATATATGTATCTTATATATATATACATATACACACACATATATAAATACATACACTGTTATTATTTCATAAATCAGAAGCTGAAGCTCATTTTCTCTCCCTAAAACAAATGTAGGAATTGTTTTCCAAAGCTTTATTTTTCCTACTTTCACAGAGAGATCACAGAAGTAGGGTCCAAAGAAGAAGCACTCAGAACTAAGGAAACTAAAAGAAGTATTTTAAAAATATGAAATGTTATTCGAATCCTTTTATAAATGCAGACAGAAAAAAATTTTTTTTTCTCCCACAGAACTCAGAAGCTGAAAACTTTTATCCATACCAACCGCGTATATGCATTTTTTTAAGTTGGATGTCAGCTCCCTAAAAAAACAGGAAGCTCTTGCTTTTCACCAACGACTATTTTCTTTTTCTTTTTTAAGATTTTATTTATTTATTTGACAGAGAGAGAGATCACAAGTAGGCAGAGAGGCAGGCAGAGAGAGTGGGAACAGGCTCCCTGCTTGTTGAGCAGAGAGCCCGATGCAGGGCTCGATCCCAGGACCCTGAGATCATGACCTGAGCCGAAGGCAGAGACTTTAACCCACTGAGCCACCCAGGCGCCCCCCAACGACTATTTCTTTATCTACCTGTTATTCAAAAATCAAAGGTTTGTTGTCCAGTGCTCTTTGCTCTGCTTATACTAATTAAAAGGCCCTAATGAAAATGTTCTCACCTTCCTTTATTTTAATTTGATGTAACTGCTCAATAACACTAGAACTAAAATCCTTCCAACAAAATTGAGAAAATATTGTAATTTGGGAAGCTTACGGATACCATAGTAACAGTGGAATTCAACAATGATGGTGATCATTAAGATGTTTAAGTATTGCGATGTTTCCAAAGGAAACTGGAGCCCGGGGTGAGTGGAAGGAGGCGGTATGAGGAATACGAGAAGGTGAAGAAATTAAGGGCCCACGTTACGCACGGCACTGAAGAAGCCTGAGTGGGATGAGCGACCGTGGAGGAGGACGTGGAAATCATCCAAACGGAGAACAGGAGAGCTGTGTGAGCGCAGAACAGAGCTAGGAAGCCAACCTAAGAAGGAAATGCTAACAGAAGAGGCAGACAATGCGATTTGTCGGTTCCGGAAAGAATCCCATCCCGTCGTCTGGTTCTTCTCAGTAGTTTGAGATGGACAGACCCTAAGTCACCCCTGCAGCAAACATACTTCCTACCGATGATAAAAGAAAGCAGCCAAATGCATTTAAACTTATAAAATTTCTAACACCTTAGCTTATGTTCAGTTTCTGGAAATTTCTTTTTTTTTTTTTTTAAAGATTTTATTTATTTATTTGTCAGAGAGAGCGCACAAGCAGGCAGAGAGGCAGGCAGAGGCAGAGGGAGAAGCAGGCTTCCCGCCGAGCAAGGAGCCCGATGCAGGACTCGATCCCAGGACCCTGGAATCACGACCTGAGCCGAAGGCAGTCGCTTAACCAACTGAGCCACCCAGGCGTCCCCAGTTTCTGGAAATTTCTGCCTAAATGTAAATGATTCCATTTTTTCCTCTATAGATATTGTCTTGCTAGTGACAGGCTTTTTTTCCATGATAAAATCTTGAACCACTTTTTTTTTTTTTTTTTTTAGGGTGGGGGATGGCAGCTCAAACTCAAGGCAACTCTGTATTATTTTTTATAATGTTTGGAGATTTCTGAACCAATTGATGCTTATTAGTTAGTGGCTGCTGTTTTTCTAAATGTCTATACTTTCATTTTAAATTTTTATTTAAATCTATTTAATTTAAGCAGGAGACAGCAGTTAACATCTCAAGGATAAGTACAGCTCTTCAACGGAAAAAAGGGGCCTGAAAGCTAAAATGTGTTTCTGGCTTGCTATTCTGACCTAAATTTATAACTAAATAAAAGTAATAATTTTAAAAATGTTTTGAAAAATAGACCCGAAATAGCAACACAAATCCATTTTGCTTATACTGCTTTCTATTCAAAATTCCATTAAAAACATGTTCATTGTGAAGCCAGGATTCTTCTCTTAGCCAAGCAACAAGGGAGGGTACCAGAAGGAAGAACAGCTTGGAAGAACCACAGTGTGGCTTACGAGATGGGACGATACGTCTGGAGTGTGGCAGGATTGGCTGGATCTCCCTGTAAGACTGTTTGGACATTAAAAATAGTAACAAAAATGGTAACGAAAAATAAACCTTATTTCAAATAAACTGATCCCTCCCCAAACAGCTGATAACACACTGTGAAAGCATAATGATCTGAGGCACCATCAAATTAAAATTCTCATATTTTACGGAATAGCAAATTATATTATCTACTCGGCCACGCTGTTTTCCTGCTCGTAAGCTCAATTCCTGTTCTAAAACTGGGCCAGCTCCTCTTGGGTGTTCTGGTGATAGAAACGACTTTCCTTAAGTTTTAGCCAAGACTTCTTCACTCTGGTATCTAATGATAAAGGACACATGGGGGCACACACCACAGTGACCCAGCTTGGGGGGGGAGCGGGGAAGAGCTAATTTTTAGAGAACTATTTTGATGTTTAAAATAAAAGGGGGACAGAGCGATGCATTAAAAATAAAATGCTAATTAATTTTTTACTATATTCTGTGATTCCCTACCCCACGTTTACTGAATACCGAATTACTGCTTTTTTAAAAAAGCTGGATATGCTTGTTTAAAATACATTGTTGGGGCGCCTGGGTGGCCCCGTCGGTTGGGCGTCCGACTCTTGGTTTTGGCTCAGGTCATGATCTCAGGGTCGTGGGATCGAGCCCCACATCGGGCTCTGTGCTCAGCATGGAGTTGGCTTGGGATTCTCTCTCTCCCTCTGCCCGCCCACCGACCCCCCGAAAGAAATAAATCAATCCTAAAAAAAAATACACTGTTGTGTATGTAAACAAGTGCAAACGAATCAAACCAAAGAAAGAAGAACGCAGAAAATGATAAGCTCAGGGGAATGTGCCTGAAATGGATGAGAGCAGAAAGTGAGAGGGCTCTTGAAACGATTCTAACCCAGGACTCTTGGTCAGTCGAAGCGAATAAACGACTGCTCTCTCACCCGAAAACCATTCACCTCAAGAGATGAGACACATCAGCTCTGTCTCCCAGAGAGCTCTCCAGGAGAAATAGCGTCCCAAGTTCCTGGATCTATGTATGTGGTTTGCGGAAGACTTTTTTTTTTTTAGATGTGACAATACCACCGTCTACGAAAAAGCAGTAATACCATGATCGAGCTGAAAAGTGACCCACTGACCTGATTGATGGAGTTGGCTGCACAGGACGCGAGGCCCGTGCCCAGAGAAGTAAGCAGGAAGCAGGGCCAGTCAAAAGGTCCTGGGGCCAGCGCAAATCCAGCCGAAGTGGTGCTGACGACCAGAGCTGCAAGACAGAAACAGAGCAGACATGTCATCACTGAAGCGCACTCCAGACTATAAATGCCAAAAACCAAGCCCTCTTCCTTACAAGCCAATCCATTTCAGCAGTGACACAAACTATGGGCTAGTCCTCTCTCATTAAAAACAATTGAAAAATTTTTTTTCTGATTATCGAAATTATATGTGTTCATGATAGAAAAATGCTAATTTTCCTTTAACACCATTATACTCAAGAGTTAAAAAAAAAAAAAATTCAATGTTTCAGATCCAATCATTCACTTATTCATTCAACAAACAGTTACTGAATACCGAATTTGTTATCAGTACTACGCTGGGCGTCAGGCAGTGTGTGCGATAAAGGTACGTAACGGCTCCTTCCTGCTCTCAGGCACTTTATTTGACAGGCAGATGACAGTCATACATCGATAACTCTAACACAGGGCAGCATATAATAAGTGTCCCAATTCTGTGACAATCCCAGACCATCAGAGCAGAGGCTCACTTGTAAAAGAAGTGGTTCTGGGGTCCGGATTACAGTCAGATGATGATCAGATGGAACAGAGGGACAGAAGCAAAGCCACCGTAATTCAAGCATCCGCTAAGGCTGCTCCTTCCCTGAGGCCCTGGTCCTTCTTTGCTGGGGGTTTACAGAAGCTCACAGGCCCAGACAGTGTCTAGGGGCTGTACCGATACAGGGCTGTAGAAATTCACTGGGAAAAGGATCACCAGTGGTGGGGTGATGGGAGAAGACGTCAAGAAGTCGGCATTGAAGCTGGACCTGCAGGAGGGGAGGTAAGAAAAGGAGGAGAATGGTAGGGCGGGCGACATCACACGTGGCTGGATAGTTCCAAGAACAAGCACGGGGCAGGAGAGACCAGTGTCAGAAGTCTAAAGTAATCTGATGCCATCGGCCAGGATTTGAGACCAAACACGTAGGAAGCACGACTGCGTCTCTCGTCTCTGGCCCTGATCGACGTCCCATCGGCCGTGAGTATTGTCTGTTTTCAAACCCACCTCTCTTGCCACCATCAAGCCCACTGACTCACGACCTGGGGTGGCCCTGCCCCCTGGGGACGTTCGGTAATGTCTGGAGACATATTTGGTTGTCATGCCGGAGGTGGGCAGACACTAGCACACAGGACCGTCCCCTACAATAAAGAATTTTCTGGCCCAAGATGTCAATAGGGCTGAGGCTGAGAAACATACCATTTAGTCCAGGCTATTATCTTGTCTGGACAACGGCAAGAGCTTGTCCCCGAAGTGGCCTCCTTGCTTCCGCCTTGCCCCTCTCCCAAGTGATATTTAATTTTTTTAATTTTTAAATTTCATTTATTTATTTGCCCGAGAGAGAGACAGAGAGCACGAGCAGGGGGAGTTGCAGGCAGAGGGAGAAGGGGAAGCAGGCTCCCCGTTGAGCAAGGAGCCTGACTTGGGGCTGGACCCCAGAGCCCCGGGATCATAACCTGAGCCGAAGGCAGACACTTAATGGACTGAGCCCCCTAGGCATCCACCAAATGATATTTTAAAAATATAAGCCGATCATATCACTCTGCTGCAAAAGTCCCTTGACACTACACTTGGACTAAAAGGCAAACTCCTTTCTCTGCGGCGTGGATGCGTCTTGTACGTCTCTCTAGCCTACGCGCTATTCCCCATTGGGAGGGCCTTCTGCTCTATAAGCAGGCCAGGCTTTCTTGCCTGCGGGTTCCTGTCCCCCTCCATACCCTTCAGATCTTGTCTCAAATAGGACTTCTTTTTTTCTTTTGAGAGAGAGCGAGCACATGAGTGGGGGGTGGGGGGGACAGGTGTGGGGGAGGGAGACAGGGGTGGGGACAGGGAGAAGCAGAGGGAGAGGGAGAATCCCAAGCAGGCTCCACGCTCAGCACCAAGCCTGAGGCGGGACTCGATCTCAGGACCCTGAGATCATGACCTGAGCCAAAATCAAGAGTCGTACGCTTAACCGACTGAGCCAGCCAGGTGCCCCTCAAATAGGACTTCTTAGGGAGGCCCTCCCCAGACGCTCCCTCAGGCAGGTGCGGACTATGTGGTTCACCGCTAGATTTTCAGGGCTACCGCTATGCCAGGTCCAGAGAAAGGGGTGCGGGAGGAAGAGGGGTGGCTGCCAGATGGCAGAGTCTCAAGCTGGGTAGTTTGCATGTCATCTGGTTGGCACTGACAGCCCAATGCAACAAAGCGACCTGTTACTGGAAGGTCAGCCCAGAAGCAGTGGACACTGTGATTTACAACAGGCAGGGGGTTCTTCAGAGAAACAACTGGAAAGGCTCTCCTGTTAATCCACTCTGACTATGGGTAGTAAAAAGGGGACTCAAACAGATAAAAGGGATATTCTGATTGGGTCACTTATTAGCACTTGGTAATTGCGAGAAGGAGAAAGACAAAACAAAATAACAACCAAAAAGGATGAAAGGTAAAGTGCTGTGCCCCAGGGTGACTTGGAGAAGAACTGTAATGTTAACAGAAAGAAGTCCATCCGGGGAAAGGGGATCGGGCTGGCTGGTCTTAGGAAAATGTGCTGCTTTTGAAGAACTACAGCATGTCCATGTAAAAATGTACAGAAAGTAGATGGAAGACGAAACTGGAGCCCAGGAAAGAGACTGGGGAGGCAGGAGAGAGGCACGAGGCTCTTGATAAAATAATCAATGTAGTGCGACAGAAAGAAGTATATAAAAAATGTCAGAATGTCAGGGCGCCTGGGTGGCCCGGCTGGTTAAGTGCCCGACTCTTGATTTCAGCTCAGGTTCTGATGTCAGGGTCGTGAGATCAAGCCCCGCGTCAGGCTCTGTGCTCAGTGGCGGAGTCTGCTTGAGTTTCTTTCCTTCTGCCCTCTCCCTGCTCGTGCTCTCTAATAAATAAATAAAATCTTTTTTAAAAATGTCACAACCTCACAGGTGGGGGAAAAGGAAACAGTGTCAGACACAAAGAACCTCAGGAGACAAGAATTAGGAGGAAGAGGTGCGGTGGAGGGACCAGAGGCCACCAGCACTGACATTAACAAGAAATGGTCGGGGGGAAACTGACAGCTCCACCTAATGATCACGAATTGGTTGGCACGCCCTTCATTCTAGTTTTATCAGCAGCATATAGAAACTCTCTGTTGTTTTACCATATGGACAAGCCCCGAAGGTCTAGATAGGACACAGGTTTCTTGGCATTTCCGTATTTCTTTGATGGGGCTCAAAGACAATGTGCAAAGGTGACTTGAGTACATGTGTGTGGATGGTCACCTGCACATGTCCTCTTGGCCAACAGGTCCCTCCTTTAATGACGTCGTCCCCAAATGCGGTGTGCATCCACACCTCCTGGGGGGAGATTTCCCTCCAGCACAGAGGACAGAGGCACTGGGCCAAGTAGGTAGCAGAGAAAGTACAGGAATGAGCACGCGGGTTTGGATAAAAGGTTCCAGAAAGACAAGTGGGAGATTAGGAGCTGAAGGCAAACAGTAGAAAAGAGGCCGGCCTGGGCCGGAAGGCGTGCACTGCTGTGTAAGTGGGAGCACAGCAATCTCCCCGAAGTCCAGACTGGTGAACAGCCACACGGAGCCTTATGCCCAGAAGAAAATACCATAGGACCCCAGGCTCGCACACAGCCGTCGCGGGTACAAGGAAGAGGACATTTCACCCACGTGCAGCGGGGAAAGAACGGCCCACTGAGCCATACTTGCATCTATATAATGATTCCTAAGGAAAGCACCTATTTTTTTTTTTTAAATTTCCTGGTTGTCTTTCTTTTTTATTTTATTTTATTTTTTCAGTGCTCCAAGATTCACTGATTATGCACCACATCCAGGGCTTATTTTAGAGCAAACAAAACTGCTTTTAGGATGCTCCGAACAGCTCCCTTCTGAGAGGAGGCTTTTTCATTTCTTATAGATACAAGCCACCATCAATCACCAAGCCTCGTGCACAGGCCGGTGTCCTGGAATGAGTCATCTTGCTTTGCACAACTCAAGAGCTCTCCAGCAAGGTCAGGCGACTCCTCACGTGTCACCGTGTGTGGTGACAAGCCAGGACTGGAAGAAAAGGCTATGAACAGCCAGGCTACTTCTCAACTGAACCACCCAGGAAGACAGGTTTGATGGTGTCATTGGGAGAACTGGAAGGAAAAGAGACAGCAGGGCTTTCCCCCTCAAAATGAGCTGAGTAAATTGTTCCCACCCATGGAGTCCATCAGTTGAAATAATTCCTTTTTCTTTCTTTTTAAATAAGAATTATTTATTTATTTGAGAGAGGGAGAGGGAGAGTGCAGCAGGGAAGGGCAAGGCAGAGGGAGAGAGAGCATCTCAAGCAGACTCCCAGCTGAGTGCAGAGCCTGATGCGGGGCTCGATCTCACGACCCTGAGATCATGACTTGAGCCGAAATCAAGGGTTAGACACTTCACTGACCAAGCCACCCGGGGCCCCTAAAATAATGCTTGACTCTATGTTAAAGCCTTGAACCTTAAACCCAAAGTAGACTATTTATAAACAACTATGGTAGTTAAAAGAGCACAGAAGATGCACAGTAACTTTCTCAGTATATAATTAGTAAAATCCAGAGTCCCCAAAAGAACTTTAGCTATCTCTCAATATCCACATCAACATTTTGTACTGTGTTTTATAAACAAATAAGAAGAAACAGCAATTTCCACTGTAGTGGACAAGACAGCATCATAATCACTAAACTGTCAAAAACAAAAATGCTGCAAGAAGAAAATTCACTTTGTTTAAAACCAGAAAGGGTGTGTAGCTACATGAAAATAAAACTGTCAATTCAGGGGAGAAAGTATCTTGTTTTTCTTTTTTACTTGCCCCAGAGTTTGACTGAGTGATGAACGATACAGAAAGCACATCAGATTTTGACTAATGGGTCATTTCCTAAGTTGAAAAGAGACAGAAAGTGGTTTGCAAAAAACTGACAGAGGCAAAAGACTATGTTTTAGTAAGACCTAATAGCGACTCAGTTTACAAAACGGAAAGACTGCCTAATTTAAAACTACACAAATTGTAATGTACACGAAAAACTGATCGGAGCTATTATTATTATAATAATTATTATTATTATTGAGGAGGAAATCTGCATTTTGTAACACGTTTCTTAAAAAACATCCAACTCTAACAAAGAATGCATTTCTACTTACTTCATCAAGGCAATTAATTTAAAGAAAGAGGACGGCAGAAAGGATTGATAAACTGTACAAGTAAAATTGACCAAAGCAATATTCTCACACAACTGTAATTAAACTTTTCATTGATTTCCTGGGATTCATTACGTGGAGTCATTCTGCAACACCAGGATCTCATTAAAAGGGAGTGTAATATATTCTTTCATTAATAACACTTGAAATTATATTTTATTTGGTAATCTCATATTCTGTCCCTTACATGTAAACATAAAATCAATGCTGCCGATGAAGCGTGACCCGTCCGCCAGAGGCCCAGGGGGCAGTGGACGGCAAGCCTTGGGATGGCTCTGGAAGGAAGTCAAGGAGGAATGCGCCCACCCCCAGGGAGCCCACCCCACCACCATTCCCGCCAGTGAACCAACCACAAGCACCCCATGCAAAGACATCTGCAGGGTCTGTGAAGGTGCTTAGGATATAGGCAGTCCTGACTATTCGGCCTAAGCTCAGCTCAGCTGCAACCCCGCCCATCTCTTCCCAACCAGAAGGCCTGTCCTAAGACCCGCCAGGGCCTCCTTCTTCCAGAGCCCATCATTCACAGGGGTCGACAAATATGTTCTCTTGTCTGCCCGCCTTCTCCAGAGAGAAGTTCTTGCTTACGTTCTGTATAATACATATTTATTCTGAAATAGTCACAAGTACGCCTGCCCCACTGGGCTGGAAGAAAGCAAAAGTCCCTGATGGGAACTGCCCAGGAGGGCCACGTGGCACGGAACTGGGAGAGCCAAGAGGAGGAGCGCTTTCCAGGCCAAAGGCTGGAGGGGAATGGGGACGTGTCCCAGACAGCGAGCCTGGAAGAGGACCACAGCCTGGACCACTGTGTTGATTTCGAGCTTTGTGAGACCCCGAGCAGAGGATCCGGCCAGGCTGGGCCTGAACTCGTGACCCACAGAAGCTGGGAAGTAGTAACTATGTGCTCTTTTAAGCTGGTAAGTTGTGGTAACTTGTCTTGCAGGAAAAGAAAAGTAGCGCACGCCGCGAGGGGGGTGGCGTTTAGGAATGGCCAGTCTATCAACAACGCAGAGAACAGATCGCACTGGAGGAAAATTCACTCAGAGGACCGAGGAAAGGCCAGGGCAGCGCGCTGGGCAGGAGGCGGTGAGGGCCTGGGAAGGACGGCCACAGTACAGAGGTCTGGATAAGCAGTTTGAAGGCTCTGACACAAGACGTTAAGTGGTTACAGCAAGGAGCTAACTCGAAAACTAATACAAACTTAAATTAAGGTCAAAGGGAACTTCGGGTCAACTGGAGTAATCTCTGTCCTGATCTCCGAACCCCCGGGACTACTTTTCGGATGGATGCTATCTCCAAATCTGGGGACGGGAAGTTATTCCCCCTCGTTCTGTACAGAAGAGCTCTAGCTGTCAGTTCTCTCCTGACCGAATCCGTTTCCTTGAAATACCTCCCTGTCCTTTCTCTCTTCTCGAGCGATACCGAAGGACCCCTCCCTCAGCACAATCCTTCAATCACCCAAATGCGACGAACCTGCCATCTTGGATTCCCCAAGCTAAGTGCCCCTAGGGACCAACAACTCTTGACTTCCGCACTCTTGTCCACGCCATGTGACACATTTAAGAGACACACTTGTGTTTCACGGTAACAAAAGCACTCGGCACAATGCCCAGCAAGTAAGGACTTAGTGAGTGGCGCTCTTGGTAACTCTCGAAATGTCGTTTCTAGAATTCTAGGTGAAATATGTCTCTGGCCACTAAGCTTAGACTTAACATTTCAAAGCAGAGCCTTGAGGAACTTCTAGAGACAACAAAACCCTGCCTACAAGTTCCGCATCCCTCTATGTTGTGACCCCAGTTACTTCTCTGTGGCTCTAGGCGAGTGACTGAAGAGCAGTCCTTTCATCAATGTGGATTAGAAATGATATCGGTAGGAGCGCCTGGGTGGCTCAGTGGGTTTAAAGCCTCTGCCTTCAGCTCAGGTCATGATCTCAGGGTCCTGGGATCGAGCCCCGCATCGGGCTCTCTGCTCGGCGACGAGCCTGCTTCACCCTCTCTCTCTGGCTGCTTCTCTGCCTACTTGTGATCTCTCTCTCTCTCTGTCAAATAAATAAATAAAAAGTCTTAAAAAAAAAAGATAATGGTAAAAAACAAAACTTACATTTGTGAAGCACTTTACAGAGCCAAAGTGCTTTTATGTGTATTTAAAGCTCGGAAACACTGCACTTCCAAAAAAAAAAAAAAGGAGGGTGTGGATAACTCAGGGACATGGGAAGAAACCATGAGAGCTTTCACCTATGTTTGACTTTAATTATTTTAGAACACCTATAATGCTTATCTTAAAATGAACACAGTGCATTGGTATTGGTACATGAATTTCATTTAGAAATAACTCTTCGTTTTTCTGCTATGTGTGACATTTATACACAACAGCATAAACATAAATATACGTATGTGTACAACAGGAAGAAAGAAAAATAAGAGAAAAGAGAAGAGAAGAAAAGAAAAGAGAAGAGAAAAGAAAAGAAGGAAGGAAGGAAGGAAGGAAGGAAGGAAGGAAGGAAGGAAGGAAGGAAGGGGGAAAGAAAGAGAAAGAGAGGAAGGAAGGAAGGGAGGGAGGACCGAAGGAAGGAAGAGTTTTTTTTAAAGGCTCAATACTCTGAGAACTACTGGTTTCTGTGCATAAGCATAATGAAGGCACTTTATTTCCCAAGATCATCAGATAAAAATAACTATAAGGATGGTATTAGAAAACTGGTCATCTACAAACTGATTTTATCTCTGTCTTTTAAAATCTCACTATTTTTTTTTAAGCATGGGCTCCTAAAGAATTAAGTGAAAAACAAAATTCCAATAAATCAATTTGGATAATTATCAACTCTGGTAAAAGATTTAGTCAAAAGATTAAAACCCCCGGCTAAATGAGAGTTTGAGATTCTCTATAGATTTCAAATTATCCTTGTGATCTATTACATCTCATTATCCCTGACAGCGGATACCGTGCAACACTGGAATCCAAACCCCACAAATCTGAGACGTATTCTCCTTAAATCTCTTGCATGTACAAAGCTGACAGGGACAGGCAGTTAATGAACCTGTACGTGGTTTTGCTTATATGTGTGTCCAAGCAATGGAATCAGTTTTGTTAGCTGATCCCAAGGTTCAAAACAACGTAACTTCATTAAGAGGCAGGAATTAAGTCTTCTCTGATTTTTTTTTTTTAAAGATTTTATTTATTTATTTGACAGAGATCACAAGTAAGCAGAGAGGCAGGCAGAGAGAGAGAGGGGGAAGCAGGCTCCCTGCCGAGCAGAGAGACCAATGTGGGGCTCGATCCCAGGACCCTGAGATCACGACCCGAGCCGAAGGCAGAGGCTTAACCCACTGAGCCACCCAGGCGCCCCAAGTCTTCTCTGATTTTAAAACGAGTGTGTAGTTTTTACTTAATAGCTGTAGGTAAGATTTTCTCCTCTCTCTTCATTTCTATTAACAGCTTAAGCTTCAAATGATTTCTAATGTAAATGAGTTTTTTAGGCTTCCTGGCTTGGCAGCGGTCTAGGAACCTCTTGACAGAGTGCTCTTACCAACACACATATCAAAGAAGGTGGTAATTCTTCTGCTTACTGCTAAATTCAGATGAAAAGTCAGCTGATGAGAGACACGGTATTTTTTTTTTCCCCAGCCACGTTAAAGGGTATCAATCAGGGGTAACTGATTACAAACCATAACCACTTCTGGTTAAAAGATAAGACTTTTTATAGAGATTTTTAATAACATAGCTGCGAAGTTAAGAACTTATGGGGCCTTCCTGTTTCCCTCTGTCTTTTTTTCCATATACTTAACGACCCAAGCCGGTCCAAAAAATCCGAGGACCAAATTAAAACTCATGCTTCAAATTGATTGAGCAATACCGTTACCAAAATGAAACATTTAAGTATGGTCCCCAAGGCAATTCACCAGCAAGCATTTGGTTTGCATTTACAGTCGGCATTCAGAAAAGGGAAATGAAATATCTATCAGGTCTGTTTAAATAAATACATAAATAAAACCTGTTTATATCTAAGTTAATAAGGCAACACTGAATGAGATCCCAAGATTGTTCTTTCAATTAGTTTTTCCTTGAACCCTCTAAGCTTTTCTACTTTGTCATCCTATTTTGGGTTTTTTTTCTCCCCTTTTCTTTTTTTTTTTTCCCCCTTTTCAATAAAGAAATATTTCTTCTTAATATACTTAAAAAACAACACTTTACGGTGCTTGTAATTAACTGGAAAACTTTTCCATAGAACAGGCACATATTAAACTTTTTCGAAGTGGAACTTTGTCTTTTGAAAAATGAGTTTGGCAAGAAGGGACGGTTACTTGAGCTTTTTCTCAGTTTCACCTCACTATTGTTGACATGTCACTGCCCAGGAGGCGGATATTTTACGATAAACCTTTAAAATAAAGAACTAAGATTAAGTGTTCATTTAAAGTATCATTCAGATTTTGACAGGATTTAGTGTCTAATCCACATTTGAGTATTTTTTTTTTTTTTTTTTTTTGCCAGCCCCAAAATGAGCCTGCTCACTTGTTCTTTGTATCTGGACCTAGATGCATATACATACATCTATTAATGCATCGCGATCTTCTGTTGCACGGAAAATTTTCGTTTACTCCTAGTGATTAGTTATACAATAATGCCGGCTACGTCATTATTCTAGGCATTCAAGACAACTTTTTAGCATGAAGATAATCAACAAATGGAAGAATTCTCTTTTTTAAGATTTTTATTTATTTGACATAGAGAGATCACAAGTAGGCAGAGAGGCAGGCAGAGAGAGAGGGGGAAACAGGCTCCTTGCTGAGCAGAGAGCCTGATGCGGAGCTCAATCCCAGGACCCTGAGATCATGACCTGAGCCGAAGGCAGAGGCTTTAACCCACTGAGCCACCCAGGTGCTCCTGGAAGAATTCTCTTAATGACGTGGTTGTCCCTTTAAGTGAAACTGACTTTGCCAACTCTCACAGATGACTCATTGATCATCTTTATGGTCACTACCTATCTGAAAGACAAAAAGAAAAAAAAAGGTCTCTTAGCTGGGGACTAGATTAAAGCAAAGTCGAGCCCTCGAGGGCCCCTCTGAGCTTCCAAGCTTTCACAAGTTCCGTGAACTTTCTGGGTAACACAGTAGGGCTATCTTCCATCCCCATCGTTATGCTGAGTCCGAAATAAGGCAGCCGGTTAAAAACTCCAGTAGAGAATGACAACAGGGGAAAGCGACAGTGCAAAAAGCAGGCACAGGGACTACGGAGCACAGCGGCCTGAAGCCACCTAGTTCAGGTACAATAGTTTCCAGGCGCCACAAGCATTCAACTACTCCAGTAAAGTAATTGATTATGTATAATTAAAAGGCTAAACTGTCCAAAATTCTGCAGATGATGGCAACAACGGCAACAAAAAAAATCACAAAGTGTAAATACAGATAAAAATGCACCCTTGTGAGGCGCCTGCTTGGCTCAGTTGGGTTAAGCTCCTGACTTTGGATCGGGTCATGATCTCGGTGTCCAGGGATGGAGCCCCAGGTTGGGCTCCCTGCTCAGTGCGGAGTCTGCTTCTCCCTCTGCCTCTGCACCCCCCCGCCCCCAAGCTCTTGCTTGCTCTCTCTGTCTCTCTCAAATATCTAAAATCTTTTTTAAAAACTGTACCCTGTATCTTCTTAAAAAATACCGATATGCTCTTTTCATTTTTCTGTCTCCAAATTTACACCCCTGCCCTTTTTAGGATATTAAAACATAAAGCTGCTGAGCAAAAATTTTTTCTAGCACTTAAAGTAGTAACCTTGTCCTATTCTCTTAAGACTCACTTTTGTGGGGCGCCTGGGTGGCTCAGTGGGTTAAAGCCTCTGCCTTCGGCTCAGGTCATGATCTCAGGGTCCTGGGATCGAGCCCTGCATCGGGCTCTCTGCTCGGCAGGGAGCCTGGTTCCCCCCCTCTCTCTGCCTGCCTCTCTGCCTACTTGTGATCTCTCTCTGTCAAATAAATAAATAAATAAAAGACTCGCTTTTGTTTCCTTCCTTGGGCTCAATGAAGGAGACGCTAGCATTCTCTCTGAATGGGAAACCGAGCTCTTGCTAATACCCTGAATCGAGAGAGAACTAGGCACCCGGGCCAGTCTGCCGTGCAGGGCTGAGAAGCAAGCACCCGGGCCTCCCTGGAGATTTGGATGATACACCCTCCATGGAGGATGGAGCTGTCTACACTGGCGGGAGGTGTAGGGGAGAGGAACTGGGTCCAGGGCAGAAAAGGCAAGGACGGGTGCAAATTCAGAGATACTACTACGTTGGCAGGAAGACTTGGGGCTCCCAGTGCATGAGAACGACACCTGTGTATTGGTTTGAAATGGGAAGCGAGGTAGTTTGCTGACAGCGAAGGGTAGGTTAGGGAGAGAAGACTGAGTGCGTTCTCCAGAGGGGAAGAGTTTCTCAAAACATGGTTGCCCTCCCCCCAACCCCAGCCCCAACCGAGCCCGAAGGCGTTTATGGAGACCAGAACCAGCACTCCAAGGCTCTCCAGGGCACAAGAAGGGAGGCTCTCTAGACTGACGGTGCACTTGGGGGCGAAGCGAACCGAGCCAGACGCCAAAGCCCTCGGGGCCTGTAGGGGTGAAGCTCAGAAGTCCGGGGAGGAGAGCTGTGTGGCCTCACCGGGCTCATTCCCTCGGGAAGGCTCTAGTCTGGCTCTGCTCTGTGCCACGGTCCCCGCCCGACAGCTCCCCCCTGGCACAAAGGACCGGTCTCCAGATGTGCACATGACGGCCAAGACAGCAGGGAAAGGCTGCGGACACATCAGCAGGCATGCACCACCACCGCTGGGAAGGTCAGTGTCGCTCAGGCAAGCCAGCCTTCGGATAAGGCACACGTGCCAGTGGCGGTCCCCAGGCGCACTACGGGACGGCATAGGGTTTTCTTTGGGAAACTGGACGGTGGAGAGGCGGGCAGCCCTGCATCCTCTTACTGAAGAGGATGGCTGCATATTCAGATGGGTGCTAGGGGGACACAAAGACCTGGCCGCTGGCAGGTGATGGGGCTGGATTTTACACGTTTCACTTCTCTAAGAATTATGCCAGACCTGACAACCTCCCTTGCAGCTGGAGGTAGCCACTTGGTATCGTACTACTGGCCAGTGAGACCTCAGGGGAAGTTCCCATCAAGAGCTTTCCTTCACAAATAAAAAGGAAGAGTCTTGTAAGGAGGTTTCTGCCTTGCCACATAGTCCCCCTTCTTCATTCTTTCAGCCTGGAGTACAGCATGACCATGGAGGGGTGGCAGCCATTCTGGGGTCTTGAGAACAAAAGCCAAAGCAAAGAGCAGCAGCCAAAAGGAGAAGCCAGGTATGCTGACAACATCCTTTAGCACTAGCTCTAGACTCATCATTTCGCACTCCTCTAAACAAGAGAAAAATAAACCCTTTATTTAAGTCACTGTTCGAGCTTTCAGTTACGTACAGCTGAGCCCATTCTCAACCTCCTTTATTTTTGTCCTGTTTCTCTTTAAATGTGTCGTTATATTTTTTAAATATTTTATTTATTTATTTATTTAAGAGAGAGGGAGAGGGAGAAGCAGACTTCCCACTGAGCAGGGAGCCCAACTCAGGGCTCAGTCCCACGACCGTGAGATCATGACCTGAGCAGAAATCAAAGGCTAGACGCTCAACCAACTGAGCCACCCAGGCGCCCAAATTTGTCAATATTTTTTGAGAACGATTATCGTCCTCATGAAATTTATCTCAACATTCCTCTGGCATCTACCGCAGCATCTTACAATCAATTTAATGAACATCGAACTGATATAAAACAATTAAATCATCAGAAAATAGAATAGCCCAGATACATATATTTTTCATCTAACTTAGAACATTGGCTAAGGCATCTTCGTGGCCCGCCCCTACCAGAAACCCACTGAAATGAATGAATAAAACCAAAACCCAGAGAAAAAGCTGCATCAGCAATAAACTAAGCAGAGAGGATATACTAAAACCCTCAAGAAATATTTGTTAACTGTAATACAGAGGAAACTCGATTGAAGACAGTTGCTGAGAGATGACTTGCTACTTTCATTATTTGACTGGCAAAAAATTAGAGTGCCTAAGTACCAACTAAGAAGGAAATAGAAAAGTATGGGAAATGAAGGCTGTCTCACAGTACCCATTATTTCTTCCTAAGATGGAGAGGCAGGGAGCCAGAGGCTGAGGCCGGGGAGGACCACGGGCGGGATGGGCCCACTCCCCATCCCAGCAGGAGTATTTATAGAGGCAGAGAGACGTGGTCACACCAGAAAGAAAGCAGGGCCTTGCCTTGACATCCTTCTCGCTGAGACAGGGAAGAAACATCCCAGCGCATCGAATCCAGCGTTGCATGACACCCACTAACCCATATGAATGCCCTGGCGTGGGGGGCATTCTTCAACTCAGGGGCTCAGCTGAGAGAAGCAGCAGACTACACTAAAAACTAGACTTGGGGAGCAAGACGCTGGCGCTGTGATTTCAAAAACACCATGCCAAACGCCTTTCGAGAAAAAGTTCCCTTTTCCAACCGTGCATTCCTTCCATCAATCCATAATGAGCACCTACTATGTGCCAGGCATTGCTGGAGGCACGGAGGGCGGAAGGGTGCAAAGAGACACAATGCCCATGCTCCTGGACTTTACACTCTTTTGGGGGTGTGACTACTGCCGGGAATAGTCGTCTTCAGTCAGGAATGGATTAGATGAGGAGAGGTAAAATGGGCCAGTTGGAAGCTTTAAAAAAAAGGATTCTACAACATGAAAGAAAAAACAATAGCATGGAAGAAAAAGAGGTTAAATATATTTCTGAAGAAGATGCATCACAGAACCAGCACACTGTAAGCTCCCCCACAGAATTCTGGCCCAGGAGCGGGGCCTGTGGGGGGGGACCCTCACCCTACTCTGGAAACTTGGAAGGGCACATCTGGGGTATAACAGGGACTCTGTGGATAGCAGGGGTAAGTAGACAAAGCAGAAAAAACAAACCCCGTGAAAGAGAATAAAGGGGCTAAGAGAAGAAAACAGAAACTGCCATTAGCAGAAGGTTCGAAGTCAGGAGCAGTGATCAAAAGCAGATAGCAGCAAATCAAATCAGTGTTGTACATAACACACCTCACGGGATATTTCCGAACGAAGCAGAAACTACGGTGAGGAAAACAAGTGGAGGGAAGAGAATAAAGCCGCAATACACCAGAGAATAAAATAACTGGTATAAATATGAAAAAGGAAACAACCTGATCGTCACTTGATTGACTACCTGAAAAACTCAAGAATCAATTGAAATTTTTTTTTTTACTATTTCAAAATCATCAGTAAGAATATACAGTCTATTCAAAGAAAACCATAAAACTTGAGAGACCTAAAAGATTTGGATAAACGAAGATGATTCACACTATAAAGATCTCAATCCGTCCCCAAATTAATCTGTAAACATGCAGAAATTCCAATTAAAATACTAACAGAATTTTTGGGGGTTAAGGGCAGTGAGGTTTCTCCAGGGACGGAATTTCACAAATTCTTAAATTTGTGAGTCTGACATTCAACACTGGTTAATGACTTATTAAAAACTGGGTACCTCCAAATTATACACCGTTGGCTGAAATCCATTTCCTGTAAGGGAAATATTTAAATGAAAATATTAAATCACAAAATTAAAAATATGGATTTAAACACCCCAGTGCCATTTTTCACCCACCAAATAGACAGTTATTTCTAAAAGTGTATTATTACCCAGCATTTTTTTTTTTTTTTTTGGAAAGAGGGAATTTTTTTTTTTTTAAGATCTTATTTATTTATTTGACAGAGAGAGATCACAAGTAGGTAGAGACGCAGGCAGAGAGAGAGGGGGAAGCAGGCTCCCTGCTGAGCAGAGAGCCCGATGCGGGGCTCGATCCCAGGACCCTGAGACCATGACCTGAGCCGAAGGCAGAGGCTTTAACCCAATGAGCCACCCAGGTACCCCTATTACCTAGCATTTTTGGTGAAGGTTTAGAGAGTTGGTTAATCTGATAATAGCACAGACTGCTGGGAACTTTTCTCGAGAGAAATCTGTCACAAAAAATAAAGACTTCCAGAGTCTGCACAGCCTTTGATTCGGCAAGGCCCCCTGTAGGCACCTACTGTAGGAAAATGGTCACGGATATTACAGCACTATTTGTAATCATAAACACTGAAAACAGTCTAAGGGGAATAGGTGGTAAATAAATTATGATATGGCCATGCAACAGCATGCTATCTACCCATTAAAAACAAAAGTGTAAAAAAAAACAAAAAAACCACAACAAAAAAAACCCCAAAAGCGTACTGGGTACCTGGTGGCTCAGTTGGTGAAGCGGCTGCCGTTGGCTCAGGTGGGAATCCCAGGACCCCGGGATCCCACATCGGGCTCCCTGCTCAGTGGGAGTCTGCTTCTCCCTCTGCCTCTCTCCTCCCCGCTCTGCTTGCTTTCTCTCTCTTTCAAATAAATAAACAAAATCTTTTAAAAAAATAAAAAATAGGGGTGCCTGGGTGGCTCAGTCATTAAGCATCTGCCTTCGGCTCAGGTCATGATCCCAGGGTCCTGGGATCGAGCTCCGCATGGGGCTCCCTGCTCAGCAGGGAGCCTGCCTCCCCGTGCTTGTGTTCCCTCTATTGCGGACTCTCTCTCTGTCAAATAAATGAATAAAATCTTTAAAAAAGTAAAAATAAAAAATAAAATAAAAGCAAAAGCACGCATCTAAGGCTATTTCAGAAATAAATGTGTACAAGGACAGATGTACGATGATATTAAAAATCATTATTACTAGTAGTAAAAGCTACAGACTACTGAAATATCAATTAAAAAGGAAACGGTTCAATAAATTCAATGTATCCACACTATGAAGTACACGGAACTTTAAGAACAATAAAAAGGAGGCAGATTTAACTATAGGGATGAGGAAGCTTGTCTGTGACACACTATCTAGGGCAGAAACCAAATAACTGAACAAAATGTGCATTATGACCCTGTTTTTATAAAACAAACACATCAAAAATTAGGTATGCATTAATATAATATAATATATAATGTAACACAGAGATAATTAACCTTTCTTGAACCTTTACCATATGCTAGGTTCAGTACTCAATTATTTACTTGTGTTATCTCACATAATACTGACAAGCCCATGAGGTAGGATTATTTCTATTTGACAGATGAAGAAACTGAGGCTTACAGAAATGAACAAATATGCATCCATTCGCACAAAGTCAATAAATGGTAGAGCAGAGACTGCAGCCCAGCCAGCCTGAGACCAGAGGCTGTACTATTCATACTGAGATGCACAGTGTGCACAGAAGAGGCTCAAACACCTAGTGTAAAACAGTTTCTCGCACAGGCCAAAGGGAACCTTTTTATATTACATGTTTTCTTCGCAAGAAAACACTACTTTTAAAACTTAAAATTAAGGGGCGTCTGGGTGGCTCAGGTGTTAGGCGTCTGCCTTCGGCTCAGGTCATGATCCCAGGGTCCTGGGATCAAGCCCCGCATCAGGTTCCCTGCTCAGCGGAAAGCCTGCTTCTCCCTCTCCCACTCCCCGCTTGTGTTCCTTCTCTCGATGTCTCTCTCTCTGTCAAATAAATAAATAAAATCTTAAAAAAAAAAAAAAAATCAAGAGGAGTCTTTAAAAAAAAAAAGATTCCTTATACAGTATCTGGGAGCTGGAGATTGCAGTCAGTTGACTTTAACTTTTAAAAACTATACAAGCAATCTAAAATAAAATTGTATCCTCTATTCTTGTGGGCTTTTTTTTTTCTTTTAATAAAAAGCATTCTAGGCTCTAGGGGGAAAAAATCTATACATTGATAGACTGTGGTATCAGTCCCATCAACAGCATAATCTATTGGTTCTAACAAACAATTTATTTTCGTGCTCTGGTCTCAGAAAGCATGTTGTAGCTTTTTAGCACAGATGTTATTGGGGGGGGAACCCTGCTTTTTATTGACCCATATTAAGTATAAACTCAGCTGAGTCACCAAAGCCTCTTATGATCCTAACCCAAATAAAATTTCTCCAACCCAGTGTGGTCCTTGCAACAAACTCCAAAAACATATTGTAAATAGCTCAGTTGGCAAGAGAAACTCAAGGGAGACATATTATTGCTTCTTTGTAAATTCAGTCTTACTTCCTTTCATAGGAAAAAAAAAATCCTTAAATGGTACAGCACCAGCAAACATTTGGCTCAGATCCTGGCATGAATGTCAAGGCATCTGTCTGCTGCTAACCCGCTATCCTACAAATGAAACAGAAGTAGGATCACTGTATGGCCCTTCACTTATTCTACAGTTAATTATTGTTGGTATATTACAGCTATAAACAAAGGGAGGCAAAGAAAGACTAGTTCTATAAAAGTGATCGCTGACTCTCAGATATTTTTGCCCCGGCTATCATTAGCTATAAATGAATTGCCCAAGATGTTAAGAGTCTCAAAAAAATCAATTGATAGATACGAGGGTTTTTCTTAAAGAAAAAAAAAAAAAAAATGCTGCTGACTCCAAGACATGTGTGAATTCAAGTAATAAACTAAATAGGGAGGTAAAAGGTCAAATAAGGGGGTAGGGGTCACCCAAAGGGTGCAGCCTCTTTAAATGGAATAAGCAGAAGGAAATGACTTTAATTCAATTAGCTCATCCAGAAACCTGGGGCATGGAATATATAAAATGATACGAGGGGAAATTTACTGCCCTGGGACTTCTCCATCTGTGGTTGCAGGGGAGGCTGCTGCTCCCCTTTTCCTCGGTGCATCTTGCTTTTGCATCCTCTCTTGTGTGGTCCAGATCCTGCCCAGCTGGCTTTTCCTGCTGCCAGCGGTAGCGAGGGCCGCTCCGGCTCTCACTGGGTGAGTGCTCCCCACATCCAGCCAGACCACGGGGTCTGGGACCGGCACTCTTCCTGCCCAACACCTACTTCACTTGCTTGAAGGGTGGTCCAGGACCACCTGCCTCAGATCATCTGGCGTGCTTGTCAGAAATGCAGATCTCTGGGTCCCGTCCCAGGCCTACGGGATCGGAATCCCTGGGGACGGCAGCCAGGAAGTGTCGTGTGAACACGTGTGCGGTGTATGCTCATTAGCACACTGACGTGGGGGAACCGATGAGTCAATGCACACTCTCTCACACATTATGTGCCGTTCGAGGAGCAATTTAATCATTGCTTTAGGTTTCAGTCACCATGTTTTAAACATCAAACCCTGCAGCTGGGATGCGGGCTCTGATACACAACACTGTAAGGTACGTAAAAGGAAAAGCATGACAAAGCAGCCAGGATGAAGGAGAGGAAGGTGTGGATCTCCCACCAAAAAAAAAAATGGATCCTTAACCAATTCCCATACTTTCCTTCTGTTCCCAAAGAAGCAAGCATTCTGAAAATAAACTTTAAGAAATTCTGTTTTATTTTTTTAGATTTTATTTATTTATTCGACAGAGAGAGAGATCACAAGTGGGCAGAGAGGCAGGCAGAGGGAGAGGGGGAAGCAGGCTCCCTGCTGAGCAGAGAGCCCGATGCGGGGCTCGATCCCAGGACCCTGAGATCATGACCTGAGCTGAAGGCAGAGGCTTTAACCACTGAGCCACCCAGGAGCCCCTAAGGAGTTCTTCTAAATGAATCATTTCAAGTATCTCATTTAAGGCTCTAAGACGAGGAAACACTGACAATTATTTCCTGATTTAGCAGTCTGTCAACACTGACTTCCTAAGGGCCAAATAAAATACTTTCTGGCTAGCCATCTTGTAGACCTCTAGCATTTAAGTGTTGATCACTTCCTTGGCAGCACTGGCTGGCTCAGTTGGGAGAGCCTGTGACTCGTGATCTCAGGGTTGTGAGTTCAAGCCCCTTGTTGGGAGTGCAGTCTACTTAAAAAAAAAAAAAAAGTGTTGATCACTTCCTTTATGAACCGTGTCTCCTCTTTCGGCTTCTGTGACTAAGCCCTTTCCTGTTTCCCTGCCTCTGATCATTAGTTCCTTGCAGGCTTCGTTACATGCTCTACCCAATCCTTAAAAGGGGATGCACCCCCAAACGACCTTGGTCTTCTATTCTGGTCACTACACACTGACCCCTGACACTTTTGCTCGCTACCTCGGCTTCATGGCCAAGCGCCACGCTGAAGACCCTCGGTCTTGCACCCCAATGTTCTATCTGAGCTCCTGTCCTCCACAGCCAACTGCCCACTGAACCTCTCCACCGGGATATGCCGGCGGCAGCTCAAAATCCACGAGTCCAAAACTGGGCTCTTCTTCTCCCCCCGCAAACCTGTTTCTTCCTTCGGGGTTCACACTCCTCATCCTCACACTACCATTGATCCCTACCAGAAAGCTGGGAGGTTTTCTAGAGCAGGGATAATCATCTTAAACTCAAATGCCTATGGCAGCACCTAGGGAACAAATTTATCTTTTAAGGGACAAGTGTCTAGCTCTTAACCTATCACTTCTATGTAGTATGCAAATTATATCCCATTTAATAGTCAGAACAACCCTTTGAAGCAGCTATCATTAGCTCTAGTTTTACAGGTGGGTAAACCAAGGCACAGAGAGTTGCTGTGGTTTTTTCTTTTTTTATGGAACTTGCTCAAGGTCACTCAACTAGTAAGAGCCAGGATCTGAATGCAGGGACTCCGGCCCACAGGTCACTACAGTGTGCTCTCTCTGAGAGAACCGGGTAGGGTGTACGATAATAAGGTGCACGGGGCCCAGAGAACTGGAGAATGCTTGCTCCAGGGCAGCCAAACTCTTTGCTGCTCTGTGTCCTAACCTTTTATTTCAGGCCTCCCCAGCACTCCCCCACCTCTCCGTAAGGTCCTGTTCATTCTGCTTCCTCGATCGCTCTCTCTTCCCTTCTCTCTCCTCTTCCCACTCCTCCTGAGCCACCACAGCCTTCGTGAAGCCCACGTCCTGTCACGACTGACGGCCGCTGGTGTGCCGGTCATCATGCTTGCCTCTCACTGGCCCATGCTCGACCGCCGGGCTCAGCAAGTGTTTCTGTCCAAAGGGCCAGGTAGGAGCTGTTTCAGGTTTTCCAGGCCATAAGTTTTCTATCACAATCACTCAGCTCCACCGATACTGTGTGACGTCAGCATAGAACAAATGGACAGGACTGTGTTCCAATAAAGCTTTATTTACAAAAACAGGCACCCCTTGCTCAATGAGGCCACTACCACAGATCTCTTAATAAATCCTACTCCTACCATGGAACTGAATTCGACAGAGTCCCCAAACCTTAGAGAATATGATAAAAATAGAAAAGTACCAGGAAAAAAACATGAGTGAATGTTTTTATAAGCACAGGGCAGAAAAAAAATCTATCTAAGCATTAAAAAAGACAACAACAACAACAACAACCAACAACTAATAAATAATTTGAATACATAAAAGTTAAATATCTCATGGGGCAAAATAAAACCATAAAACATCACAAAAAAAATATGAGTAAGAAACGACCGAGAGTGTAAGAAACAAAGAAGGGGCGCCTGGGTGGCTCAGTGGGTTAAAGCCTCTGCCTTCGGCTCAGGTCATGATCTCAGGGTCCTGGGATCGAGCCCCGCATCGGGCTCTCTGCTCGGCGACGAGCCTGCTTCCCCCTCTCTCTCTGCCTGCCTCTCTGCCTACTTGTGATCTCTCTCTCTCTCTGTCAAATAAATAAATAAAATCTTGAGAAAAAAGAAAAAAAGAAACAAAGAAGAAAAAACACAAACAATCAATATAGAGGAAAAGATGCTAAATCCCGTCATGACTTAAAATATGAAACCTAGGGGCACCTGAGTGGATTAGTCGTTAAGCATCTGCCTTCAGCACAGGTCATGATCCCAGGGTCCTGAGATCGAGCCCCGCATCTGGCTCCCTGCTCGGCGGGAAGCCTGCTTCTCCCTCTCCCACTCCCCCTGCTTGTGTTCCCTCTCTCGCTGTGTCTCTCTCCGTCAAATAAACAAATAAAATCTTTAAAAATAAAATAAAATATGAAAACTAACACACATAAAAATCTTTTTCCATTACCCCAGAGGCAAAACCGGTAAAGACTGCTTATGCACAAGCACAGAATACAGAGGGAATCAGATTCCCACAGGCGGGAAACACCCCGCATGTTTAGTGGTAGTGGGTTAGGTAAGCAAACAACGGCAGTTCTACCTAACGGAAGGGAACGCAGCAGCAAATACTTTCAGTGAAAGCTATGCTGCTAAGAGAAAAGTGGCCAACTGCAGAACTCTGTGTGTGTGTATGTGTGTGTGTGTGTAATGATCCTATTTCTGTTAAAATGTACAACCATATCCACGGCTTTAGGTCTATTTATATATATGTAGAAGAGGCTACATTTCAAGCAGGCGTTTTATCTAAAATGGCCGGAGAGGGTACTTTTTCAGTTTCGGATACGTGCGTCTGTATTATTTGAATTTTTGGTGCAGTAAGTTCATAATAATCGGGTAGTAATTAAGCCAATTAAAAAAATTAATACATGAGACAGAACACAAAGTGATTGTGGGTTCCTCCAAAGAACCTTCCAGAATTTCCCACTGCTTGGGCATAAGCGCCAAACTCCTGAGCATGAAACTGATGCCGGCGTGGCACTATGGCCCTGCCGAACTCTTCTAACTCTCAGTGACTGTCTCCTCTGTGTCACACACAGGTCCTGCTGCATTATTCCTGGAATCCACAGTTTTCGGAATATGCCAGGATGCATCCAACTTCTTTGCCTTTGCCAAGCCTTCTCCCTCTGCTTACATACAATCCTTGCCTTCTATACCTTGTAAACATTCATTCTCCTCAACCCCCTTCACAGGCAGAAACAACAGCCCCTTCTCTGGGTCCTCACTCTGCCCTACGATGCAGCTGCTACAACACTCATAACACCGACAGCCGTAAGTATGGACATAGTAAGAATAATAGTATTAATAATAGCTAATTAAGCACCTACGAGGTGCTGGGCACCTGAATGTCTCACATGCATTATCTCCTTTAATTCTCACGATAAGGCTCTAGAAGTACCATTATCTCTACCTTACAGATGAAGAAACTACGGCACTCAAAGGTTAATGACCCAAGATCATGACGGTTACTCGAAGTTCTGGGTTTGCAACGCAGAGGTATCTGACCACAGTTGTTTTATTTGTATATATGTGTGTGCCTACAAAACTCCCCCCACCAGATCATCAGCTTCTTCTTGGGGACAGAAATCCTGTGTGTCTCTATCTTCAGCATCTCGCACAAAGGTATGAGGTAGACGCCCAACAAATACTGAAGGGAGGCCGGCTCCTAGTATCATCTAGTTCCGCCCACTACACAATGCAGGAATGCCTTCGAGTTCCCTCAAAGATGATCTGCTTCTACCTGGATGGTTCCAGTGACAAGGACCAAGGCAGCCCGGTTCTATCCGATCGTTCTCCTGAGAGCTGTCTTTCGTGCTGCTGGACGTGCAATCTCCTTGTTCTGCCCTCTCGATGGACATCAGCAGCACTCTTCCTTTAAATCATAGGAGCTACGTACAGCTACATACAGCTCTCCCTCCCCTTGCTTCTTTCTCCCTCCTCTCTTCTCTCTCCCAAGCCAAACAATCTCGTTCCCCAAGGGACACGGTTTCCATATCCCTTCTTCCTTGCAGTTGTCCTACTCTGGATGACTTTGATTGGTCATGTTCCCTCTCACAGCAAGTCCTTCCATGTGAGAAGCACTTGGACTCAGAGACTACAAGTACTCAACACGGAGATGGCACGATTTTTGGCCTGGAACATCTTAGGGAATATACATTAAGTAGACAAGCAAACGTTCACCTGTAATTATTTGGAAACTAACCTTCGAGGTGCTCCCTGTGTCACGCCTGCTGTTGGGTACTTTGAATGCACTATGCGATTTAACTCTTCGAGGATTTATTATTGTTCCTACTCTACAGGTGAGGAAGTTGTCTCAACAAGGCTGAGAAATTGCCCAAAGGCTCGCTTGACTAGTAAAAATCCTAGCCAGGATCTGAACTCAAGTTTGCTGGACCTTAAAGCTAGATTCCAAGTTTTGAGAAGGGAGAGTCAGGCCAAGAGCAGGCAAGAGAAGGCTTAATGGAGAAGTCTCGAAAGGCTGTAACTGGGTGTGAGAGAGGCAGACTGGTCTCCCATGGAGGCAAGAGGAATGGGTATGGTGGGTGGAAGGCCTGGCCTAACCAGCAGGACAGGGAAAGCCTAGCCTGACTGGCAAGATGGAGGGGGGAGGGAGTCAGTTTATGGGGAAGAGTTTGATCATTCCAGATCATCGCTTTCCTCTAAAGCCCGGCAGAGTTGAGTCAGGAAGCAATACAGAAGGACTGCAGACTCTTGAGTAGGTAAGGAACATGTGAAAGCAATGTTTTAGGAAAGCTGGTCCAGCAGGAGAGAGGCGGAGACAACCGCTGGGAGCGGCTGCAGTGACCAGAGGCCACCTATGTTTTGGGACCTCAGCTAGGACGGCCGCTTCAGAAACGGGACACCAGTGCTAACGGCGGGATGTCGGACTAGAGATGAAGGGAGACTGGAGAACCGAGAATTAAGAACGATGCTAAGGTCTCCCGTCTGGGGAAGCAAAGAATGCTGGTATTACCGCCAGAAACGAGACGGTGAGGGAGAAGCGGTCTGCAGAACGAGAGGGAGATGCGGACGTGAACACACGTGCAATGATGGTGCACACGAAGCAAGAAGCTCCTGCCGTTGACAGAGGTCACTTCTGCTGCCTTTAGACTGAAGGGACTCATTTTTGGGGTGACATCCTTACGATGACATCCGCAGTCATTCTTACCCTGTCAGCAACATCACACACCACTTGTATAAATGACAGAAGGTAACTTTTCCTTGAAAGGTGGCGATTCCTTGCTCAGCTGCCATAAAGCACGGAGGCCTGTTTTCAAGGATACCACCTGGAATTAGCCTCACTATTCTGCCATTACACAAGGTAAGTCTGACTACGATTCTTCTATCCAGCACACTTCCTATGCCTGTTTTCCATCCCCCACAAAAAAAAATTTTCTTTAAGTGACTTTGGTCACTGAGGAAAGAAGTTACCTGATTTACCTCCTTTTACCTTGGATTTCAGGCTCAACTGTCTTGAAAAACAAACACACACCACTCTTTCCCTGGGTCTTCTCTACCCTCCAAAGCCTCCCCGTCTCATCTGTTCATCTCGCCATTTTGACTCAGTGACATTGCTTTCCACTTCTTTCCTCAAAAAGTACCCGGTTTAGCTTTATTATTCCCCCGCTGTATTTCTCCTCCAGGAAGAAGAGGAGAGACGGGGTCCTCGAGCTACAGCATGACCCAGGACACACGTTCTGAACACGGGTAGCCCAGAATAAGCTACTTCTAAGTTTAGCTCTGAGACGGGATGACGACCAGAAAGCTTTGCCTGACTCACCGGATGCTGTGACAACCGAATGACATCGTTATGGCTTAATACCCAAAGCGTACAATAAAATTCGGTACAGTTTGCTGGCCTGAGGCCATACAATCTGGTTCCAGAGATGCACTCTAAATCTCTGCATGCCTGGGACAATCCCAGAAGCCCTACAAGAAGCAACACCCAGCGGTGCGCTCGGAGTCCCAGTGGCCACAGGCGCGCAGGCCTTTTTGTTTTCAGAACTCAAGCAGAACTCATTACCCCACTGCCATCTTTAAAGGATAGTAGGCGTAAGAACACAAAAGACAAGGAAATAAGCAGGACAGGCATTCTACTTTAATTGCAAATAAAAAAGACTAGTTTTAGTACAGTGTGTTTACTGCAAAACTATTTACAGTTCTGTGTAAACAGAATTTGGAAAAGCTGATTTTGAATCCCAAGTAAATCGGAGAGAGAAAAAAAAATACTAATAGAGGATCTGTAGTCTCAAGATACTCCTTTTGGGGCGGTAATAAAATCGGCATTTCGTTTAACTTAAAAATAAAGTTTCGAGTAAGAACCTGACTGCAGCAGAAAAACAAAGTACCTGTGAGTTTGATTTTGGACAGCCGCGCCAAAATTCCTGGCAAATCATCCAGATGCAACTTCATCTCCTTCCAGTGCTTTTCATCTTTTGTCTCTTTCCCCGCATCTAGGGAGCCTTCGATTATGGAGGCTGATTCCAGTTGGAGCAATTCTTTTTCACTTGGCTTTCTGGATAAAGGTAGGCTGGGGGGCGGAAGAGGTCTCGTTTCACAGATTTCTGCTTTGGCCTGACCCAGAGGTGTTTTCTCAAGGAAAGGAGATGTCACGGGTTCTGGCTTCCGTTTTACTTGCTGGTTGAGGCTTCTGTTCAGTTGTGTGACATACTAAATAAGGAAAGTGCATGTTACTGTAAACCCAAGGCCCAAAATGCTCTTACACCGTCGCTGGGTAACACCTCCCATCAGTCTGTTACAGCACTTGATCTTCCTATACCTTTGTAGATACATGCTGAATTAACGAATATTCGAGTGTTTGTTACACAGAAACCACTACACGAAGAGGTACACTGAACCTAACGGACACCTCGGTGATGGTTTTTAATTCTATGGTTTAGAAAAATCCTGGACATTTAAGTTCCTTGAAAGAAAAATGAATTTCTTATTCCCTCCAACATGATCCCTAACATGGTACCAAATACAGTGAAAAATGTTCTCCCGAGTCAACCTGTTGACTTTCCACGTTTCTAGGCAAATGGTGCAGAGAAGGGCATGGCGGCAGGGAACAATTCAGGGCTCAGTGACGGGAAAGCACTGTGTATGTGGAAAGAACGTCAGCTTTACCGTCTGACAGTCTCTATGGCTCACTAGCAAGAAGCAGTAACTATTACTAACATAGTGAAGCACTGTGTAGTTTTACATAATATAGATCTTCAGAGTTTCTAAAGTATATATATATATTTTTAAAGATTTTATTTATTTATTTGACAGAGAGACACAGTGAGAGAGGGAACACAAGCAGCAGAAGAGGGAGAGGGAGAAGCAGACTCCCCGCCGAGCAGGGAGCCAGATGCGGGGCTCGATCCCAGAACTCTGGGATCACGACCTGAGACGAAGGCAGACGCTTAACGACTGAGCCACCCAGGCGCCCCTATAAAGTATATATCTTATCTGTGCTTCTTGAAGTCCATTTAAGAAGTCAGATCATTATCAGTATCTCTTTCTTTAACTTACAGAAGAGAAAACCAAGGCTCAGAAATAAAGTGACAGAGTCAACAACCAGTTAGTTGTAACTGACAAGAGTCAACAACCAGGTAGTTATAAGAGGCCCTGGTCCTCGGAGCCATCTACTCTGATAACCAGTAGAGTGACTTTTCCGTTATATCACAAAGACTTGAAATTACACACACTAGTCCTAGAAAGGAATTAAGAACTCGTGAATGAACTCAGAATTCTGTGGACATAAGAAAGGCATTATACATACTTGGGTTTCTCTTCTAAATACTCATTATCCCTGATCCCCAACTTAAGAAATCTGAACATTTCTGGAAATGTCATCCCTTATCAAAATAAGGAGCTTCGTTAAGCTTTTAAGTTAATTTCACACTTTTAAGTTAAAGTGGGCATTCTAAGTTAAAAAAGAGAAGCGTCAAATCAGATTTGAGACTGTCAACTTGCTAATCGTTCACGCTTGCATCATAATTATGAGTTTTTAGCCAACATTTCTCCATTCTATACTTTTCTATTTAATGGCAAATGTCCTCACTGGTAATTAAGAATAAGCTATCACGTTGCAAACAGTATAACGGGGCCAACCTAGAGGACCAGAACGTAGGAGTAATGCCCACTATAAAATGCCTAGCAAATTCTAAAATCTCAATTTGCTTGAGTCTACTCAGAGGTGCCTGCATTTAAAAGACTTTCAGATGCACTGCTGATATAGGAAAACAGGAAGGTCACACTGTTAAAGAAATTATTTCTATATCACTAATATATTCAAAGAACTTTAAAGAATTTAAAGAGATGTATGATAACGGGTCAGCTTTTCCTAATTTTCTCCTAGGTGAAATATGCCAGAAGTTTTCAATCTTTCTCCAAACTTAATCAGTTAAGTTCAAGATCATACTTTTAACCTCAAATGCCAGGACTACTCTGGTTTCAGTTAAGAATAATCAAAACAAGGAATTAAAGTTTTGGATAAACTCAAAAGGACACTAAATAAAAGTCTTTTCCAAGTGGTACTTCTTAACAACTCTTCTTTTCATAGGAATTTCTCAAATTCCCTCATACAAAGAAAGTAAAGGCAGACAGCAGCAGAGAGAGGATGGTCTTCTGAACATACCATACGCTTGAGGAAGGTCAAGTGCTGAAATGTAATCCACTGCTTATTGACGCTCCTGAAAAGATGCATGAATGTGTGAGGGGATTCCCGCATAGCTCTTCTCTCTAGATACCGGACACATCCTCCTACCCAACCTGTAATAGAGAAAAGGGGAAGACAGGGTTCATATGATTAGTGCTTCTCACCAAATGCTGACTGCACCTACCCAGAAGCAAACTGGCCATCACCGTAAGCAATGGCACGTGTGATGGGTCAGAACTCTGATCGGATTCATGAATCACTGCCACGTATCACTAAGCGGAATTCTTCCGCAGGGATGAGGCAATTTTTCATTTTGGGATTATTATGCATTTATCATAAGAAATGCTGAAAATGACCACACTGTAGGTCTTTTTGAGAAAAACAGAAAACAATCAGTTCAGCCATTTTAAAAAATAGTGGAAAATGAGAAACACAGGTTTTCTCAGTAAGTGACAGTAACCTGGAAAAGACATTTCAGATGAATGCTTTGGCCACGCTGGGTTAAGACAACTAACCAACAGGGAGGGGAAAGAGTCCTCAGTGAAGTTTGGCTCTATCAATCTAAGCAGGAAGAAGCAAAATAGCTGCGGTCTGATTTTGGCTTTTAATCAAACCAAACCTTCTCTCAAATAACAAACCCAATGCTTCCGTGTAAGGTCATGTAAGCGACGGTCCCATGGCTTCCACGGCCCAAAATATTTCTCGTTCTCTGCCACCTTCACTCCTCTCCTCTTGCCGTGTCTAGCCACTTTACGACAATTGTATCCCACTGCATACTGTCACCAGGAAAATGCAATTATGGGGTAATTTCTAAGCTTCAACTCATTTCCAGGGCCATGATGCCTACTTCTTCCAATTGCTCTCCCAGTATCTCCACACGGACGGGTTGTAATCGGTGGGTCTTCTGTGGGAAGCCCAGGATAGATATTACTTGCCCAGACACGTACTCATCACTCTCCACTAAGCACACCACACATTTCACAATTTGCTCATCTTTTTCGATGCTTCCCTGGCTGGCCGTGTCTTGCCTCCACTCTCCGCCCGTCAAATTTTCAAAGTCCCTTTTCAACTATTCTATCACTTTATACTCTTTTTTTATGGCACTTCTTCCTGCCAATTGTTTCCATTTGTTTCCATCACCATAGTTTTGGGTTCCTGGATGGCAGGGATTCTCCTTTGCTCACCTTGCTGCAACAGCTGGCAGAGCGCTTTCTCTACAACAGTGAGATCATGTTTGATGACTGGAATTTCTACATAACTTACTTGGAAGTATCATGCCCCTCAGGATACATGGCAATTATTTTAGACCAGAGGTAACTCACTTCCTTACTGGAGTCATACTCTCCAACCTCAGTTAATCATGAAATGCTTATTTTCCATATATGTGAATATGCGTTGCCTGCATATGCGTACAGGAGGGAATAGTAGCACTGAAATCGGTCCTCTGAAATTTCCTTTCAAATGAGTCCTGATACTCAAGGGTTTGCTTGTTTTGTTTGACGGTGTACAATTTTCCTTCTTTTGCCTCGACATTATTCTTTGGGAAGATAGGATTTTAATAGTAAAAGATCGTGTCGGGGCGCCTGGGTGGCTCAGTTGGTTAAGGATCTGCCTTTGGCTCAGGTCATGATCCTGGGGTCCTGGGATCGAGCCTCCCCACCCCTTCGGGCTCCATGCTCAGAGGGGAGCCTGCCTGCTCCCTCTCCCTCTGCCCCTTCCCCTGCTCGTGTGCATGTGTGCGCTCTTTCTCTCAAATAAATAAAATAAAAATATATAAATAAGAGATTATGTCAAAAAATATCAAAGTTTTATTATGTGGGCCTTAATTTCAAAACCAGTTCTGAGGTCATTTGGTCCAATGAGAAATACAAGTTGCTGGGAGGGAAGAACCACCTTGGAAAATACCTCTCAAGGTTAAGTGGGTCAAACTGAGATTTTACAGAATAGCAGTTAAGGAAAAAAAGAAACAGCTGGAAACTGCACTTTTAAATGATGAAAACACTTCACTCAGTCAAAACATGTTCCATTTCTATGAATCAGTGCCTAGAAATTGAAAGACATTTCAGCCCTGTGTAAACAAATGTAGGTTTGAAGATACCCAGAGCTTACGAGACTTAACATTAAAAATCTGGAAACGTGACCATATCCACCATTCAACATCACACTGAGTCACAATGGTAGACCTTTTAAAATGTGGTTACACAGACGTGTAACTGTAGGTCCTGAATTTTATTTAATGGCGATAAAATACTTTGAATTTTTAGAAGCAAAAGCAGACACAACCACTAGATACCTAATATAGTCACACTCGGCCTTTCTGCCACCCCTTCCCGCCATGGTGCTTCCATATCAGGCTCCTGTAATGATCTTTCAAAAGGATCATTCAGGTCGCACGGGCCACTTACTAGCAGATTTTTTGGGCAATTGTGTTCACGGTTTTGGGAAGCTAAACTGTCTTCGTACCATATTGAAAAGACTGATCCAGCTACAAACCATATGCAGCCCACTCACTAGAACTGGGGAACTCCGAGCTGTGAAGTGAGATTGTTTTTATAGGAAGCTGCAGGTAGGGGACTGAAAGGCAGAATAGCAGCTAACCTGAGGAATGCATACTGGAAAAACCTCCACACAGAGGTAACAATTCAAGCACTAAGAAAGGATGAGTTCTCCGAGAATCGGTGCCTAGGGTCATGATCAAAGAACATGTCAGGGATGACAGAAAAAAGAATCACAGACCTTTTTAAAAAACTTTCATTATGAAAAATTTCAGTCACAGACCCAGCTTCAACAACTATTAAAACCATGGCCAATCTTCTTTCATCTATACTCCCTCCCGCTTCCCACTCTTGCCCTCTTTTTGAACCAGAAGGGACCTTTGAGATCATCTCGTTCAAATGCCTCATTTTATAGACGAGTAAACTCAATTCCAGAAAACACAAATCAAATGGCCTGAGATTACACAGCCAAAAGAGGCCCATAAAATAACAATGTGATAAGAGAAGAGGAAGAAAGGAGTTTCACAGAGTCACTGTGATCAGCATTGCTCTGTGCTGCAAACGGCCTGTGATAGGTGAGGCCTAAAAACACGATTTGACCAAAAAGGAGTCCCTGGCTTCTCCTAGCCATCTCCAATACAGACCAGGAGCAACACATTCATCACACAGCCATGTATTATCATCAAAACTACTGGGGGCAAAACAATTTCCAACCTCCTCTTTAACATTTCTTTAACTAATCTCTCTAATGAATGGACAAACACGATTAATGGACAATTACTGAGAGTCAACAGTATAAACCAGGTACTGTTTTGGGCCGTGGGGGCACAGAAACCAGCCAGAGAGGAACTGTCCCTAATCTTCACAGGGTTTACATTCTAGGGAGAAACACATAATAAACCTGTATATAAATAAATGATTGCAATGGCACCTGAGTGGCTCAGGTCATGATTTCTGGGGTCCTGGGATGGAGCCCCGCATGGGGCTCCCTGCTCAGCGGGGAGCCTGCTTCTCCCTCTCCCTCTGCTCCCCCCACCCCATCATGCTCTCTCTCAAAGAAATAAAATCTTAAAAAAAAAAAAAAAAAAAAAAATTACAGACTATGCTAACCATGGGGAAAGAAATAAGAGTGATGTGAGAAAAGAGGGGCTCTACCTTAAATGGGGAGGTCAGGGTAGCACTCTGAAAAGGTGCCACTTGAGCTGAGACCTAGCCACGGAAGCACTTCCCACATTTAACATGTGGTCGTTACAGGTCCTTCAAGTGGCAGGATGTTATCAGGGCCCACGCTGATGGTAGAAAGCCAAAAGTCTGAGAGGGACTGTAGCCCACTATCTACAGCTGTCATCTTCTGTATCACTTTATCTTTATCGTGACAACATCATCGTTGTCAGCACAACTGTTTGTATTGGAACAAGGCTTCGGAATGAGGGCAAAGCGCTCGCCAGTCCTCATAAGGGAGCTTACAAGTAACTTATACCTCTTACTAGGAACTGAGGCTCTGAGAAACCAAGAGACTCATGGGGCCCCCAGGTTCTACTCCATCCTCTCCACCAGCCTCCACTCGGAAAACCGAAAGCAGCACCGGACACCACCCCTGCGGGGAAGGGGGACGGAGGCGGTGCGGACCACCGGGGCCACAATGCAAGACCAAACCCTAGCTCCACAGTGTCTTCATTTCAGGCTGCTCCAGAGGTCACTTCCCCCCACCGGTGCCCAGCCGACCTCGCCAAGGGCTCCCAAGGTTGCAACCAGCCGGAACCACGGCGTTGCACGTGGCCGCAAGATGAGAATTTTCCCAAAGCCGTGCCCAAGGACGGACGCCGTACCTGTCAGGAGGCGTGAGGAAAGAGTGTGAGGGGATGCGGCCATAACGGAAGAGTCCGGCTGCTCCCCGGGATCCCCGTGTCCTCCTCTCTCCTCACCGGCTGCTGGGGGCTGCCATCTTTCTTCCCCGCCCCCGTGGGAACGGGGCCGCTTCCTGTGCGTCACTTCCGGCGGGCGGGACGCGGAAGGAAAGGACTGCGGCTGACGGGGTTCGCCCCTGGACGGGCGGGAGAGTGCCGGGCTGGAGGTCGGAGGCCTGAGGTTCCTTCGAGAAGCGGGAGGAGCACGGTGTGGCTGAGTCTTCCCGGAAAAGAGGCGGCGCGCGGACGTCGGCCCGCGCCTCTGTTCCCAGAGATTTCCAGGCGTCCTCTGGCCGAGGGGCAGGGCTGGACTGCGGGCCCCGCGCCCTTCCATTTCAAGTCACGTTTGGGACGCTTTTTGCGCACTGAATCGTCGAGACACAGCGGTTCTTGGGACTATGCCTCCACCTTCCAGTCTGATCAGTGGCAGTTTTACTTTATTGGCTGTCAAGTGGGAGGACCGGTGAACTCGGGGTTGCTTGTCCCCGAGCCCTACCGGGGAGTGGAATCATCAGACTATCTCAGGATGTAGCAGGTGCGTGTGGTGGTTCATTTCGGGCTCTGGTGCGAGGGCTGTGTCCTCCCTTCACCTCTGGCCTTGTGACCTGCTTGAGCAAATTCCATAAGCCCCCCGAACTTCATTATCTAGCTGTACCACGGGGATAATGACATCTATTTTATAAGACGGGTGGAGAGAATTAAATAATGTCTCTCTAATGGGTAGCCAGGCACCTACTGTGTATAGGCTCTAATAAATGATCATTAGTGTTGTGACTACGAGAACAGTTCTCAAAGCCCTTCCTTCCTTCCTTTTTTTTTTTTTTTTTTAAAGGTAGGAGTTTCACAGGTAAAAGGACACTGAAGAAAAAAGACTGAGCTTTTGGAAGAGAGGCGAGAAATCGGTAACTGCATTCCATAGGGGCGATTTGTGTCTTCATGGATAAGGTAATAGTCGTTTTGGTTCACCTTTTTTTTTTTTTTTTAAAGATTTTATATATTTATTTGACAGAGAGATCACAAGTAGGCAGAGAGGCAGGCAGAGAGAGAGGGGGAAGCAGGCTCCCCGCTGAGCAGAGAGCCCGATGCGGGGCTCGATCCCAGGACCCTGAGATCATGACCTGAGCCGAAGGCAGAGGCTTTAACCCTCTGAGCCACCCAGGCGCCCCCGTTCTGGTTCACTTTAGCTAACATTGCTGGACACTGGATAGGAAGAATAAGAGGCTCTGGATCTGTGAGAGCTTACGCTGTGCTCCCAATGGGGTAGTGGGGGGGGGAAGAGGTTCAGTTAACAAGAGTCAGCATGATGGGGTCCTGTAAAAGGTATTGCAGAAATACAGATGAGATAACAGTTCTAATTGGGTCAGGGAAGGCCTCAGAGATTTGAACTCCACTCAGTTGGAGGACAGTAGATTTTTCCTGCAGAGGTGGGAAAGGACACCCCATGAAGAGAAAAACGGCATTAAATACTGTGTTGAACATTTTCAAACTCCTTATACTTTATCATGTGCTTTTATCAACATTTGGTGTTTATATCCATAATAGCAAGTCTTTTATTTATTTATTTATTTATTTATTTATTTATTTGTCAGAGAGAGAGAGAGAGAGAGAGCACAAGCAGGCAAAGTGGCAGGCAGAGGCAGAGGGAGAAGCAGGCTTCCTGGCAAGCAAGGAGCCCGATGCGGGACTCGATCCCAGGATCCCGGGATCACGACCCGAGCCGAAGGCAGCCGCTTAACCAACTGAGCCACCCAGGCGTCCCCATACTAGCAAGTCTTAATGAATTAACAGGTTGAAGCTTAGAGTTTTCTGTCATCTGCCCAGTCTCCTAGCTACCGAGTTCCAGAACCAAGACCAGAACCCCTGATACCTGTTCTTTCCACCATACCCTATAGCCTTATTCACTTGAGCCTCTTGAAGTGTCACAGCCTCTGTGATTTATAAAACACAGTATTTCAACCTTGGCTTTCTGTCAGAATCACCCAGAGGGCTTCCAAAATTACAGATGCCTAAGCCACTTAAAGACCAATTAAATCAGAAGGGGTGTGGAATGGAAGGAAGAGCCCTGTAATTTTCTTTTTAAAGCACTACAGGTGATTTTGGTACAAAAACGGAGAATTACTGGGTTTCAGCTTTTTTTCTTTTTTTACTTGACAACACAGCTATGTCTAGAAGATTGATTAACATGAATATTTCATATACTCAGAAAATACGAATTCCCAAGTGCTCTTGGTTTATGATTGACAAAGTGTTGAATAGACGTGTTCCTCTTTGGCTAACAGATTTTTCCTTCATTGTAAAACCTTCCCAAAAATGGAGGCAAGGTATGATCAAGTACACAACTTAATGCATTAGTATTTATTTACTTATCTTTTTTTAAAAGATTTTATTTCTTTGAGAGGGAGAACAAGCAGGGGGGAGTGGCAGGCGGAGGGAGAGGGAGAAGCAGGCTCCCCGCTGAGCAAGGAGACCGATGATATGGGGCTTAATCCCAGGACCCCAGGATTATGATGGGAGCCAAAGGCAGACACCTAACTGACTGAGCCACCCAGATGCCCCAGTTCATTGAGAGAAACCAGAGTGAATGTTTTATGTGAGACATGGCCTAAAAAATGAATACATCCTGGTGTGATTGGTCAGGAGTGTGTTCATCTATCTAAATGTCTGTAATTAAATTACCCCAGGTCAATAGTCTCAAAGCATACTCTGCTGAAAAGTAATCCCCGGAGGTGCTTGTGGAAAGAACAGGGTTCCATGGCTGTACACAATGATTTGGCCCCCATAGCTACAAGGGAGGCTGTGATTAGCTTGGGCTAGTCACAGCCCATCACTGGGGACCCTGACAGATTTGCTCTCCCAAATCACATCGAAGTAATGTTAAACCTGGGGAAGAAGTAAGGAATGGATTTTGGGTAAGCAACTAAGAGTCTGCCACAGGGGCACCTGGGTGGCTCCGTTGATCGGGTATCTGCCTCTTGATTTCAGCTTAGGTCATGCTCTCAGGGTCGTGAGATCAAGCCCCGAGTCAGGCTCCGTGCTTAAGATTCTCTTTTTCCCTCCTGCCTCAGCCCCTCCTCGCCTGCCCCTGCCCCTGCCCCTGCCCCACTCGTGCTCTCTCTGTAAAGGAGTCTGCCACAATTTTGTTGAACCTGCTGTTTTCCAGACATTTTGAACACAACCCATTTTGTGAAATGCCATGAAAACCTGGGAAATGCTAGCCTTACACACACACACACACACACACACACACACACACACACACACAAATAGTTCGGGGGATTGGAGTATGTTTGTATTGACAATTCTTACTTAGTCTAAGGTGAATCAGACTTCCTGATTTGAAACTATCATGTTTCATTAGACTGACTTTTACTGGACAGGTTTCTTTAGAACATGCCATGTAGAATAGAAGCCCTGTCCTTTACAATGTTGCCTACTGGGACTTGCAGAGGTAGGCCACAGACATCCGTACAGCTTGACCTTCTCATTTCATAGATTCGGAAAGTGAGGTCCAGAGAGGTTAATGTACTCTTAAGTGGTAGAACCTCCTCTCCAGACATCCAGGCCAGCATTTTTCTGTCTCATTATATTATCTCTCTCATCCCTTACTCAACCTGTAAAGTTATTAGTTATTAGTATAATAATTTAGTTATTTAGTTATTAGTGTATACCTTAGTTATTAGTAAAGTTTTACTAATAAAATGACATAAGGTGTGGATGTTACCAGGTATGCTGCTAAGACCCCAGCTTTTGGAAGGATGGTCATAGATTAAAATACTGGGTTTCAGGGCACCTGAGTGGCTCAGCCAGTTGGGCATCTGCCTTCGGCTCAGGTCATGATCTCAGGGTCCTGAGATCAAAACCCACATCCGGCTCCTTCCTCAGCAGGGAGCCTGCTTCTCCCTCTCCCTCTGCCTGCTGCTCCCTTTGCTTGTGCTCGTGCTCTCTTTGTCTGTCAAATAAATAAGTAAAATCTTAAAAAAAAATACTGAGTTCGACTTTACATCTTCTTCGGATTCAGTCTTTTGAGATTTCTGGTCTTCGGACTTTCTCCTCTCGGAATCTACTGCCACGACCCATCACCTTTGATGGTTCTTCTGGTCCCATGACTTTTGGGAGTGGGTGGTGACAAGACAGGCCTAGGTGCGTCCCTTGCCTGAGAGAGGTCTCCTGCTTGGAAAGGGGCCCAGAAGAAGGGTGGATGCTCAGAGTCCTAGTCCGATGCACTCCCACCGGGTCTAGCTCCGCTCACCAGGGTTAGAGTTTCGACATAAGTGGGTGTGTCCAGAACCTTAATGTAATCGTAAACAGTGGCTTTTAGCTGCCCTTGTCCTCCTTTGGAGGCTTAGTGAAGGTCAACTGCCGGTACAGTAGGCATCGCAGGTGTGAGGAAACGTGGAGTATTTCAGGACCCTGCCTTCAGCCGTCTGTCTCGACATGACAGTGCCTCCGAGTCAGGAGAGAGAAGTCACACCGGTTATTTGAACAGGGAATTTAACATCAGGATCAGCACATACTAAATTGTTCACCAGGTAATCAAAAGCATAAAGAGCGATCTCTCTGGCATCACAGAGGCAGCACCTGCAGGAAGCAACTACCACCTCTCTGGCTGGGGGAACAACAGGAAGAGGTCAGGGTTATTGCAATTTAGAAACTTCAAGGAACAGGAGCCCTGCACGACCTGCACTCTGGTCTCCGGCAGGCGGATCTGACCGGACTGGTTCTGAAAGCGCCCCAGGCTCAGCTGCTGCCGCCGGCGTAGAGAGGTCTGGGGGTGAGGTGTGCAGAGCCACAGGCAGCCCTGCGGCAGATAGGACGAGGGAGCCCCTTCTCCCTGTCCCAGCCTCGCAGCACTGCCGTCCCTCATTGGCAGAGCCAACCCCTGAGCGTGCAGGGGCGTGGCTTGCCAGCTCCCAGCTCCAGCACCAGTGAGGCGGGTATACAAGGTAGATTCGGAGTCAGGGCAGAGAAACAGCTGCGAGTTCTTATTTGAATAGATGTTGCACTCGAAGCGTGTGGCTCTGAGTTTACAAATCAGCCTCCCATGAGCTTGAGCAGCTTAAATCAGTTCCTCCGATCTGCCAATAGTTCCTCCAGGGTAACTGATAACATCAGGATAGGATCTGAGTCCAAGATTGTGCCCATCAGATCCAACACATCAGCTGTAACCGGCTGTGCCTTTCCCTCTCAGCTCCCCGGGGCCGCTTCCATACGTGAGTTTTGGGCTACCGGAAGGAAAAAGTGCAGTCCTAGAATGCAGAAGGAAGAAAAAAGCAGCACAGAGATGCACGATAGGAAATTCTATTCACTGCCAAGGCCTTCTGCCTTCTTAAATAACACTCTAATTTTGTGAAGGGAAGCAAGATGCCCAGCGCCTTACGTCAATCAGCGTACTCTTGGTCACGTTTCCCAGAGTTTGAATCCAGAGATGGCCACGTTACACAGTCTGGCTCGAAAGATAGGAGTAATTTTGTTTACTGCTGAAAAAAGCCAGGCGTGCCAAGGAAGGTGCTTGCTTGGCCCTTCCCCTTCTCAGGAAGCAGGGCTGAGGATATAGTTCCCGGCCCTGGGGCAGCCATATTGCCAACTACGAAGCCACAAGCTTGAGGACAAGAAGACAGTAGGAGGGAGGGTGGAAGAAACAGCCCAGTTTCTGGGTGAAATGGTTGAGCCAGGGACACGTGGGTGGCTCAGTCAGTTAAGCCTCTGCTTCGGCTCAGGTCATGATCCCAGGGTCCTGGGATCGAGCCCCAAGTTGGGCTCTCTGCTCAGCAGTGAGTCTGCTTCTCCTTCTCCCTCTGCCCCCCTCCCTGCTTGTGCGTTCCCTGTCTCTCTCAAATAAATAAAATCTTTAAAAAATAAAAAAGAAATTGTTGAGCCACTGCCCCAAGTCTGAAACATCCATTGCAGACTTATTGCTACAAGCATATTGTCATGCTTAAGCTACTGTGTAGTTTCCTGTTTTTCGCATCATGGATGATCAATTCCGACGAGTAGGACGGGATTTGAGCAACCTGGCATTGCAGCTTGCTGAAGACAGAAGACATGGAGAAACAGCTGGAGTCATGCCAGATATCCGAAAAGCATGTCCTGCTCAACAAAAAATAAAACAAATTTTGAATATGGTGGTTGTTTCTAATCCGATATCAACCCACAGTGGTTTGCATGACATCAAAATAAAAGAAGCAATTTTGTGCAGATGCGTTTCCTGTCCTTTTGCTTGTTATTTTCTGTGCGCCTGACTCCTTTGATGATGTCAAAATATCCTGCTTCCCCACATCAGGAGAGCATTCCTTTCCTGATCCCCTCCTCGGCATCCTGGGACCCCAGTGGAAGAATATAATGAAATGTTACAAGAGAAGCAGGAAACAAGTCCTTTGGGGCACTATTCATTGAGAAGATCATAACCCACTGAGAGCATCCTTAAACACACATTTTCTATTAGCTACTACCAACTCTTAAAAGTGGTTCTCACGTATTTTGGTTAGGTGACCGGTCAAAATTATGAAAATAGAGAATTCCAAGATATAAGGAGACCTGCTAAAGGCAAATTAATAAGAAGAATCCCAAAGAAGTTATTCCCACAACAATTAATTATTCATTTATAAGCTACCAGGAAAGCATGGACATCACATCTTCCCTAAAAAGAGTTACTAATTCTCACCTATGGATTTTCCTTCTCCCTGCATTTTCACCTTTAAGGCAGTCAAGAGCAGAAAATGAAGATGTTGTGACCTTTTTTGAAATAAAGAGCAATGCATGTTTGCAAAAACATGTCATTGAGTTAGCACCTCCCGTGTATTAAATGCTTGGTCACGGCATCACCTTCATTCCCACAAGAACCCCGATATGTGTTATTCCCATTTTCAGATGAGAAGAGCTTGAGACTATCAAAGGTTAAGTCGTTTTTCTCAAGTTCTTGCAGCTCGAAAGTAAAAGCCACAACCAGAATTTAAACCTTTCTGATTCCATGTGTTCTTAATCCAATACTGGACCGTCTCCCATATTTTATATATTGTGGAGCCCTCATTATCTGGTGTTTTTTTATACCAGCCTAGAGTTTCACATTTCATCAAACTAGTGAAGTTCTTGAAGTTCAGCCTCAAAAAACGACTTGATTTTACGTTTTCTGACTTGGGTTCAATTTCCTTTGACCTTGGTTTCCATATTTATAGAACAGGAATAGTAATACCAGGTCTACCACTTAAAATTACATGGCACTTTCAGTATTTAATGAGTTCATGTCTGGACACCTTCAAATATTCATTCTGGAGGTCTACCTAGGATCGACTGAATCAAAAAATCTTTGGGGGTGGGCCTGGGAATCCACAGTTACTGACTTCATTATTTTATAAAAATCATATAAGCTTTGTATAAAAAATGTCAAAAGGACAGAAAAAGAAAGCATTTCCGGGAGAGGGAGCTACCCAAGGAAGGCGACGGGGGAGTGGGGAGGAGGACGATGGTATAACCTATTTATTAGATTCTCCGTGTGCCAGAATTTACATATCTTGTCTCATGTCATCCCATTTCACCTTCTCAACCAGTCTTTTGCCAAATTATTATCCACATTTTATAGATAAAGTAATTGTGGTTCATAGTCGTTGAGAAATCTGTATTCATATCCCAGAGCTTCCAAAACAAAGGACCACAAACTGGCTGACTTAAAGCAATAGTTGCATGTTGTCTCCCAGTTACGGAGGCTGGAAGTTTGAAATCAAGTTCTCGGCAGGGGCCAAGTTCCTTCTGAAGCCTCTAAGGGAGGATTTTCCTTGCCTCTTTCAGCTTCTTCTTTTTTTTTTTTTAAGATTTTATTTATTTATTTGACAGGAGAGAGATCACAAGTAGGCAGAGAGGCAGGCAGAGAGAGGGGGAAGCAGGCTCCCCGCTGAGCAGAGAGCCCGATGCGGGGCTCGATCCTAGGACCCTGGGATCACGACCTGAGCTGAAGGCCGAGGCTTTAACCCACTGAGCCACCCAGGCGCCTCTTTCAGCTTCTGCTCACTCCAGGCATTCCATTCCTTGGCTTGGGGCAGCGAAACTCCCATCTCTGCCTCTGTCTTCCTGGGGCTATCTTCCTTCTGGGTCTGTCTGTGTCTTCACACTGTGTTCAGTGTGTGTGTGTGTGTGTCCAAATTCCCCTTTTCTTATAAAGACAGAAGTCATTGGATTAGGGTCCACCCTAATGACCTCATCTTCATTTTATTATATCGGCAAAGACCCTGCTTCCAACTAAGGTCATGTTCATGGGTACTGGGGAATAGGACTTCCAACATATCTTTTTGGGGGACACAATTTGACCCATCACACTGCCCCAGCTACAGTGGCTGGTGGCGTGTGGAACTAGGTTCAAGCTTAGGTGATGACAGAACCTCTCCCCTTGGCCATCAGCCAGCACACATGCCATCTCAGCAGATGCACCGGGGGAATTATACTGCAATGCGTTGAGAAAGGGGAGAAGAAAAATCTTGCAACTTTCAAATAAATAAAAATTTATTTGCGAGAGGACCAAACTTTGGGCTGGTCTCAGACATTTCCTCTGCAACAGTTAGATGCCAAACGACTCCACGGGGTTTTGAGGTGGAAAAGTTATGAGCTAAGAACTTGATACTCACCAATTTGTCTTTCAGTGGGACAGGCAGGCGTTCTCAGAAATGCAAGGGTTCAGAAAATATTCCGCTTGTTGAAAAACTATTTGAAGATACATTCCAGTGGTTCACAGGGTTTGGGATTACATAGACCACAAAACATTTCAAAAATAATCTACAGGCCAACACAGCATTGCCAACTTTTAACCTTGTGAAGGCGCTTAAAACATATCGAACTACCATCTAGTGTACACAGAATTGCTCCCTAAAAGATAGATCATTTTAATGCCAAAAATATTAAAAGGGTATAATCTGATAGCTATTTAAATTGAATAGTTTTGCTTGATGAAAAAAAAAAAATTTGTACGTGATATATTTGACCCCAGAGCTAATGAAGAACGTTTTCCACAGATAAGATCTCATTCATGAATGGGTGTTTGAAAAGCAGGAACTGACGGGAACATAAGGCAAGACATCGACTGAGTGCTGGCTAGCATTCGTGATTTATGCAACTGAGGGAAAAATATTATTTGAAACTGACCGTAATCATTTCCATTTTCTAAGGAAAGTTTCAGTGGGAAAATAAATCTTGGGAGTGCTACTCCCTTCCACGTGTAGAGGATGGCGGAGGGTAGAGAAGGAGATAACTTGCTCCCTCACCCGACATCTGGGTTTCCACTTAGTTTTTCCAAGTTCTCATGAAAATATTCATGAACGGACCACTACTCTAAAATGATGACTTGCACTCGCGCATTTAATTAGTTCTCCTCCCTCCCCCTCAATCTTCTATGAAAAGAACATGTGTGCATGTGAAATCAGGGGTAGTGCCCACTTGGCTAGAATTTCTAAGAACTCCTGCAAATTAGTATATAGGTGAGGCCAGATTGAGAAAAGAGCCCATCAGTCCGTGATTCACGACACAGAAAGGGTGAGACTCACGTCCGGAGAACGAGGAGGGGCCGCAAAGCAAAATTCAACCAATCCCTCCCTCCCTGGACGTAGAGCTAGAGGGGTCGGGAGCCAGGACAAACGATCTGGGAGTCAGTGTATCAGGTACACAGACACAGAGGCTGCTTGAAGCATTCACTCGCCTTTCAACTTGCAATGAGTTTCTTGGCTCAGGAAAGCAGGGCAGCAACGAAAGCCGGCTTACACAGAGGAAGTGGGTCTGCGTTGGGAAATCCCACCCTGGATCATTGCCCTGAAGCCCAGGCTGAGTGACAGCTAGAACGGCAATCAGGAATAGAAGCTTTTAGGAGCAGCAGTGACGTTCCTACATTATATCTGTCCCCTTCCTCTCCTAGTAGGCAAACGGAGCACCTATCCCTATCCAGCAGCAATTAACATTATGGTAAATGAAAACGTGATTGATTCCCTTATCACAATACCAAGAGACACGTCAATACTTACTGAGGGAGAAAGTTGCAATCTTCACTAAGGGACCATACTGTGATAACCAATAAATCCGCAAACCTGTATGGCTTGACACAAACCAAAGGTTTGTGTCTTGCTCAGTTAAAGCTTGACACAGGCTGGGTGACTTCAAGATTGCCATCCTCCAGGCAGTGACTCAAGGATCTAGGCTGGTTCCCCCTTGTGATTGTGACTCCACCACTCCCAAGACATGGCCTCTGTGGTCATCACCTTAAAGAAAGAGAGCGAAAGACTCACATATAGTCTTAATTCCCTCTAATCGGAAATGGTAGTTGTCTCTTATATTCCCAACTCATGGCTCCGAACTAATCAGAGGGCCCCACCCAACATAATTAGAATGCGTGAAAAGACAGACCATCTTTCTGTATTAGGAGAAATAATAATCGTCAATGCTGTTAATTCTCTCCAGTATAATCTTTGGCTGCAATGTAATCCCAGAGACAGTGCCTAATAAAATGATTCCAAAGTGTTTCAGGAAGAATAAACAGCTAGAATAGTTAAAAAGTCAAGGAAACAGCAAGAATAGCTAAAAAAAAGTCAGGAAATAAAACGGAATAAGACAGGGCTCCCCATTAAGGTATTAAAACATACTGGAAAGGGCCAAGAGCTAAAATAACTTGGTGGTACTTGCCCAAGAATAGATAGCAAGATCATTGAAAAAGAATAAAAGTCTGAGAACAGACCAAAGACTATATAATAAAGTCGATACGTTAAATCAGCATGGAAATGAGTGCTTTTTTAAAAAAGTTTTTATTTGAATTCCAGTTTGTTAACATACTGTGTAATATTAGTTTCAGGTGTACAATATAGTGATTCAACACTTGCATACAACACCCAGTGCCCATCACAACAAGTAAGAGTGCTTTTGTTAAAAACAGTGTGAGGGAGTACCTGGGTGGCTCAGTCGGTTAAGCATCTGCTTTTGGCTCAGGTCAAGATCTCAGGGTCCTGGGATCGAGCCCCACATCAGGCTCTCTGCTCAGCAGCGAGTCTGCTTCTCCCTCTCCCTCTGTGATCTCTCTCACTTTCATTCTCTCTCAAATAAATAAGTAAAATCTTTAAAATAAAAGCAGCGTAGGGACCACTAAATCCTCCCCTGGGAGAAAAAATGTCATGTCTATTTCTCACACTATTCTCCAAAATTTATTTTGGGTGGATTAAAATTTTTTAAATGAGTTAATAGAAGAAAATATAAGCTTGGGAAGGGTAGTCTAAGGCTACAACTTAAATCATAGAACCCAAAAAGAGAAAGATATATGCATTTTTAACCTAAAAATTTTAAACTTTTCTGTGTTCCAAAGAGTAAATCAAGTTAAAAGGCAATCAAAATGAGGAAAGAAATTGCACCGCGTAGGATAGACAAGGAAATACCACTGTTGAAATGTGAACAGCCTTAGAGAGAAATACAAAACGCACAAAATTATGTGAACAGTGAGGAAGATGATATGTTTTTCAATAAACATGATAAAACTTCAATATCATTAATGGAAGAGAAGTACAAATGCCAAAAAAAGAAAAAAGCGATATAGTTCACTACCTGTTGAATTGGCAAAGATAAAAAAAGAATCATCACTCAGTGCTGTTAGAGTGTAGGATGATAAGCAACATAACCTTGTATACTCACCCTGGAAGGCGATTTGTTTTAGAACCCTCAAACAGTTCTAATCTGTGCATTCTACTTCTAAGGATTTATCCAAAGGAAATAATGATGGATTTGTAGAAATAATTATCTATTAAAATATTTATCCAAGCTCAGTTTCAGGAGAATGTGAGAGCAGCCTGAGTATTCAGGTTTTGGTAAATATCCAATAATATGTCTTGACTGAATAAATTGTTTTATGTCCATATGGGCAGACATTGTAAATATTGTTGTAAAGGTTGTTTATAGGCATTAAAATGTTCATAGGCTCTTTGTGAATGAACATTGCAAGTTACCTACAGTATGTTCCTATTTTAATTCTGAAGAGTTTGTATATGCATTAAGAATTCTAGAAGCATATGTTCAAAATTAGCAGTGGTTCCTTCTGGTTGGTAGACTTAAGGTCATTTTAAATATTCCTTTTGATTGTCTGTATTTTAAAACATACTATATAATAAGCATGCTTTAATTAAAAAAATGGACAAGGTAGAGGGGGAAATAATTGTGGGCCCCCCGGAGGGCCCTCTGCCAAGATCCGGAACGTGGATCAACAAAAGAGAATGACTGTTTCGCCTTTATGGCTCCCTAAAAACACATATTTCAGAGTTGGCTGCATACTTTGTGGTAGCTTTGTATTCCCAGGGCTGAGTTTTGCAAACAAGCTTAGCAAAGTACAGCGTGTGCCCCTTCAGGTGGTTTTTGGAGCTCCTCAGGTATGAGTAACGCTAGCTCATTTATCTTTGGATGAGTTTGTGTGGAGGGCCGAGGTGTTGACAGAGCCTGAGCTGAGAACAATGTTTATTTATATCTGCACACAATAATTCATGTCTCTCTGAATGTAGGACACTCTCCTAATTTGCTCATAGTTTGCAAACATTTGCAGTTCTCTCCACTGGTGATCCCTCGTTTGGTTTGGCTGGGCTCGAGCAAATGGTGGGGAACATGACAGTGAATGTTGCTGAATGCTGTGATTCATTCACGGAAAGGGAACATTTGCTTCTACTGATATATGCTGAAAACGCTGAGATCGCTGGACTTGTGTTTTGCACCTTGACAACTAATTAATATCTGTAGTGTTTGTTCTAGAAGATGTTTTTAATTCGTGTGTGTGTATGTGTGTGTGTGTGTGTGTGGCCAGTTGCGGTCCTCCATAATGTCCTGGTTAGGTTCTAAGCCATTTGTAGCTTTTGAATCCCTTTACAGAATGAAACTTCCTATAAGCCTAGGTTTACCATGGAAATTTACAAATATGTGAAGAGCAAAGAAATTCGTGTAATGACCCTCCTCAAATATGGGTAGGGGTAATTGCTTCGGCAACCATCAATGCATGGCCAATCTTATTTTCTTTATAATCCCAATCACCCTCCCACACCAACTGTTAGATGCTGCTGAGGGGGAGTTCAAGTCAGAAGTCTTAGACTCTAATAAGTAATTGTGACTTGTAGGGTGAGAAAGAACCGAGCAGAGGCGTTGGGAGTCAAGTGGACCTGATCAGAATCAGGCCTAACCCGTACAAACTGATGGTTGATTGATCTTAGGCCACTGAACTTTTCTGACCCTCATCTGTAAAATGGAATTATAGTGTATAATTTATAGGACAACCAAGTTAAACCCATGGTACCCATAAAGTACGAAGGATCATTCTTTGTATCCAGCAGTTACTTGTTATCGTATTACTCTTTCTATTCCTCTCTCTAGAGTAGAACGTCTAAAGAATAGACAGTCCTCTGCAATATTAAAATTCCCAAATAGGCCAATGAATAGTCATGATCCACTTGCTGAGGTCATTAGTCAGGAATGAGTACCTTTTGAGAGTAAAATCTGCAACTGGCCATTATACTTAGCATAAGCTACTGCCTTCTCAGTGTATATGGTGAATACATGCATATCGACATTGTCCAAAATTTCACCAACACTGGCCTGAACAAATGAAAGGAAATCCCCCCCATTAGCTAGCCATTTATTTGGGTTAATTGTATAGGGGCAAATAAGGCAGTCACTGTGTTCTCATTAGCTGAGTCAATGAGCTTTCAGCCTTGGTTGTCAGCCTTCCAGCAAGGAAATACAAAACAGAGCAGGTATATTTCGGTGGGAAGTTAGGGTGTTAGGGAAGGCAGGAAGCCTGAGAAGCTCCTTCTCAGGGTGGTTTGAGCTTCAAATGAATTGAGGTGGGGTGAGGTTGGGGTGCAGGGACAGTAGGGTTTTGATTATATGGGGGAGATATGGGAGCACGATTCGCCTGGATAGTGTGTGCTGAACAGGAATAAAAGTCACTGAACTTGGCCCCAAGGAATACTGGGGATAAATGTTAACATGTGTTCCAATCTGGTTTAGTGTGAACACAGTGAAAATGTCTAGCTCAAAATCAAGAGTAAAATATTTTGGAAGAGGCCCATTAATTTCTTGATCATTTTCCCCAATTAATTTCTGATCTGAGGCAAGTCACTCTGCCCTAATAAGAATTGTTCTTTTCGTCTTGGCTTTGAGAAATGGGTTTGTCGCTCGTGTTGAAAGGATATATGTATTAGTAACTGTACTTGCGGCAGCCACAGAAGTGCGCTACTTCGATCTCCTTCGAGGAAGAGCTTGCTGTTCACCTGTAAGGAATTAGTTAGCTGACAGCCTCCAAGGCCAGCACCTTCAGGATCCAACCCAACTTTTGAGCTGACACCATATTCTTTCTAGAAATGTCCCAACCAGTGACGGAACATGATGCGAATACGAGGGCTTGGCCATTTCTGCTGGATGTGGGGTTCTTCCAGGGCTCCCCATTGGATTCACCTAACCCTTGTCAAACTGTATCATAATCTGAGGCTTTCCCCGGGCTTCCTGCTTCCCTCCCGTCTCTCCCCGAGAGTCAGATCTCCATAAGCTTTCTCTGTCCTGTTCTGCTTCCTCCCCCTTTTTATTGTTCACAGGCATCCCACACCTTCCACTAACCAGGTCACAGTCCTAACTTCATTCCGGAGGATTCACCTGATGCATGTGGTATGACACCTGCCTTCCAAAATTACAAGGAACTATCTCATTTGTAACAAGATAGTAGCAAACTCCAAACATAAATGCTTAAGTTGCAAAAATTTATGCCATGTGCAAAAACAGCCATATTTAAAAAAAAAAAAAAAACACCTTCCCATTGTGATAGCATTCTTTCATCCTGGAGCTAACATTTCAGAGTTTTCCTTACCAGTCCCATATTTCCCTTGGCCATGTCATTTGTGACCAATTAGATGATGATATTACTCCTTCCCAGCCTTCTTTCCAGAATGAAGAACATGATCCTTTTATTCTACCCTTCTCGATCAGTGCCTTGACCTTTTAACTTTTCCTTCGCCAAGTGCACATTTCTTAAAGGTTTTCGAGTTTTCTTTAAAGTGATCCCTTACATAGAATCAAGACAAGAAAAGTCCTTATGTTGAAGTTATCTGAGTCCACATGGCATATTCACTATCTAGTTCAGCTATGAGTCAACATTTATTTATAAGGGCCCAGCATCCAATAAGAATTATGCTTTGTTGCTAATACTGTCCCAAATTAAAAATAGAAAATTTACAGAAATCCAGAATGTGATGACTTTGTAAAGTCAACTTCAAGCCGTACAAAACTACATATCCCAGAATCCCCTTTCCTGTATGTCCCTGGTTAGAGTGGGTCACAGGAGTTTCTTTGGGAGGTTTTGGGAGGAGAAGGTCCACAGCCGCCATTTTGTAGCCCATACATGTTATCACTCATTTGCTGGCTCACCTCAGTGCCGTAAGGCAATCACCTGGGCCGACAGTTGTTTCACTTTTTCTTGGATCCTCCTTTTGCTTCTCAGATGCCTGGGTCAAATAAAGTTCTTTAGCTCCATGATCAGGGTCTCCAGTTTCTAAGGGATGTTTACACCTCTCAGGTCAGAGTCAGTAAGACCTACCACGGATTCAGTCTGTCCCAAGGACTCCAGATTGTGCTTGTGTGTCCCCCCTTGTTCTTCTTTCACCTCATATCCATTTTCTTTCTCAACTATGTGCAGCCTCCAGCTTCAGGGGCAAAGACCACGGCTCTACTTATGAAATATTGCTTAATCAGCTCCTACAATTAGTCGAGTTCCAGTCTCTGTCATCGAACACACACATGCACACACACTTAGTGATTCTGCTTCTCTGATGGAAACTTACCCGATACACAGCAGACAACCCAACTTCGGAATGGCGGTCCTATCCAGTCGTGAGGGCTTCAGTCCCCCTGTCTTCTAGCTCAACGACCCTTATTACGAGAGCTTCAATCCTCAGGATCCCAAGGTAGAGACATCATACTGCAGTCATCATTTCCTGTTTCACCAAAAAGAAGGGGAAGAAGAGAAAGCCAAAAAAGGGGGGCTTTCCCCCCCACGCTTCACTCAACAACCACCATTTACATCCTTCCTCTTCTCCCCCAAATTCAAGAGAGGTTGAGAAGTGGAGTTGTTTAATGTGGTCACTTCTGAGGATTTCAATTACCAAGAAAATGAGACATGAATGATGGAAAGTTGAATGTCCATCTCTGCCAGAGATGGGAAAAGTGTGTAGCCCCAAACTTGGGAACGTGAAATCTTGAAGTCTAAACTACATCCGTGTGTACCTTCAAGGAGCTGCTAATGGAATGAAATAGAACAGCAGGCAGAACATCGACTCCATATAAGTGTGCAATTGAAATTAAATGTCTAAGACTGACGTGGAGGACCGGAAAAAATTTCTGTGCAATATTTGTAAAGGGGAGGATACACTTACCTGGGGAAAGTTTTCTGGAAGAGGTCACTTTCACCCGATTTCAGTAAGTTTAAGGATGTAACAGAGTGGAAAGACTACTGGGAATGAGGAGAATATGGCAAGGGGTGGGGTTGGGGGCCCGAAGAAAACAAAAATAAAAATAAAACATTTCTGATTTGAAGTTGGTGACAAATGGATGCTAGTGACAATTGTTTGAATTGTGTACTTTTGATTTCAGGGTCTGTGTCTGAATCTGGGGGCACACGAGATGGGCATTTCTGTAAAAGTGGAAAGTAATGTGTATTTTTCCTTGTTTTTGACATGTAAACCGGAAAGATATTGTTGTTGTTGCTGCATACGGAAGACTTTTAAACACAACACATTTTCTAAAAAATCCATATTAGAAAAATATATATCTTAATTGGGAAACAAATTTTATTACACTTCTCAAGACTTTTCCATGACTGTCTCCTTCAAATAATAACTAGGGCAAATCTGGTATAAAGGTTGGAGAGCTGAAGGAAGTTTTGAAGAGGAGCCAAATAGGAAAATTACTGTATTAATTTTTTTTTCATTCATCTCTTCCAACTATTGCTTCATAGAGAAGAATGCCAGAGACCTTTATTTACCATGCCTGTATTTATTTACCAGGCTGCTGCTTTTAAAATAGGTCAAGATGTCCTATTCTGTTTTAAACATCTTTTTTTATACAATTATACCTTTTCGTTTGGGCTCAAAACTAGTTTGTTTCTTAAAAATGAGAAGACAAACACGATGAGCTTAGGTAACTTAAGATGCTTTAAACACCAACAAAATAATCGGTACATCATACTAATTATGAATTTATCCATAAATTATGACATATTTGTGCCATTAGAAAACTTTGTCTAGAATGTAAGAGTTCAGGATATCTCCACTATTTAGTATCAGAAAAATCTGAATTTGCTTAAGAATTCCTTAAATGTTGTTTTGGAGAATTACGCTGTTGAAAAAAACCCACACACACAGAAGACCAAAAATGTTTTTCTAAGGAACTACATCGTTTGCCAAGTTAAGAAATATGCACTTAGGGCTGATTAAAAGCATGATGTTATGTAGTATTAGAAATCTCTGTCTCAAAGTAAACAGTGGTGCCTGACTGGGCAGAAGAAAGTGTAGCAGGTGTAACTCTCAGCCCACAAACATAGGGAAGCAAGACATGTATCCTCTTTCATTCAATTTATTTCCTTTTTCCTGTAACCACTTACCTTCTAGCCCAAGCTTCTATTCTACCAGGATGGAGGAAATTTAGACTCAGTCAACTCTGGGTCCACTGCCCTTTGCACTGTTCTCCTCCTCTCCCCCCTCCAAATACTGGTAAGCTTACCTAATAAGAAGGTGGACATTTGTCAGCAGAGAGAGTGACAGGTCAGGGAAAAGCAGGTATTCATCGTTCGAGTTCTGGTTACGATTTTGGTTTTTTCCAGCTAGCCTCTGCTGTCTGTGCTCTCTCCTTCCTCCACTTCCTTGTCCGTGAAGTTCACAGTGGAGCCGTCTCTCCATCCTTCTACAGGGCCCCTTGGCAGCAGGTTCTTTGGTGTTCCTGCTCCCTGCTCTGGCACAGGAAACAGAAAGGCGTAATGTGTATCTAGCCTCTGCCTAGATATGTCCCATAACCATTTCTTCTCTGGAGTCTTCTTGTCTTCCCAGGAATCTACGTGGGGTTTGCAAATGTAGCTCCTCTCCTTACGTCCTGACCTTCCTGACCTCCTACCTCCTGGGCCTGATTTAAATGCAGGAAACAGAGCCCCTTGCACCCTCTCCCCAGGTCTCTGTGAGCAAATGCGTTGCCTTTGTGCAAACCAGAAAAAGGCACCCATCTGGATGGCCTACCTAGGAAACAATGTGTCCTGTGGATGAAACCATGCAGGCAGACTGCTTGGTGAGCAGAAGTACCATTGTGCAAAGACAAAGGCCTCCTTCTTCTGGTGGAGGGGTGATGCGGTGGGGGATTGGAAGTAGAATGGACATCCCTCACCCACGGTCTCGTTGCTTCTCCAATCACAGGGAAGGAAATCTTCCAAAATCTATGCTTTTGGAATACGGATATTTGAAGCTCAATAGCCAGAAAGAGATTCCTTTTTCTCCCGCCCCCCCCTTTTTTTTTCACTAATACATCACTTTTCTAAGGCAAACAGCCTGCAGTCACGTGACCGATGCCCTACTATGAGTGTGTGTGTTATGGGAGGAGGGGGAGGCCGGTAAGGTACCATCTGCCGATCTCTTAGTCCTTCCAGGCCTTTGCAGTTCTAATCTGGCAAAGAGAAAAGATACGTTTTCCTTCTCCTTGCATCGGGAACTGAAACATTTGCAAGGGAATGAAAACAACTCCGATAGAACCCATCTCAGCTTTCTGTGCAAGGCAAACCCAGATTGGCCCCAGGTCACGTGGAGTCAGCGGAAACATTTGGCCAATAGTTCAAAATTAGGGAACTGGATCAGGTAGCCACATGGAAGTTTCCTTGTGGACGTGAGTACCTGTGAGGAATGAGATATATGTGAAAACCATTCTAACAGCTCTCAATAATTCATAAATGGTAATGCATTTTGTTTATTTTTCCTATGTTTTATTGTCGGCACAATTAATAATCTTGCTCTTGTTGGGGATTACAATGAATGAGTCCAGCAACACAGGACCACGTACCTGACTGTGATTATATTAGGATTTTGAGGGAAATAGGCCGATTCTGCCAGAAGTTTATCCCTGTGACAGACCCGGAAGCTTATGTATTTCCCATAATTCCTTTTTAGCGCTGAATTACACCCAAAAGAAGTATGTGCATATCCTGAGATTATTTTTTTTTTAAAGCGTAAGAAAATATATCTTCGAAAACACGTGACTTGTAAACCATCACCACCTGCTGGTTATGTTGCCTTTGGTGACAGCATTCGGGAGTGACCAGGCATGTTTTCACCTGCACGATGGATGTGCCATCATTCTTCAGCTACTTGATGCCCAACTCAAACTTCTAGAAAGATACGCAAATGTTTATATCAGTGTTTCTCAGTCTTCCAATGTATAAGAGCCCCCTGGGGAATTTTTAAAAATTAATTAATTTATTTTTAAGATGTTATTTTTTTGAGAGAGAGAGAGAGAGATAGCGTGAGGGAGCAGGAGCTGGGGGGAGAGGGAGAAGCAGATTCCCTGCCGAGCAGGGAACCCCGACGTGGGGCTCCATCCCAGGACCCTGAGATCATGACCTGAGCCAAAGCAGACGCTTAACCGGCTGAGCCACCCAGGCACGCCCCCACCTGGGGAATTTATTTATTATACGGATTGTGATTCAGTAGGTCTGGGGTGGGGTTTGAGTTTCTGCACTTCTGACAGATGTCTAGCTGATGCCAAGGCTCCCGGACCATGGACCACACTTCCAGGAGCAGGATTTTATATGGCTAGAAGATCGAAGGTGTTGCTTGGAGTTTCCGCTGGGAACTCCAGGTGATCTCAGGTTGGCCTCCTTCTCCATCTCACCCACCCTGGTTCCAGTGGGGGGAACCTCTCATGGTGCTAGGAGAGGGCTGTGTGTCTTAGTACGTCTGAGACACTAGCGAGTCAGTGCTGCTCTGAGTATGTGAAGTGGCCCACGTATCCGGCTTGTACTATGTCTGGAGGACTTAGTGTATTCAGGGCGATTACGTTCTGGAGTAATCAGTTTGGATCATTACTGGGTTTATAATATGTCTGGGCTGGGCCACGTCTCTGGTGTATCAAGGATGGTCATTGTGTCCAGCCTCTCAGCCTATTGAGTGTTTAATACGTCTGGGCCGTCATTGTTCGTCTGTCTGGACTGGTCAAGGTTTTGGCCTTTGTATTCTTCCTGCCCCGCATCGTAAGACTGCTAAAGACTGTACAGGTAGCTCTCAAAGTCGGGAGTGCAGCCCAGGGGTGCATTTTGCGGGCAGGCTGGATTTTTGCAGGCCCCGAAGTACTTTTCTGGCTTGGCCATTCTGCAAAAAGAGTCATCCTCAGCTTCTTAGAAGGAGAAGTCTGACTCTGCTCTTGCTTATTATCTGTGTCCTTTCCCGCCCCAGATATTCCACACATGGAAAGATGTGGGGAGCCTCAGGAAAGTGCCACCTTTGCCAGATACCAGCCTGGGCCAAAGGGCTCCCCCGCTTTCTCCCTCTAAAACAAGGCAACAAACATAGTAACCACCCTCTCCCACTTCCTATCTCTAGGGGTTTTTGTAGCAAAGAAAGTTAAGAAAAACACAGGGCTCTGCCCTGCCCCCAGCCCCAGTCTCTGGGCGTCAATTTCCCCATCGGAAAAATGGGGGAGGACAGTTCTGACCTGTGGGGTCTGGGGGAGGGTTAAATGATGTGTTAGGTGGAATGACTTGTGTGCACAGGGTAAAATCATAAAGGACGACAATTAATGTCTTTTAGCCATAATGAAAGAAGCATGAAGTGAAAAGACCGAAGAAGCACATAGTGAAAACAAGGCTCAGCAGAACCGTAGGGCAACATAACTAAGTTTAGCATGGAGAGCGACCATACAATTTATTGTCCAAACTGGAAAGTTTTTGAATGCTATTCTTTATTTAGCTATTAGTGACTATATGGTAATGTAACCCTCAGCAGGACACATGCTCCCCCAATTTATATATAAGTATTTAAATTTAAAAAACCCGTAGTCCATATTCTCCAAGAAAACTGGAGAGGTCATTACTCACGTACCAAAAACACACTGAGATGAGGAATCAGATAAAAAGTAAAGAGGGAATTAGAAACGATTACTAAACAGCAATAGAAACAAGGAATGGGAGACTGAAGAGTACAGAAAATGAAATAAGCGACTTGGGGGAAAAGTTCAAAAAAATGAGGATTATCTCCAAAAAAGTATGTAAGAAATGGTGTTGTCACAATTGGACATCCAAACACAAAAGAAATGACAAAAGAAATGACACAGACTTCACCCCTTTTGCAAAAATGAACTCAAAATGGATCGTAGATCTACACAAAAGATGCCCAACTGTAAAACTCCTAGAAAACATTTGGGAGAAAATCTAGGCCACCTTGCGTTTGGTGATGACAATGACATCTTTAGATATAACACCATTTAGGAAGTTCTGCTTTACAAAAAAGACACAGTGAAGAGCACGAGAAGACAAGCCCCAGACTGGGAGGAAATCTTTGCAAAATATGTATCAGTTAAAGGGCTGGTATTCAAGATTCAAAAGGAACTCTTAAAATTGAGAAATAAGAAAACAACCCATTAAGGGGCACCTGGGTGGCTCAGTTGGTTAAGCGGCCGACTCTTGATTTTGGTTCAGGTCGTGATCTCAGGGTCATGGGAAGGAGCCCCTCATCGGGCTCCGTGCTCACCGCTGCATCTGCTTGAGACTATCTCTCTCCCTCTCCCTGCTCGTGCTCTCTTTCTCTCTCTAAAATAAATAAAATCTTGAAAAAAAAAAAAGAAACAACCCATTAAAAATGAGGTTTTTTCATATTAAAAAAGATATGAACAGATACCTCAGCAAAGAAGATACACAGGTGGCAAGTAAACATATGAAAAGATGTGCCACATTGTATATGAGTGGGGACATGTAAATAAAACAGTGAGATCCTACTACCAGAATTTCAGAATGGCCAGAAATCATGTTCCAGTGACGATGGGGAGGAACGAGAGCTCTTATTCGTTGCCAGAGGGAATGCAAAATGATAGCGCTACTTTGGAAGACAGCTTGGCGCGTTCTTACAGAAGTAAATACATTCTTACCAGATGATCCAGCAATTGTGCTCTGTGGTATTTACACAAATGAGCTGAAAACTTATGTTCCCATAAACACCTGCGCGCAGATGTTAGGAGAAGCTTTATTCATAATTGCCAAATCTTGGAAGCGACCAAGATGTCCTTCAGTAGGTGAATGGATAAGCCAACGGCGGTCCATCCAGATGAAGAATATTATTAAACAATAAAAAAATAAAGAGCTATCAGGCCATTAAGAGACATAGAGGAACCTTAAATGCACATTGCTAAGGGAAAGAAGCCAATCTGAAGAGGCACTATACTTTATGATTCCATTTATATGACATTGTGGGAAAGATAAAACAATGGAGACAGTTAAAAAATTAGGAGTTGCCAAGGGTTAGTGGGGTATGAGGGAGGGATGAGTAAGTAGAGTATGGGAGATTTTTAGGGAAGTGAAACTATTATTCTGCAAGTCACTGTATGGGTGAATGCATGCTATTATGTATTTATCAAAAGCCCATAGAATGTAGGGGCACCTGGGTGGCTCAGTCGGTTAAGCATCTGCCTTTGGTTCAGGTCATGATCCTGGGGTCTTGGGATCGAGCCCTGCATCAGACTTCAGCCTGCTTCTCCCTCTTCCTCTGTCCTTCCCCCTACTCCACTCATGCTCTGTCTCTGTCTCTGTCTCTCTCAAGTAAATAAATAAAATCTTTTAAAAAATCCTATAGGGGCGCCTGGGTGGCTCAGTGGGTTAAAGCCTCTGCCTTCAGCTCAGGTCAGGATCTCGGGGTCCTGGGATCGAGCCCCGCATCGGGCTCTCTGCTCAGCAGGGAGCCTGCTTCTCCCTCTCTCTCTGCCTGCTTATAATCTCTCCCTCTCTGTCAAATAAATAAATAAAATCTTTAAAAAAAAAAAATCCTATAAATGTGGTACAAGAATGAACCCTAATGTAAACTATAGATTTTAGTTAGTAATAATGTATTGAATTGGGCTCACAGATTGCAAGAAATGAGCACCCCAACTCAAGATTACTTTTCTCTCAGTTTTTTTTTGAAAACCTAAAACTGTTTTAAAAACTCTATCGATTTAAACAATATATGAAGAGTTATAGAAGAGAGATGCTCTGAAGAGAAAATCAAGAAATTTCATATATACACAAAAGTACTTCTGGTAAGAAAGAACACAGCAGGCAAAGAGATGCAATAATGAAAGAAATTATGCATGATTTTTTTTTTAAACCAGAGAAAGATTTAGATATTTAAATGAAAGAGCAAAATTAATGTCAGGCAAATTTGGTGAAAAGAGACCTAGATTATCTAAATTAAAATTTTTTAATTTCAAGGAATTTAAATGTAATGGGAAAAAATTAGGGATCATTTTTTTCCCTGCAAAAAAAAAAAAAAAATACCAGAAGCAAATGATTAAAATATAATTCTGCAGGGGAAAAAAGTAACCTAAGTACTTTATATCAAGCCAGTATGGTTTTTTTTTTTTTTTTAAGATTTACTTGTTTATTTGAGAGAGAGAGAGAGAGAGCACGAGCGGGGGGCGGGGGGGCAGAGAGAGAGAGAGAGAGAATCTCAAACAGACTCCATACCAAGTACAGAGCCCAAAGTGGGGCTCGATCCCACAACCCTGAGATCACGACCTGAGTTGAAACCAAGAGTCGGACATTTAACTGAGCCACTCAGGTGCCCCAAGCCAGTATGGTTTTATGTGCAAATGAGACAGAGATATATATTATATAGATTTTTAGATATATTTGGGGACTCAGAAAATATACCTCATGTGATGGCTGTCCTGAAAAAAAAAAAAAAATGACCTGAAAATGTCCTGCTCACTGGAAATAAATTACAACAAAGACTTCAAGAATAAGAGGATGTTGCATTAAAAAAATGGCGATGTATAATGAAAGCATAAAAAAGTTGACGTTTAAGTAATCATTGTTACTGTGATCAAGAAGCAGTATAAACAAAAAGAACAAATCTTGAGACTACACACTATATCATGAAATATTTACAAATACTGATTATATTAGAAGCCACCAACTTTCCAATAAATCTCAAATCATAGGAATTATACGGGCCCCAAATGCAAGAAACTGTAAAACTTTTAGCACAAGCATAAACACGTAAAAAATAAAACTTCTTGGCAATTTAAAATTTTCTTGAATAAACCGTGACGAAGAATAAATCAAAACAGCAATTTCGGACTACTTAGAAAATACTAGCAATTTTGAGATTACATATCACAATTAATCAGATGTGGATTAATCTGTGGATTAATCTGTGGATCTCTAAGCTGTACTTAGAGATAAATGTATTACCTTAAGTACAATGAGAATAACTGAACTAAGAGTTCGATTCAACTCATCTTTTTTTTTTTTTTTTAAGATTTTATTTATTTCTAAGAGTGAGAGAGAGAGGAGGAGGAGCAGAGGGAGAGGAAGAAGCAAACTCCATGCTGAGCACCGAGCCTGATTCGGAGCTTGATCTCAGGACCCTGAGATCACAACCTGAGCCAAAACCAGGAGTCAGATGCTTAACGGACTGAGCCACCTGGATGCCTCCAATTTAGCTCATCGGTTTTTGTTTTTGTTTTTGTTTTTTAAGATTTTATTTATTTATTTGAGAGAGAGACAGCACAGAGGGAGAGCGAGAGGGAGAATCAGGCTCCCCGCAGAGCAAGGGGCCTGATGCGGGTCTCGATTCCAGGACCCCGAGATCATGACCTGAGGTGAAGGCAGATGCTTAACTGACTGAGCCACCCAAGCACCCCTTGGCTCATCTTTTAGGATGCTTTTAGGCTCTGCTTTTTCCTTGGTTGTGATTAATGAGGGCAAACGTGCTTTACCTCCTCTTTCCTGCTCATCTTTTCCCGCAGATGCTTGGATGTTTATGGCTATTGCTTTTGCTCGAGCTAAAAATCAGGAACGACCTTACATAGAAGGTGCTTTTCAAGTGCCGACTGGCCAGCATACAGTGAGGGCTTCTGACATCATAGATGAGGGTCCTTATGGATATACTGTCTGTATCTGCCTTCTAGTATGTGTATGAGCTAGGACAGGAGCAGGCATAGCAACTACCAATGAAATTAAACAGAAAATGATACTGTCCAGTCAGTTGAAATAACATGAGACAGGTAATGTTTTTTCTTTTTTTAAAAAAAGCTGCTGTTGGATCTAGAAGAACGTTTAACGTCTGTATAGACGTATATCTCTACAAATGGTTCGGCTTAGGCAGGGTCTCATTCAATTAATAAATGCATTTTAGTGTTCGCATTTCCTACTGCTTGCATGGTTCCTGGTGCTCGCTGTGTCAGAGTTCTGTAGGTGTGGGCACAATTAACCAAATGAAATTGTGTATGTAAAAACGTATGGTTTTCATTTGCGGAACTGTCAGTTATAAATAAAAACAATATTTCTGCTAAAAAACAAATCCTATTGGGATATAGGATTTGGAACTGGGACTTCATGAGGGAATTTGCAGGTTTGCTTCTCCTACTGTTTATCATATTCTTATGGCATATGCATTGTGATGGTAAAGGGGGGTGAGCAAGGAGGGATGTAATAACCTATGTGAACTATCAATGTTTATCGCTTGGAACTGGGTTTAGGAGATCACCTCATCATCTCCTAGGGTGACAGTGGCCATCATAAGGTCAATAGCGTTTTCTAAGCTTGGGGGCTTTGGTGGTGTCTCTTTTATATTTCCTTGAGCCCCAGAGAGGGTGCAGGAGGGGTGGTGGAAGGACCCTCACTCTAGAACACTCACCAAAGAACTATGGGGGCATTACTGACAAATAAAAGAGGATCTGAACCTGTTAAGAGGGCGTACAACATTAGAAATATGGACATATTCTTAAAAACTAAAAAATCTTTTATGTGTACTACTAATTTTAAAAAGCCCCACAGTGTGTTTTCTTTTATAGACAGAAATGCATTATAAATAGCCACAGAAATGTCACATTAATGGGAATAGCCTCCTAAGAGCAGAATATTGCACACTTTTGGTATTTTGAAAGAAAATGATATAATATTGCATCTTAGTGTTTTTTAAATTAACATATAATGTATTTTTGTTTCAGGGGTACATGTCTGTGCATCATCAGTCTTAGACAATTCACAGCACTCACCATAGCACATACCCTCCCCAATGTCCATAACCCAGCCACCTTATCCCTCCCTCCTCCCCCCTAGCAACCCTCAGTTTGTTTCCTGAGA